>CM034305.1:33944147-34544147 GCA_019925795.1 Dendrobium chrysotoxum
TGATTTGTTGCAAATCTGGTTTTGATGATGACAAACATGTTTCCAGTGTGTTTTTCTTGGCTAATCAGTTTCAGGCACAAAAGACCGCAAGCTACTCAAGCCAACTCAAGATCGGGTCCAAGTGTGTCAAATGTATGATTTTTTTTTTTTTTGAGTCAATTGTAATGTAACTGATTCCCTAGCTAAGTAACCTTGCACACACACACTCAGGGAGAGAGATTGAGTGAATTAGAGTTTCTGTTAAATTTTGTTCAGATCGTCCTGGACGATAGTATCATCGTCCTGGACGATCCAGTTAAAACAGAAACCCTAATTAGGGCGACTAAGTTAAGAGGTCTGATTGAGCCGATCGTCCTGGACGATCTATGGATCGTACGGGACGATATGCCCAAATCAGAAATTCTCAGCCGCCAGATTAAGTTAGGCAAGTTTTATTTTAAGTATTTTGGTCTGATCGTCCCGGACGATACGTGTATCGTCCTGGACGATTTACTACAATCATGCCTAAATTAGTCTGGTATTTAAGGAAAGCAATTAATGTTTAATTGATACGATCACATCGTCCTGGACGATCGCAGGATCGTCCGGACGATCGTGATCGTCTTGTGCATTTTAGCTGTACGTCCAGAACTATGTACAGGACGATTTGGGGCCTTTTTGAACTAATCGTACCGGACGATTACCCTATCGTCCGGGACGATCAAGTTTTTTTTGGTCGTCCAGCACAGATTTCTCTGGACGACCCGAACTGTCTTCTGGACGATTTCCTTCAATTTGAACTAATCGTCCTGGACGATCGCAGGATCGTACGGGACGATATGAACAACTTTTTCTACTGATCGTCCAGAAGAGCCAGATCGTCCAGGCTGAAACAGCTGAATTTGAACTGATCGTACAGGACGATCTACCGATCGTCCTGGACGATCTTGGCCGACAAGTTGAGATTTAGGGCAAATTTTAAGCCCTCCTTTAAAAGAACTTTTTCCTAGATTTGGAAAAATCTTTTGCTGCCTTCCTTCCCTGAGAAATCCTAGAGAGAGAGAGAGTTGGGAGAGAGAGAAGAGATCTTGTGAGGGGGAGTTAGTGAGGGATTCACTAAGGTTGCTCCAAGCACGGATCAGAGTCGTCTTCTCCGCTCGTCGTCTGTCGTCTAGTCGGTGTTCTTCGTGGGAGGATCGTTCGCAAGAAGATCCGGGTTCTCTGCCCGCTTCAGGAGGAAGCGAAAGGAGTTCGTGGGTTCTCTGCCCGCTTCAGGTGGAAGCAAAAGGAGTTCGAAGGTTCTCTGCCTGCTTCAGGAGGAAGCGAAAGGAGGTCGGGTTCTCTGCCTCACCGTGTGGTGAAAAGGAGGTGTTTTGTACAGGCTTCTCCGCCTTGCTGTGGGAGCAAAAGGAGAGTCACTTTCGTTTAGTGCAATACCCGGAGGGGAGGCTCCGGGGAGTGGACGTAGGTCAAGTTGACCGAACCACTATAAAATCTGGTTTGCTTTTCTGATTCAGTTTTGCATTTTACTTTTCAATATAAACTGCTTGGGTGATTATCGTTGGTTGATCTTTTCGTTATTGTTTACTTGTTTCCGCTGCTAAGTATCGAAAAGATTTTTGTTGTTATCGTGAAATTTTTAAATAACCAATTCACCCCCCCTCTTGGTTAGCCTCGGGACTAGTTCAGTAGGGCTTAACATCCCTTTCGAACTTTCAAGTGGTATCAGAGCGGGATTCAAAATTTCTGTTTAAAAACTTTTGAATTTGATCCATGGCTAACTGTAACAATCGTAATACTGCTGAAGGTTATTCTATAACTAGACCACCGTTGTTTGATAACATTCCATTTGACTTTTGGAAAACACGCATGTCTACTTTTCTTCAGTCTATCGATTATCGCATGTGGATGTTAGTTAAGGACGGATACGAACCACCTTTTCGAATGATTAACAATGTGAAAACTGAATTGCCGTTTGCTGATTGGACGTTTGATGATCGTGATTTAGCACAGTTAAATGCCAAATGTTTGAACTGTTTCTTTTGTGCTTTAAAATCTGAGGACTATATGCGTGTTTCTACTTGTACAATGGGAAAAGAGATTTGGGATAGATTATGTATAACATATGAAGGTACAACTGAAGTCAAACAGTCTAGGTTAAACATCTTGTTACATGATTACGAACTTTTTCGCATGAAACCTAGTGAGACTATTTCAGAAATGTACACAAGGTTCACTCAGATTGTTACCTCTTTGCATGCTTTAGGTAGAGAACTTACCAACTACGAAAGAGTGAACAAGATTCTTAGATGTTTGCCTGCTTCTTATGATGCTAAGATTACTGCTATTACTGAATCCAAAGATTTAAATACTTACTCTATTGACAGCTTACTTGGATCACTCATTGCTTACGAGCAAGGGGTGAACCAAAGGCAACTTGATGCAGGTGAACGCAAGAAAGAGAAGACAGTGGCACTAAAGGCCAAAGATTCAGATGCTAGCACTTCCGGGTCTGATAGCGATGATGTTGCCTTAATCACAAGGCAATTCAAAAGCTTTCTAAGGAAGAAACAGAAGAACCATCAGAAGTGGAACAAGGGTAAGTTTAATAAAAACTTTAAGGGTTCATCTGAATCGGTTTGTTTTGAATGCAGGAAGCCCGGACACATTAAGGCTGATTGTCCAACACTTAAAGCTCACTCAAGCAAGGAGAAGGGTGAGGAGAAACCAAAGTTCAGAAAGGACAAGAAGCGGATTCAGAAGGCATTCTGGGCAGACTCTGCATCCGACTCTTCTGAGACTGAAGCTGAAGAGGAGGAAACAAACTTGTGTTTGATGGCTGATGATCACCCTGGTCAGTCCGACCAGGAAGAGGTATGTGAGCTTACTTACGATCAGTTATTTGAAGTTTCTGAAAAGATTCATACATCGTATAGGAAGCTTAAGAAAACTCATGCTAGTTTGAAACTAGATTATCTGACTTTGCAAAAAGAGCATGAAGTGTTGATTAAGGATCATTCCACCATTGATAGCAATCACATGTCTTTACTAGATGAGTTTGATGAACTGAATAAAAAGCATTCTGATTTAATTGTTGAGCATAACTTGTTAAAAACAGCGCATGTTGAATTAGAACTTGCTTTTAAGAAAGTGAATGATTTGGCATCTGAGTTAGAAAGTACTGATAGTGCAAAATCGTTTGAAATTGGAAGTTTAAACAAACACATTGAGTTTTTGAAAGTGAAAATCAGTTCTTTTGAAAATAACAAAACACCGCCTACTTTTGAACAATTTTATGCACCGCCACCTTTTAAAAATTCTGTTGCAAGTTCTTCAAAGCATGTTTCATACACTACTAGGAAGAGGCACTATCACTCACGACGTTTAGTTAATCCTTTTCCTGGTGTTAGATGTTTTTCATGTGGCATGTTAGGACACATATCACACACTTGTACTGTTCACCGTAGTACACATTGGGTGTGGAGACCCAAACTGCCTGTTGCACAGCACAGCACACATGCATCGCATTCTTCTTTTCATAAGAAGGAACCCAAACCTGTTTGGGTTCCTAAGACTGACATTTGATGATTTTGTAGGTGTGCTCTCACACAAGACCTCGTGAGAGCATGTGGTACCTGGACAGCGGATGTTCTAGACATATGACTGGAGATGCAAATCAGTTCATTTCGCTGGAGGCCAGAGCTGGAGGCAAGGTTACACTTGGAGATAACACCACTAGGAAGGTGGTAGGCACAGGTATGATTGGTGATTCAAAGAATTTTGTGATTGATAATGTTTTGCTTGTAGATGGACTGAAACACAACCTGCTGAGCATCAGTCAACTCTGCGACAAGGGATACAGCATCAAATTCCTGCCCACTGGCTGCATTTTAAGCTTAAATGATGAAGTTGTTTTGCAGGGGCAAAGGATCAACAACGTCTACAAGCTGGATGTAAGTAGCATCAAATCTGATAATTCAATTTGCTTAAAAACTGCTGCTGATGAGTCTTGGTTATGGCATAGGAGATTGTGTCATGCCAGTATGAAAACCCTTAGGAGAGTCACCCAAAATGACTTAGTTAGAGGTGTGCCCAAGCTTAAGTTCACTAAGGATCACCTGTGTGATGCCTGTCAATTGGGGAAGCAAGTCCAGTCCTCTTTTCACTCTGTTAAGGACATTAGCACCTCTAGACCTTTAGAAGTTCTTCACATGGACCTCTTTGGACCCATTAGCACTGCCAGCTTAGGGGGGAGAGTCTATGGTTTTGTGATTGTTGATGATTATTCAAGGTTCACTTGGGTTAAGTTTTTGTCACACAAATCTGAGTCATTTGATGAGTTTAGATCTTTCTCTACTTGGATTCAGAAGAAGTTAGGATGTGAGATTATTACCATCCATAGTGATCACGGAGGGGAGTTTGAAAATGAAAGATTTGGAAGTTTTTGTGAGAATCATGGGATTAGTCACAATTTTTCAGCTCCTAGGACCCCTCAGCAGAACGGGGTAGCTGAAAGGAAGAACAGGACCTTAGTGGAAGCCGCTAGAGCCATGCTTGCCGAGTATTCACTTCCAAAATACTTTTGGGCTGAAGCGGTGAACACTGCCTGTTATGTGCTGAATAGGGTGAATGTGAGAGTCAAACTGAACAAGACACCTTATGAGATCATTAAGGGTAGAACTCCAAATCTGTCCCACCTCCATGTCTTTGGCTGTAAGGTTTTCATTCTGAACAACGGGAAGTCACCCTTAGGAAAATTTGACCCCAAATCTGATGAAGGAGTGTTCTTAGGATATTCAAGTGTGGGGAAATCCTTTAGGGTGTTCAATAGGAGGACTTTGGTGGTGGAAGAAACAACCCATGTAGTGTTTGATGAATCTGATCCTAAGGAGTCTAGATCTGAAGTAGAAGATGAAGAGATTGTTGAGGTTACCCAAGGAGTTGGAAATACAAATTTGGAGGAAAGGGTAGAACCTCAAATCCCTTTGCCTAGAGATTGGAGATATTCTTCGAGTCATCCTAAAGAACTGATCTTAGGAGACCCTTCTGAAGGTGTTAGGACTAGGCATGGACTTAGGAAGGAAGTAAACCATTCTGCCTTTATCTCAATGACTGAACCCACCAACATCAATCAAGCCCTGTCGGATGAATTTTGGATTTTAGCTATGCAGGAAGAATTGAATCAATTTGTAAGGAATGATGTTTGGGAGTTAGTAGAAAGACCTAAAAATCAAAGTATTGTGGGAACCAAGTGGGTCTTTAAGAATAAGATGAATGATTCTGGTGTGGTGGTGAGAAATAAGGCAAGATTGGTGGCTAAGGGGTATAATCAGATAGAAGGGATAGATTTTGAGGAAACTTTTGCCCCTGTAGCTAGATTGGAAGCCATTAGAGTGCTACTAGCCTTTGCCTGTTATAAGGGATTTAAGCTGTTTCAAATGGATGTCAAGAGTGCCTTTTTAAATGGGGTAATTAAAGAAGATGTTTTTGTAGAACAACCCCCAGGTTTTGAGAGTTCCCAATATCCAAGTCATGTCTATAAATTAAAAAAGGCCTTATATGGATTGAAACAGGCACCAAGAGCTTGGTATGAGAGGCTTAGCACATTCCTGTTAGAAAGAGAGTTTGTTAAGGGGAGCGTAGACACCACCCTTTTTCTGAGGAGAATAGGAGATGACTTACTCATTGTCCAGATCTATGTTGATGATATAATTTTTGGATCTTCTGATAAATACTTATGTGAAGAGTTTTCTAAAACAATGAGTAAAGAGTTTGAGATGAGTATGATGGGAGAATTGTCCTACTTTTTGGGGTTTAGCATAAGGCAAACGGATGATGGAACCTTTCTCAATCAATCAAAATACACTAAGGACATTTTGAAGAAATATGAAATGGACAAAGCCAAGCCAATCAATACTCCCATGCCCTCCTCAGTTCAGTTAGATAAAGATTCAAATGGAAAATCTGTTGATCAGAAGAAGTATAGAGGGATAATAGGTTCACTGCTTTACCTGACTGCTAGCCGACCCGATATCATGTTTAGTGTCTGTCTTTGTGCTAGGTTTCAGGCTGATCCTAAAGAGTCCCACCTGACTGCTGTTAAGAGAATTCTTAGATATCTTTTAGGGACCCCAAACCTAGGAATTTGGTACCCTAGGCACAGCACCTCTTTTGAGATCATTGGATATTCTGACTCTGACTTTGCGGGGTGTAGGGTGGATAGGAAGAGTACCTCTGGGACTTGTCAATTCATAGGACAGTCATTAGTCTCCTGGTCCAGTAGAAAACAGAACTCAGTTGCACTTTCCACTGCTGAAGCTGAGTACATTGTCTTAGGAAGTTGTGTGGCCCAAGTTCTGTGGTTGAAACAACAAGTCTTGGATTTAGGAGTACCCGTTGGCACAATTTCTGTTCTGTGTGATAATACCAGTGCCATCTGTATCTCTAAGAATCCAATCCAACATTCTAGGACCAAACACATTGACATTAGGCATCACTTCATTAGGGACCATGTTACAAAAGGGACATTGAGCTACATCATGTAGCAACTGAAAATCAGCTGGCTGACATATTCACTAAACCACTGGCCTTTGACTCATTCAGTATTTTGAGAACCAGATTAGGAGTGATTGATATAAATGCTTGATTCTGATGACTGCTGATTTATTATCTTTCTGATTAATATTCTGATTTCTGTTAGTTAGGTTTAGTTTTTCTTTTGATTTCTGATTTCTGTTAGTTAGTTTTTGGCTTTGATTATTTACTTTCAGTTGATTTTATGTCTTTTGCTGATTTCTGTTTTAGCCTTATTGTTAGTTTGTTTTAAGTATTTATTCTGATATGATTTTATACCTGTTTTTTATTCACTAGCTCATATCTTGCACTTACTGTTTTATGTTTTTCAAAATCTGATCACCGCTCACTACTTCTGATAATCTGAATTTCTGACTGGGAGTTTTTACCTTGTTTTGATTTGGAAGCTGGTAAGCAGTGATTGATTCCATTGAATCTGTTAAAGGGAAGAAACATTGATGATTGTTTCTCTTCCTCTAACTCCTTTACTGGTGTATGGTTTCTTTTGGATAAAAATCTTCTTCAAAATTGAAATGTTAGTTTTTTTTGAAATAGAGATTATTTTATCTTCCTACAGTAATCTGCCTCATATCAATAGTGTTTTTCAAAGTCTTGAGTCATTAGTTTGATTTTCTAAAACCAAGTGATTGCATTTATCATATGATGTGTGGTTTTTTGTTTTGTGAATCATTCTTCCCTACTGTGGAGAGTCATCTCCTATGTCTGGAAGATAGATTCACAGCTGAGACTCTTTAATGATTATGAAAAGGAGAAAGCTTACAAAAGATGCGCAGTGCGCCAACCAAATTGAAAAAGAGGCATAAAATGAGCCCAAAACTGAAAAGATGCGAAAATGCCAAATACACAAAGTGTATCAAAAAATTCAAAAGATGCGCAGTGCGCCAAATAAATTGAAAAAAAAAGAGGCACAAAATGAGCCCAACCTAAGCTTTCTTCGCTTTCAGATCTTTAAATGTCTTAGAAAAAACTCGTGTGTCACTTAATACGTTCAAAAAGCTTGAGTGTGAAAATCTTGATTTCTGATTTTTTACTTTGCAACACTATTATATCAGATATTTTTCTGGAACGAGGCTTGAAAGGATTTCTTTTCAAATCTAATGTCTTTTATTCTGAATCGGATTTTTGTTTTGAAAGAGGTTTGCATCGATAAGGTGCCCGGGGTCAGAGTTACGAAAGTTGATTGTTTCCAACCTTTTTGGATTTCAGCGCTGTCAATCGTCCTCTCATTGGTTTTTGAATCTAAAATCAAGGAAAAATTCTGATTTTCCTGTTTTGTTGTTGTTCTGTGTATGTTTTATTTTATATTTTATTTCCGTGTTATGTTTTTCCCTCCTCCTTTTTGTGATGTCAAAAGGGGGAGTCAGTTGTAGTCGTGTCTGTTTCTATTTTCTGAGTCATGTTTTCTGTATTGTTGAAAATTTAAAAAATGTGTGTTTTGTTTAATTTCTTAGTTTCATTTTATTTTCATCTTAGTTTCATTTTATTTTCAGACTACTTTACAAATGTTTGCCATCATCAAAAAGGGGGAGATTGTTGCAAATCTGGTTTTGATGATGACAAACATGTTTCCAGTGTGTTTTTCTTGGCTAATCAGTTTCAGGCACAAAAGACCGCAAGCTACTCAAGCCAACTCAAGATCGGGTCCAAGTGTGTCAAATGTATGATTTTTTCTTTTATTGAGTCAATTGTAATGTAACTGATTCCCTAGCTAAGTAACCTTGCACACACACACTCAGGGAGAGAGATTGAGTGAATTAGAGTTTCTGTTAAATTTTTGTTCAGATCGTCCTGGACGATAGTATCATCGTCCTGGACGATCCAGTTAAAACAGAAACCCTAATTAGGGCGACTAAGTTAAGAAGGACTGATTGAGCCGATCGTCCTGGACGATCTATGGATCGTACGGGACGATATGCCCAAATCAGAAATTCTCAGCCGCCAGATTAAGTTAGGCAAGTTTTATTTTAAGTATTTTGGTCTGATCGTCCCGGACGATACGTGTATCGTCCTGGACGATTTACTACAATCATGCCTAAATTAGTCTGGTAATTAAGGAAAGCAATTAATGTTTAATTGATACGATCACATCGTCCTGGACGATCGCAGGATCGTCCCGGACGATCGTGATCGTCTTGTGCATTTCAGCTGTACGTCCAGAACTATGTACAGGACGATTTGGGGCCTTTTTGAACTAATCGTACCGGACGATTACCCTATCGTACGGGACGATCAAGTCATTTTTTGGTCGTCCAGCACAGATTTCTCTGGACGACCCGAACTGTCTTCTGGACGATTTCCTTCAATTTGAACTAATCGTCCTGGACGATCGCAGGATCGTACGGGACGATATGAACAACTTTTTCTACTGATCGTCCAGAAGAGCCAGATCGTCCAGGCTGAAACAGCTGAATTTGAACGGATCGTACAGGACGATATACCGATCGTCCTGGACGATCTTGGCCGACAAGTTGAGATTTAGGGCAAATTTTAAGCCCTCCTTTAAAAAGAACTTTTTCCTAGATTTGGAAAAATCTTTTGCTGCCTTCCTTCCCTGAGAAATCCTAGAGAGAGAGAGAGTTGGGAGAGAGAGAAGAGATCTTGTGAGGGGGAGTTAGTGAGGGATTCACTAAGGTTGCTCCAAGCACGGATCAGAGTCGTCTTCTCCGCTCGTCGTCTGTCGTCTAGTCGGTGTTCTTCGTGGAGGATCGTTCGCAAGAAGATCCGGGTTCTCTGCCCGCTTCAGGAGGAAGCGAAAGGAGTTCGTGGGTTCTCTGCCCGCTTCAGGTGGAAGCAAAAGGAGTTCGAAGGTTCTCTGCCTGCTTCAGGAGGAAGCGAAAGGAGGTCGGGTTCTCTGCCTCACCGTGTGGTGAAAAGGAGGTGTTTTGTACAGGCTTCTCCGCCTTGCTGTGGGAGCAAAAGGAGAGTCACTTTCATTTAGTGCAATACCCGGAGGGGAGGCTCCGGGGAGTGGACGTAGGTCAAGTTGACCGAACCACTATAAAATCTGGTTTGCTTTTCTGATTCAGTTTTGCATTTTACTTTTCAATATAAACTGCTTGGGTGATTATCGTTGGTTGATCTTTTCGTTATTGTTTACTTGTTTCCGCTGCTAAGTATCGAAAAGATTTTTGTTGTTATCGTGAAATTTTTAAATAACCAATTCACCCCCCCTCTTGGTTAGCCTCGGGACTAGTTCAGTAGGGCTTAACATCCCTTTCGAACTTTCAGATTCATTACCTAAAGAATGGAGATATAATAGAAATCATCTAAAAGAATTAATAATTGACGATCCTTCTCAAGGTGTTAAGACTAGGAGAAACCTTAGATATGAGGTAGAGCATTCTGCATTTCTATCAGAAATTGAACCTAAAAATATAGATGAAGCTTTACAAGATAATTTTTGGATAATTACTATGGAAGAGGAACTTAACCAATTTGTAAGAAATGATGTTTGGGAGTTAGTCCTAAGACCTTATGATATATAATTGGAACTAAATGGGTATATAAAAATAAGCTAGATGACTCATGAAGTATTATTAGAAATAAAGCTAGATTATTTGCACAAGGGTACACATAAATAGAAGGAATAGACTTTGAAGAATCTTTTGCACTCGTAGCAAGACTAGAGGCCATTAGATTACTCCTTGCATTTGCTTATTTTAAAGACTTTAAACTTTTTCAAATGGATGTCAAAAGTGCATTTTTGAATGGTTATATTGATCAAGATATATTTGTAGAACAACCATAAGGTTTTGAAAGTATTAATTCTCCTAATCATGTATATAAATTAAAGAAAGCTTTATATGGTTTAAAACAGGCTACATGTGCTTAATATGATAGTTTAAGTAACTTTTTAATTGAACATAATTTTAGAAAAGGTAAGGTAGATACAACTCTTTTTATCAAATCTATTGGAGATAATTTAATTATTATATAAATTTATGTTGATGATACATTATTTGGAAGTACAAATAAGAGTTTATGCCATGAGTTTTCCTCTTTAATGTCAAAGGAATTTAAAATGAGTATGATGGGAAAACTCACCTTTTTCTTAGGACTTCAAGTAAAACAACTAGAGTCCGGTACATTCATATGTCAAACTAAGTACATAAATAAATTATTAAAAAAATTTGATATGAAGATATTCAAATTAAGTAAAACTCCTATAAGTCCATCAATTAGACTTGATTTAGATGAATCAGGAAAACCAATAAATCAAAAGCTATATAGGAGTATGATAGGTTCACTTTTATATCTTACTGCTAGTATGCCTAATATTATATTTGTTGTATGTTTATGTACAAGATTTCAAGCCAATCCTAAGAAATCACAATTAATAGCAGTTAAGCGAATATTTCGCTATTTGATAGGAACTCCTAAGTTAGGCTTATGGTACCCCAAAAACTTATTATCATGTAATTTAGTTACATATTTTGATACAGATTATGTTGGTTGTAAGGTTGATAGAAAAAATACATCTGGAACATGTCAATTTTTAGGATCATCACTCATTTCTTGGTCTTCTAGAAAATAAAATTATGTTGCTTTATCCACTGCTGAAGCAGAGTACATAGCTGCAGGTAGTTGTGTTGCTCAAGTTTTATGGCTAAAGCAACAATTAGAAGATTTTTGAATTAAGCTTAAAAATATTCCTATTAAATGTGATAATACAAGTGCAATTAGTTTATCAAAAAATTTTATACAATATTCACGAACTAAACATATAGAGATTAGACATCATTTTATTAGAGAACATGTTAGTAAAGGTGATGTGGATATAGATTTTGTAAATACTGAATCTCAAATAACTGATATTTTTACAAAACCTTTAGTTGAAGAGAGATTTTGCATGTTAAGACGTATGCTTGAAATGTTAGACCCAAACATTTAAATTTCTTATTTTTTTTAATTCTTTTTGATGTTGTCAAAGGGGGAGAAGAATTATATATGTTTGTCATAATTCTTTTACATGCATATATTTATGAGAAAAATTATTTTTTAATTAGCATTAAAAAATATTTCTCAATTATTATATATATTTTTCTAATGCTTAAAAGTTATGATAAAAAGTTAATTTGCACCTTTAATATAACTATACCCAACATAAGTTTGTCATCATCAAAAAGGGGGAGATTGTTGATATTATCTATATCATAACCCATTCTAGAGATTTTGATGATAACAAATATATGCTTGGATATTCTAATTTGTGTGTTAAGTATTTCAGGTGTAATGATTTGATAGATATGCATGATAATTTTAATTTGACTTGAAAAAATTCAAGATTGACCAAGATGGAAAGCTTGACGATTTTTATGTAGGATTGTGTCAGTGGTTCATTAGTATTTACTTGCATGGTTTAATTTGCTCACAATTTAAATATCTATTAAAATAATTTATATATTATTAATTAAGGATAATAAGTATGATTTAAAAATCTAATAAGATTCCTTAATTAAATTTTATATACTTCAGTGATTACATAGATTTTATCAAAAATACAAATATACTTAATAAAGTAAATAAATATAATAAGCTTTACATATTCTTTTTAAATTAACTTGTTTCATATCAATTTACTGATATTTGATTAATTTAATCTAAATTATATCATATTCTTATATGAATATTTAATATATCTTTAGAAATATAAAATTATACATAAGTTATTAGTTTGCTGAATATGATATTATTTTAATTGATACGTGGTCTGATTTTTATTCCATTAGATTGTTCAGATTCTGTAGATATAAATTGATAGGTTATATGACCTATTTGGAGCTATATTTAATTTATTATGATTTTCTAAATATTAGCCGATTTTAATACTATTTATTGGGTAGCCGTTTTTGACTTGTTTTGGATGTAAATGGAGACTTTTTGACTTATCCAAGTGACTAGCCATTTTATAGCCGTTTGGAACTTATATTTATGTAATATAAATAAATTTTTTATTAAATATAATATTTTTTAGATGATAAATTAATATTAGATTAATAGTTTTATTGAAACTTGGCTTTACTTTCTCTTTCTCTTTAAATACCTCTCATCCTCTTCATATGAGGGTAATTCAAGAGAGAAACTCTAGCACTTCTCTTCATTACTTCTTCTTGCTTATATGCTTGATACATCCTCAAAAAATTATCTTGATCAGGCACGAATTTCAAGGCAAAACCAAGTTGGAAGCTTCCGAAATTAAAATTGGGACCATCCGAATTTCGATTTCAACAAACTTATAGTCGAACTGAACATCTCAGAAATACGAACCCAACGACACCAAATTCAACCCAATCTGAGTCCAAATGGGTCCAAATCAAGGGTTTAAAGCACTATTTGAAGGTTCAAACCATAATTTGGATTACCAAACGGTCTCCAAATGTGACATGCTTATAGTCGAATCGAGCGTCTCGACGAGACAAATCAAACGAGCCCAAGATCTCCAAAATCTGACATTTCTAAAGCCTTCAAATGTCCATCAAATGGTTCATGATCAAGGGATTCAACATAGGCCGTCCATTCAAACCACTCCCTAACTACCCCTGATCTTCCACCTATTTACGGGTCATGCCACTCATAAAAATTTATAAATAGAGCCCCCTCTCCTCTTGAAAAAGACACATAATCCTAAGGAGAAAAAGAGAGAACTCTTGCCCCCTTGCTCCTCCTCGACCACCACCGGAGTTTTGTCGGACCACCGCCTGACGCCGGAGTTCCGCCGGACCACCACCTGAGGCCCTGCACTTCGCCATACCACCACCTGAGGCTCTGCTCTTTGCCGGACCACCACCTGAGGCCCTGCACTTCGCCGGACCACCACCTGAGGCCCTACACTTCGCCAGACCACCACCTGAGGCCCTGCTCTTTGTCGGACCACCACCTGAGGCTCTGCTCTTCGCCGGACCACCACCTGAGGCCCTTTACTTCGCTGGACCACCACCTGATGCCCTGCTCTTAATCGGACCACCACCTGATGCCCTGCTCTTAATCGGACCACCACATGAGGCCCTGCACTTCGCCGGACCACCACCTGAGGCCCTTTATTTCGCCGGACCACCACCTGAGGCCCTGCTCTTCGTTAGACCACCACCTGAGGTCCTGCACTTTGCCGGACCACCATCTGAGGCCCTGCTCTTCGCCGGACCACCACCTGAGGCCCTTTACTTCGTCGAACCACCACCTGAGGCCCTGCACTTCGCCGGGCCACCACCTGAGGCCATGCTCTTCGTCGGACCACCACATGAGGCCCTGCTCTCCGCCAGACCATCACCTAACATCCTCAACTCTGCCTGACGACTACCTAGGGCCGACCTTCTACCAGACAGCCGGGAGACCCCGAAGTTCTGCCAGCACAACCTTAGGCCTTTAAAAACCTCTAACTTCCACCCTACGGGTGATACTTGTAATCTGATCGCTCTTGGAGGCGAGTCAACCCCCCTGTAATTAACTCAAGTTCTAGTGGAATCATTTCAACTGGGCCAGGCCCCGTGATTTTTCCCCTTTTCAGGGTTTTTCATGTAAAAATCTTGTGTTCTCTGTGTGTGAGTTGGGTATTCGTGCAACGCTAAGACGTAAAGTTCAATCTCTATCGCCGCGTATATTCTAGCTCGTAACAGTTTGGCGCAGTCTGTGGGAAAGCCATTCCCACTATCCTGAAGCACCACTGCAATGGCCAACAGGCGCAGTAATCGCATCATGGGAGCCTCTCGCTCCAATTCGCACCAATCTCGGAATCAGTCCTTGAATCAGGGACGTCAGGCATCTGCCTCTTTTCAGCCCGGTGGCCGAAACCCTGCCGGAGAAGGGACATCAGGACCATCCCTGGAAGATCACATTCAAAGGATGGAGGATTCCCAGAAGGATATCCTTCAACTTCTACGAGAAACCCAACCACCTATGCTAGCACCTTCTAACGAGATTCTACTCCCTTGAGATCCGCAAAGGGTTGAAGATGTTCCTGCAGACCACCTTCATGTCGAGTTTCATCTCCATCCAACAAGGAGACGTCCTCCAACACGTCAAGATGATGAACTTGCTGACACCACCAGCTCTACCCATCCTTCACGTGCAGATCAGCAACACCGCATTCCTCAGGACACTCCCGAAGGCTTAGCCCGGCCCCATATTGCCGAACTCCCTCGCAACGCCCTAAGGCATGAACTGCGAAGACTGGTCCAAGAAGAATTTCCTGGGGGAGGTGTGAGGCAACCACCTCGCCCATGGGATTTTTAGGAGTCATCACCTCTGACTAAGGCCATTCTTCAGCATCCTATCCCGGCATGACTCAAGCTGCCCAGCATCGATCCCTATGACGGGACATCTGACCCATACGAGCATATCGACCACTACAGAACTATAATGCACATCCAGCGAGCCGCAGATGTGCTCCTCTGCCAAGTCTTTCCAGCCACCCTTAAAGGGCAGGCCTTAACATGGTATTATTCACTCTCTGCTGGATCTATTCCCATTTTGTTAAACTGGCCAAAGTGTTCGTTGAACAATTTATTGCCAATCGAAGAATGATTAAGGACTCCTCCCACCTCTCTGGAATCCGACAGAATGAAAATGAGTCCCTCAAGGAGTACTTCCAGAGGTTTTCTACTGAAGCTCGACAGATTCCTGGAGTAGATCCTGAGTTACTTAGAGGAGTTTTTCTTGGAGGACTCCATCTAGGCCCTTTTTACTTAGCCCTTATGCGGGATACGGTCCCTTCATATGCTGACCTGATCCACCGCATGGAGGCGCAAATATCTGCGGATGAAGCCATCAATGCCCATAGAAAGCAATTTGAACAAACTCTTGGAAAGCGCAAAGCCCCTACAATGAAGGACTCATTCTCGCATAGAAAGAAAAACTTCTCTCCTAGACCCCCAGTACCACGACACGAGTTTCGGCAAGATGAGGAGTATACACCACTCAATGCCCCTCGAGTGAATGTGTTGATGGCCACCCGAGATCAAGAAAATATTAAGTGGCCTAATCCCTTGAAGCTGAATGTAGGGAATCTAGATCAATACTGTCATTTCCATCATAGTCGTGGACACACTACCGAAGCTTGCAAACAACTCAAGGATGAGATTGAGAGTCTAATCCGATAAGGATATCTCCGTCAATTCATTCAAAGCCCACCTACTCGGGATGATGCTGGGGGGCAAAAGCAGCAACAACAAAGACAACCATTGAATAACATTCAAATGGTTGGTGAGATCAAATGATCACACAGTATATGCATCTATGTTAGTAATGGTAGTCGTCTTATTTTGTGGTATCTCTTTTTTAAGTAGGGTGTCTCTCTGATACCCCTAGTTTTTTTTCTTTCCAAGTCAAATATTGTGTTGTCCTTGTACGTATATCTTATGTGTTTAACATGGTGTAACACTTATATCCCTAGGTTGTACTAGGAAGTTGTTATATTATCCTACATAATATAGTGATGTGTTGTGCACTCCATTTGATATTATCTGCTTCTTTAGAAAAGATTAAAAATGATGACAGTAGAAAACTACTGACAAATATAGTCTCTTAATCTTTGATTCGAGAAATACACGATCTTTATTGTGTCTCGATCATTGGACGATCAATCCCAGGGGAATTCAATCTCGACCTCTTCCACACAGGTTAACGTCATCGAGCAGGGCTCTGACATACAACCTCGGATAGGTCATACATCCTTGGTGGATTCTCTCGACCTCTTCCACATAGGTTAACGTCATCGAGCAGGGCTCTGACATATAACCTCAGATAAGTCATACATCCTTGGTGGATTTTATCTCATCGAGCAGGGCTTTGACATATAACCTCGGATAGGTCATACATCCTTGGTGGATTCTCTCGACCTCTTCCACACAGGTTAACATCATCGAGCAATGCTCTGACATATAACCTCGGATATGTCATACATCCTTAGTAGATTCTCTCAACCTCTTCCATATAGGCTCATGCCATCAAGAAGTCCTCGACGATGAACGTCTACCCGTCGTCAGGGTTCTGCCCGTCGCTGGACCCTCGTCGGATATCTGCCCGACGCCGAGCTTCCTCCCGTTAAAGAACTTCTACCTGTCGCGGGACTTTCGTCAGACTTCTGCCCGACGCCGACCTTCCTCTCATTGTAAGACTTCTACCCGTCACAAGACATTCGTCAGACTTTTGCCCGAAACTGAGCTTCCTCCCGTTGTTGGACTTTTACCCATCGTGGGACTTTCATCGGACTTCTGCCCGACGCCGAGCTTCCTCCCGTTGAAGGACTTCTACCCGTCGCGGGACTTTCATCGGACTTCTGCCTGACGCCGAGCTTCCTCCCGTTGTTGGACTTCTACCCGTCACGGGACATTTGTCAGACTTCTGGCCGACGTTGAGCTTCCTTTCGTTGAAGGACTCCTGCCCGTCGCTGGACCCTCGTCGGACTTCTACCCGACGCGAAACTTCTACCCGACGCCAGTCTTTTGCCCGTCGCCAGGCCCTCGTTGGACTTCTACCCGATACAGAACTTCTACCTGACGCCAGACTTCTGCCCATTGCCAGGCCTCATCGTACTTCTACCCGACGCGAAACTTCTACCTGATGCTAGACTTCTGCCCGGCGCTAGACCCTCGTCGGACTTCTACCCGACGTAGAACTTCTACCCGACTCCAGACTTCTACCCGTCACAGGACCCCCGTCGGATTTCTACCCGATGCCGTACTTCTACTCGACGCCGGACTTCTGCCCATCGCCAGACCCTTGTCGGAGTTTAACTCGACGCTGAACTTCTACCCGACGCCTGACTTCTGCCCGTCGCCGGACCCTTATCAAACTTCTACCCGACGACGCACTTCTGCCCGTCGCGGGATTTTCATCGGAATTATACCTGATGCTCAGTACCTACGATCACTGGATTTCTACTCACCGTGGGACTGTTGTCAGAAATCTACACGATGCCGTACTTCTACGCGGCACTGTACTTCTGCCCGACAAGATCTATAGAAAAAGAAGAGGAAGACTCCTGCTCAAGGGGGGGGGTGTGTTTTGGGAATTTTCAAAAAAAAAAGAGAAGAAAAAAAATAAATAACATATAAATATAATATATATATGCATATATATATATATAATTATTTTATTTTTTGTAAAAAAAAAAATTTTGCCTGCTATTGGCTAAAACCGCCAGCTGGCGGTTAGCCAACCGCGCCCAGTCAGCCACGACCGTGCGGGCAGCGCGGTCAGCTGGCTGCAGCGCCGCGCAGGCGCCGGGCAAGAGCCATGGCTCGCGGCTCGCGGGCAAGCGTGTTAGCGCCTGGAAGGCCCGCTGACGCAACAGGCAGGCATGCCGGGCAGCGCGGGGGCGCGGAGCGCGACGCGGTAGCAACTCGCCTCGACCCATTTTTGGGCCCAATTTCAGGCCCGAAAAGGTCAAATCGAACATTTTTGGGGTCCCCGGGACCGTTTTTTGACGTTCCGGACTCAATTTTGACACTTTTAAGGTTGTTCGGGACCTCCATACCCAAGATTGGATTATTCCCAAATTTGAATTGCATGAAAGATTCCCCGAAGACTAAGACGCGTATTTTCGGGCTTCTGGAGCTTCAACGTCCAAAAATAGGGGGCAACTGATACATCCTCCAAAAATTATCTTGATCGGGCACGAATTTCGAGGCAAAACCAAGTTGGAAGCTTTCGAAATTAAAATTGGGACCATCCGAACTCTGATTTCAACAAACTTATAGTCGAAATGAACGTCTCGAAAATACGAACCCAACGACACCAAATTCAACCCAATCCGAGCCCAAATGTGTCCAAATCAAGGGTTTGAAGCGCTATTGGAAGGTTCAAACCATAATTTGGATTACCAAATGGTCTCCAAATGTGACATGCTTATAGCTGAAATGAGCGTCTTGACGAGACGAATCCAACGAGCACAAGATCGCCAAAATCCGACATTTCTAAGGCCTTCAAATGTCTATCAAATGATTCATGATCAAGGGATTCAACATCGGCCGTCCATTCAAACCACTCCCTAACTACCCCTGATCTTCCACCTATTTACGGGCCATGCCACTCACAAAAATCTACAAATAGAGCCCCCTCTCCTCTTGAAAAAGATACCTAATCCTAAGGAGAAAAAGAGAGAGCTCTTGCCCCCTTGCTCCTCCTCGACCACCGCCGGAGTTTCGCTGGACCACCGCCTGACGGCGGAGTTCCACCGGACCACCACCTGAGGCCCTGTACTTCGTCGGACCACCACCTAAGGCCCTGCTCTTTGTCGGACCACCACCTGAGGCCCTGCTCTTCGCCGGACCACCACCTGAGGCCCTGCTCTTCGCCGGACGACCACCTGAGGCCCTGCTCTTATGCCGGACCACCACCTGAGGCCCTGCACTTCGCCGGACCATAACCTGAGGCCCTACTCTTTGCTGGACCACCACCTGAGGCCCTGCTCTTTGCCGGACCACCACCTGAGGCCCTTTACTTCGCCGGACCACCACCTGAGGCCCTGCTCTTCGTCGGACCACCACCTGAGGCCTTGCACTTCGCCGAACCACCACCTGAGGCCCTGCTCTTCGCCGAACCACCACCTGAGGCCCTTTACTTCGTCGGACCACCACCTGAGGCCCTGCTCTTCACCGGGCCACCACCTGAGCCCCTGCTCTTCGCCGGACCACCACCTGAGGCCCTTCTCTCCACCGGACCATCACCTAACGTCCTTAACTCTGCCTGATGACTACCTAGGGCCCGACCTTCTACAAGGCTTCCGGGAGACCCCGAAGTTCTACCAGCGTGACCTTAGGCCTTTAAAAACCTCTAACTTCCACCCTACGGGTGATACTTGTAATCTGATCGCTCTTGGAGGTGAGTCAACCCCCCTATAATTAACTCAAGTTCTAGTGGAATCGTTTCAACTGGGCCAGGCCCCGTGGTTTTTCCCCTTTTCAGGATTTTCCACGTAAAAATATTGTGTTCCCTGTGTGTGAGCTGGGTATTCGTGCAACGCTAAGATGTAAAGTTTAATCTCTATCGCCGCGTATATTCTAGCCCGCAACAATGCTAAATCTTGAGAGAAGAAACTTTGATCATCATTCTAAGAGCTCTTTTATAATAATAATAATAATAACAATGCTAATAATAATAATAATAATAATAATAATAATAATAATAAAAAAATTAAGGTGATAATAAATATAATAATAATAATAACTTAAAATAATAATACGTATAATAATAATAATAATAATAATAACTTTAATAATAATAATAACAATAAATAAAATAATAATAATAATAATAATAATAACAATAACATCCAAATAATTATAAAGTTATAAAATATAATTTTTTCTGATTTTTTTTAAAATGATTATTTAAATAATATTATATAAAAATATTTAAAATAATTAAAATAATTAATGTAATTAAAAGCGGCGGCAGCGGGACACGTGGCGGCCAGGGATTGGATCCCGCAGTCTCGACGATGATTGGAGAGAGATACGGGCGGTGGCGGCTGAGTGGCCACGCGACAGTCGAGGATTGGGCCTGCGGTTGCGGGCAATGATTACCGCAGCGGCAATCATTGCCGCAATAACTGTGGCAATGATTGCCGCAACCGCGGCTCGACTAATCCACGTAGGCAGATCCCCTCCGCCGTCTGATCCTCCGCTGGAACGGATCAATGGCCCAGATCCCGCCGGACGACGATCAGAACCGCAGGATCGAGTTCTACGGTTAATATGAACCACGAACAGCTAGATCATGACCGTCGATCGCGAGATCAACAGTCGAGATCATCTCCCAGCAAACGGAGGTGTAACCCGAACCCTAAGACGAGTTTTCGGGCTCGTTCTCTCGATCCGGTGGACCAAATCAGATGAAATTTTAAACGTAGGTCTTAGTAGTGAAGAGCATTCATGTGGAGTAACTTGTTTGATCTAAAATGCGATATGCACGAAGTTATTTAACCCTATGTGTTCTAACCTAGGGTTTGGGATTTTACCTCAGTTAATGGACGGTTTAACCTGTTTAATGGCTCTCTGAACTTGTAGATTGTCCACGTATAATTCCCCTGTTGAACTCGAGCCTTGAAACGCCCTCGATCGACGGGAAAAAGCCTTGGAACGGGTTTGACCTAAACTCGCCGGAGTCCTCGCCACTAGCGGGTGTTTAACGGTGGATTTAAGTCGGGAAGGGTGAGCGGGACTGGAGAGAGCTCTCACACGAAGTCTCCTGGCTTAGGGAGGCTGAGAGAGAGAGAGATTACAAAAGTCCTTCTAAAGGAGCCCTAAGGTCCCTATTTATAGCTCTACCCTATGATCAACGGCTAGGATTAGATCGAGGCTTTGATTAGGAGGGAAAACTAATCAAGTGGGCCGTAGTTTGAGTTTTGGACCTAATAAGGCTGATTTGAATAGCTTAGTGGGTCTTAAATAGACCTTAATGGGTCAAATTGGCCCATTAGGACTTAGTTTGACCAAGTCAAGGGTTGACTTGGTCAACCTAGTCATTTAGGTCTATGGAAGTGAGGGGTATGAGCCTCGGATGGGTTTGGATTTGATTTGAACTTGAATAGACCCATTCAAACCTAATGGGTCAACCTGGGTTGACCTGGTCAACCAGGTTGACCTAAGGCCTGGGTCTGAGCCCAATGGTTCAGGCTTGGCCCACTGCTCTCAGTGGAGGAGACTGGGAGAATTCAAGGTTAATAGTACCGAGCGGTACCGAGTGTTGATACCGAGAGGTATCGACCTTAATACGCATCAGGTCAGAAAGTTTAACAATATTTGAAACATCTAAATAGTGTACCGAGCAGCGGTACACAATGGTACTACGCTTAATAATCCTATTTCCAACATACATTTTTTAATGGAATATGCGAGAAAATGTTTATACACGAGGCATTAAAAGTTCTAAACCAAATCCTAAACATAAACATTTCATTTATAGAATATTTTTACAAGAAATGAGATTCCAAATATCCGACCCTCAGGAATACTTCTATCATCGCAACAAAATACTGACCTTAGGCATGGCTTCTGCAAAGAAGTTGATCGGCAACCAAAAAAACTTTGAAGGACAATGAATTGCACCAGAGAAACTGAAAAGTCGATCTTTTGAAATTTCGACAGTGGCACGGCGGTTTCTTTTCAGTTTCTTTTAAATTGTCGGGTCTGGTCATCGATCCCAGCTGTTTCTTTTCAGTTTCTTTTAAATTTTCGCATCTGATCGAGGTCAGGTCATCGAGCCACACTGTAATTCGAAAAGCACATGCTAAATTTTGAGTTTCGACCAAGTAGGGTCGTCGGGCCTGCGGTGGAAAAGCACATGGCGTCATTTAATTGGCATCCGGATGTAGAGCTACGCCCTGTGCCTGCACCAAATAAAAATTCTTGAACTGGAAACTTCCTCAGGCCTTTTGCCATGGTGGAGCTTAGGTGGACTACAATTCATATCAATAGCCAATCGCTTGTTGGACCAACAACTTTTATACGCATGCAAGTTGTCTGTTCAAACACCAATTTGACTTTATTTATGTTTTTTTTTAATTAGAGATCCCAAAATGTGGAAGTCGCCCCTTAAAATAAAAAGCAAATTTATTACTTCATTTTTTTAGTTTCTTTTTTTTCATTTTTTTTAAAAATATATGTAAATTTTAATTAAACTATATATATATATATATATATATATTAAAATTTACATGTATTTTTTAAAAAATAAAATTAAAAAATCAAAGAAAAGAAAAGAAAAATCAGTTGCTAATAGTTTTAGTGACTCACGCGACTCTTGCCACGTCACCTGCCATCTTAGATTCTAGTCACAGTCACATGGGAAATTATTCCGTCCGGCGTCCGGACCGTCCGGATTGCGATGTACATACTGTGTACAAACAGTGTGTACAACTTTGTACACACTGTTTGTACATAGTGTGTACATCTAAATTTGGACGACGGGACGTCGAACGGAATAATTTCTCCAGTCACAGGCGGCCTCAACGACTATGGCTAAATTTAAATTTCTTCCCTTTCATATTTAATTTAATAATATAAACTATTATCGAAACTACTTATTAAATGTATTCTAATTTATGTGAGCTAATTCTATTTAAATTTCAAAATTATTAAATTAATTTTGAGATTAATCAATACAAAATCAATCATAACATTTTGGGATATTTAATTAAAAAAACATAAATAAAGGCGTTGGTGTTTGAACGGGTGACTTGCACACTCGTAAAAATCACCTGTTCCATCTAAGCTCCATGTTGAGTGAAACTATTACGTATGGTTATTGGATGCTGTTCAGAGACGAATCAGGATGTGCCACGTCATTTTTTCTGTGTATCAGTGATGTGTATCGGGATGATGTGGGGCATCCTGATTCGCCTTTGAACCGTTCGATGACCACACGTACTAATTTCTCCCACGCTGACATGGGGCCTAAGCAAGTCACCCCTTCAAACACCAACTTTGACAATTTTTCTTACATGACTAATTAAATAAAATTTTTAATAATAGTAACTATTTTTAAACTATGTCTCTAGGGAAACTCGCCTTAGGAAGTCATTAAATTTGTAATATAATAAAACTATGTTACTACTCTTAGTTTGATATTTTTATTGCACAACTAACCATTTTATTAATAAAAAAAAAGAAAGTGAGATCAAAATCATTTATAAACGCAGTTACTAAATTTACATGTAATTTATTATGAAGTATTTATTATTTTATCTAATTATTTATTTAATTAGACAAATGGTGTTTCATGTGGCATTCAAGTAATTATTCAATGTTTATAAAATTTACATATTGAACATTCTCAATTATAAATTTTTCTTGAGCATATATATATATATATATATATATATATATATATATATATATTATTTTTATATTAATAAATTTATAAAAAAAATGAAACCATCAATATCTAATCTAAATCTGGATGAAAAAAAGTCAAATCATATTTTTAAAACTATCAATCTGTGCCCCCACTAAAAAAATATTGGTAGCTCAATATTATATAATAACTTAGAGGTTATTTTATCTTTTTCACTTATAAAAATAATCATTTTGATTAAAATATTTTAATAAATGAATTAAATAATGAAACTATCAGAGCCATTAATGCCCAACATCAAATCATTGATATCGACCCATGTGAACTGTAGAAATATTGTTACAATGAGTATGTGACATTCACATATAAATTCAAGATTTTCTTCATTAGTTGTCGAAGTTTTCAATCAACAGATTAACATTTTATTTAGGATAACTTTTTTACTATTTTCTAAAATATCTCTTTAATATAAAAATTTGAGTTCAAAAAAAAAATTGTATTAAAAAGCTACTTTAAAACCAGCAAAAAGCTGCTCAAAATGATGCCAAAGTTGAGTTGCGTTTGTTGTGATTTTTAAAACGGTTATTAGGAGCGATAATGATGTTCTCCCTTAAATGGGGGATTTACATACCACTTTATTTCATACTATTTATATATCTAATATCTAAAATTTTAATATTATATACCTATTACCCATAGAACAAATATGAGTGCATTGAATGAAATATTTCAAGTTTATAAGGTGGTATGAGTGGTAGGAATGAAATATATGAGTGGTATATTTGATATTAAAGTTATATTTGGGTGGTATATTTGATATTACATGCCCGCCGACTACAGCCTGTCCGACCTCCGTCGCCCGCTGGCTGTGGTCCCTCCGATCACCGTCGCCTGCCGACTACGGTCCCTCCGATCACAGTCGCCCGCCGACTACGATCCATCCGACCAACGTCACCCACCGACTGCGGTCCCTCCAACCACCGTCACCCGCCGACTACGGTCCCTTAGACCTCGGTCCGTAGGACCTCCATCATCTGTTGACTACAGTCACTCCAAGCTCCGTCGTCCGCCGACTACAGTCCCTTCGACCACCGTTGTCAGCTGACTAAGGTCCCTATGATCTCCGTATCACTCCTTCTACGGTCCCTCTAACCTTCGTTGTCCTGCCAACCAAATGAATAAGTCAACTTTCTCTTGAGAATGTCTCCCTTATTATTAAATTCTTCCAATCCGAACTATGTAATATGATAGATTGAGCCAAGACTTTCTCCCCCGAGGAAGGACATCATTTATAATAGACTAAAAAAATTAGATAAATCATTTTAACTGGGCTAGGCCCCATAGTTTTTCCCCTTTTTAGGGTTTTCCACGTAAAAATCTCGGTGTCTCTTATGACTCTCGCACCTCTCTCTTTTTATCTGTATGTGTGCTAGATCTTAGTTCAAAGCTAAGACATTAAGCTCTTTATCTCTCTATCACCGCGAATGTTCCAGTCCGCAACAATGATATTATTATTATGTAAATATTATGTTAATATTATGTAAAATTAATTTATTAAATAAGTAATAAAAACATATATATACTTATGCCTCTCTTATTTCTCAATTATTTATTTCAATCTACTTTTGTTTATAATTTTGGAGAAAACCTTGAAGAAGCTCTTAACTAGGAACATATCTTTCATGATGGGAAACCATGACCATTTAATCTTGGAGGAGAAGGCGAAGAGAGGATCAAAGTTAGAAGATTATGAAGTTGACTAAGGCTTCGTTTGAGACGGCTTTCTTACTGCTTCTTAAAGCAGTTTTCTAGTATAAAAATTTTAAATTTTTTGCTAGAAAGCTACTTCAAAAAGCAATAAGAAAACGGCTTCAAGAAGCAATAAGAAAGCCGTGCCAAATAAAGCCTAATCCTCAAATGCTAAGCTGCACAACATCATCCAATAAGTTGATGATTTAAGTTAATGATAGCCCTAGTCAATTGCTTATATATACTCTTATGAATTTTGGATGAATACTTCATGTACTTTTAAAATAAATCGAGCCATTTTTACTCTAATTTCTACTTCGGAAATTTAAGAAAATCCTAGGGTTTCTCACTCACGAATTATATTTTTCTCACTTTCTTCTTTTGATTTCTTATTTTGTTTTCCATATGAGCCTTGTTTTCCACACACACACACACATATATATATATATATATATATATATATATATATATATATATATATATATATATATATATATATATAATGTGTGTACTTAATATGTGAATACTCACAATGTGAACACTTGACAAGTGATAGTCCAAATGTCTATTGCTTATTTAGATTTTTTTTTCTAGCTACATATTAGGCCTCACATCTTTTGTAAATAAATATTTTCATTATATAGATTTTCTTCTAGTCCCATAACCCTATAAATAAAGGATTATAGGGTAATTTCATGAGGAAGTCATTTGGAAGTATTTGAATTTAATAATACAATAGTTAGAATCTATCTCTTTCTCACTCTATCACTTTTCTCCTTTTTTTTTCCTCTCATCCGCTATTAAGTTGTGAGCATCATAAGTAGCGTCCATGTTTCACCCACTTAGACACGTTGATTCAATATACTAAAAGGTGCGATGAGCGTGGACATTATGCCAAGGACAAGAAACCAAGCACTATAAGAAATAGAGTAGTAGAACAAAGAATTTACAAATATTGGGGAAATGAAAATTTTTAAAAATAGTTACCATAATTAATTTTTTTATTTAATTCGTCATCTTTAAAAAAAAAATAAAGCTCGCTAAAGTTGGTGTTTGAACTAGCAACTTGCTCAGGCCCTTTGCCAGGGTGGAGCTTAGGTGGACTACGGTTTAGATCAATAGCGAGTCGCACGTTGGACGAACGACTTTTATGAGTGTGTAAGTTGTCGATCCGTTCTAACGCTAACTTGTCCTTATTTATGTACTAGTGGGGAGAAGCGTCCTTCCTGAACTGCATCGATCTTAGGAGCGACTACAACCTTCGAAACCTGGTAATCAGCATGGTCCCCGCTGCTAGGGGACCACCCTTTGCAGCACTGGCTCCTAGCGTGCCACAGAAACTGCCACACACTGCACCTCTGCCTCTGACGTCACTAGACGTAACCTCCTATTCCTATTCCTCCGAGCCCTTCACTTGAAATCGGAGGTGGAGAAAGATGCTACATCAGAACCCACTAACTGAGTTGCGTGGGGGATAGGAGCTGTTGGAGGAGGGAGTGCTGGGGTTTGCCCAACTGTCACAGGACTAGAAAGCCGGGCAAAAATAAAATCCCGACAAGTGGAAATATGAAATAAACTCATTTTTGGTATTTACTAAGTGTTGTTTTTTTTATTTTTATTGGTACTTTTTTTATATTTTAATATGTTGCATACGATGATGAAGGTAGTCGATGATAGTGGTTAATGGTTAAACTCGTTTATGACCATTGGTGACAGGTGATGGCTAGTGAGGTTTCACCTTAAAAATATTTTAAAAATTCCTAATTATTTTTTGGGTATTTTCAAAATATTAGCTAGATTTATTTTTAAAAAAGAAAAAATGTTATATATATATATATCATGTGTAATACATCGCCAAAAATTCACCTTGATTGGCATGAATCTCGATACAAATGAGAGATGGAAGTTTTGAAAATTAAATTCAAGATTATCCGAACTAGATTTCAGTAAACTTATATTCAAGTTAAATGTATCGAAGAGACGAACCCATCGACACCAAAATCAATCCAATCCGAGCCCAAATCAAGGGTCCAAAGCATATTTGGAGAGTTCAAAGCATAATTTGGATTATCAAACAAATTCTAAACGTGGCATACTTATAGTCGAATCGAGCGGCTCGACGAGTCAAATCCAATAAGCCTAAGATCATCAATTTCTGATATCATTTAGGCACTTAAATACTCGATCAATATATGATCAAAGGGATCAATGTCGGCCCTCCATTCAAACCACTCGCATTTTGACCTTGATTATCCTCATATTTACAAGCCATGCCACTCAAAAAATTATAAATAGCACATATTCTTCTCATGAGAGGGAGGAGAAGAAAGGAGAAAGAGAAGGGAAGAATTTGGGAGCTTTCTCACCTCTGACCACCACCGGAGTTCTTCCCGACCACCTCCGTACTTCTGCCTGTTCGTCGACCATTGCCGGACTATCGGCTATTCGTCAACCACATCCGAAGTTCTTCTCGACCACCGTAGGACTTCCGTCTTTTCATCAAGCACCGCCAGACTTCCACCTATTTGTCGACCACCGCTGGACTTCCGCCCGTTCGTCGACCACCTCCATAATTATTCCCTATCGTCGCTGGACTTCTGCCTGTTCATCAACCACCGCCGGAGTTCTTCCCGAACAACGTCGGACTTCCACCCATTTGTCAATCACCTACAGTCCTCTAGACCTACATCGCTCGCCAACTACGTTCCTTCCGACCTCTGTCGCCATCCTTCCAACCTCCATCGCCAACTATGATCTTTCTGACCTCTATCGTTCATCGACTACGGTCCTTCCGACCTTTATCACCCGTCGACTATGGTCCTTCTGACCATCGTCCATCACCTGACTATGGACTTTTCGACCTTCGTTGCCCGACTACGATTCTTTCGACCATCGTCATCCGAATACAGTCCTTCTGACCTACATTGCTCGCCGTCCCAAACGAAGCCTTATTCTCAAATGCTAAGCTGCACAACATCATCCAATAAGTTGATGAGTTAAGTTAATGATAGCCCTAGTCAATTGCTTATATGTACTCTTATGTATTTTGGATGAATACTTTATGTACTTTTAAAACAAATCGAACCATTTTTACTCGAATTTGTACTTCAAAAATTTAAGAAAATCCTAGAGTTTCTCGTTCAAGAATTATATTTTTCTAACTTTCTTCCTTTGCTTTTTAATTTTGTTTTCCATATGAGCATTGTTACTAAGATTCCAATGTTACCTATAAAATATATATTACTCAATGCAAAGAGTTTTATACAAATATGGGATCTTTTAGGATTACTTTCTATAAATTATTTTATTTTATTTTATTTATTGTTTTGATATGAAATAAACTCATTTTTGGTATTTACTAAGTGTTATTTTTTATTTTTATTGGTACTTTTATTTATATTTTAATATGTTGCATGTGATGATGATGATGGTTAATGGTTAAACTCATTTACAACCGTTGATGAGAGGTGGTGGCTAGTGAGGTTTTCACCTAAAAAAATATTTTAGAAATTCCTAAATTTATTTTTGGATATTTTCAAATTATTAAGTAAATTTTAATTAAACTATATATTTTTTCGTCTTTTTCCATTTCTTTGGTTTTTTTTTTGTTTGTTTGTTTTTTAATTAAAAGAAAAAAGAAGATGAAAAAAAAATGATATATATATATATATATATATATATATATATATATATATATATATATATATATATATATATATATATATATCGTTTAATTAAAATTTACATTATATTTTAAAAAAATAAAATAAAATAAATACTAAGAAAAAGAAAAAAAGAACCAGTCGCTAATAGTTTTAGGGACTCACGCGACTCCTGCCACATCATCACCTGCCATCTTATATTCCAGTCACAGTCATAGGCAGCTTCAACGACTATGGCCTAATTTAAATTTCTTCACTTTCATATTTAATTTAATAATATAAAGTATTATCGAAACTATTTATTAAATTTATTCTAATTTATGTGAGCTAATTCTAATTAAATTTTAAAATTATTAAATTTAATTTGAGATTAATCAATACAAAATTAGCCATAACATTTTGAGATTTAATTAAAAAATATATAAATAAAGGCGTTGGTATTTGAACAGGTCACTTGCACACTCGTAAAAATCACCCGTTCCATCTAAGCTTTGCGCTGAGTGAAATTATTACGTACGGTCATCGGACGTCATCCAGAGACAAATTAAGACGTGCCACGTCACTTTTTCTGTGTATCAGTGTTGTACACCGGGATGATATGGGGTATCCTGATTCGCCTCTGAACCATTCGATGACCGCACGTAATAATTTCTCTCACGCTGACAAGAGTTCTAAACAATTCGTCCCTTCAAAGGCCAACTTTGGCTATTTTTTTTCGATGATGAATTAAATAAAAATTTTAATAATGGTAACTATTTTTAAAATTTGTCTCTATGGAAACTCACCTTAGCTCATTAAAATTTTAATATAATAAAACTATGTTACTACTCTTAGTTTGATATTTTTATTGCACAACTAACCATTTTATTAATAAAAAAAGAAAGTGAGATCAAAATCAATTATAAACTCAATGAATAAATTTACATCTAATTTATTGTGAAGTATTCATTATTTTATCTAATTATTTATTTTAATTAGACAAATGGTATTTCATGTGGCATTCACGTAATTATTCAATGTTTATAAAATTTAAACATTGAACATTCTCAATTATCAAATTTTCTTGAGCATATATATTATCTTTTTATATTAATAAATTTATTAAAAAAAATGAAATCATAAATATCTAATCTAAATCTGGATGAAAAAAAAAGTCAATCACATTTTTAAAACTATCAATTTGTGCCCCCCAACTAAAAAATATTGGTAGCTCAATATAATATAATGAGTTAGATGTTATATTATCTTTTTCACTTATAAAACTAATGATTAAAATATTTTAATAAATGAATTAAATAATGAAACTACCAGAACTCATTATTGCCCCACTTCAAAACCTTGATATCGACGCATGTGGACTATAGAAATATTGTTATGATGTGTATGTGACATTCACATATAAATTCAAGGCTTCTTTCATTAGTTGTTGAAGTTTCCAACCAACAGCTCAAGATTTTATTTAGGATGATTTTTTTACTATTTTCTAAAGTAGCTCTTTAATATAAAATTTGGAGTTCAAAAAATTTTTGTATTCAAAAGCTACTTTAAAAGCAGTAAAAAAGCTGCTCAAAACTATGCCAAAGTTTTGTTGCGTTTGTTGTGATTTTTAAAACAGCCTATTAGAAGCGATAATGATGTTCTCCCTTAAATGGGGGATTTACATACATACACCTTTATTTCATGCTATTTACATGTCTAACATCCAAAACTTTAATATTACATGTCTATTACCCATAGAACAAATATAGGTGCATGGAATGAAATATTTAAAATTCATAGGGTGGTATGAGTGGTTGGAATGAAATATATGAGTTGCATATTTGATATTAAAGTTGTATATGGGTGATATGTCTGATATTACATGCCCGCCGACTACAGTCCGTCGGACCTCCGTCGCCTGCCGGCTGTGGTCCTTCTAACCACTGTCACCTGCCGACTACGGTCCCTCCTACCACAGTCTCCCCCAAACTACGGTTCCTCCGACCTCCGTCTCCCACCGACTATAGTCCCTCTGATCTCCGTTGCCCGCCAACTATAGTCCCTCCGACCACCATCACCTACCAACTACGATCCCTCCGACCTCTGTCGTCTGTCAACTACAATCACTCCGAGATCCGTCTCCCGCCAACTACGGTCCCTTCGACCACCATCGCCTGTTGACTAAGGTCCCTACGATCTCCGTCGCACGCCTACTACGGTCCCTCCAACCTGCATCGTCCTGCAAACCAAATGAATAGGCCAATTTTTTCTTGAGAATGACTCCCTTATCATTAAATTCTTCCAACCCCAACTATGTAATATGATACATTGAGCCAAGGCTTTCCCCTCGAGGAAGGGCATCATTTATAATAGACTACAAAAACTAGCAGAATCATTTTAATTGGGCTAGGCCCCATGATTTTTCCCCTTTTCAGGATTTTTCACGTAAAAATCTCGATGTCTATGACTCTCGCGCCCCCTTTCTCTTTATCTGCATGTGTGCTGGATCTTCATTCAAAGCTAAGACATTAAGCTCTTTATCTCTCTACCACCGTGAATGTTCCAATCCGCAACAATGATATTATTATTATATAAATTTTATGTTCATATTACGTAAAATTAATTTATTAAATAAGCAATAATAACATGTATATACTTATGTCTCTCTTATTTCTCAATTATTTATTTCAATCTACCTTCATTTATAATTTTGGAGAAAACCTTTAAGATGTTCTTAACTAGGAACATATCTTTTATGATGGGAAACCATGACCATTTAATCTTGGCGGAGAAGAAGGCGAAGAGAGGATCAAAGTTAGAAGATTATGAAGTTAACTAAGGCTTCGTTTGAGACGGCTTTATTACTGCTTCTTAAAGCAGTTTTCAAGCATAAAAAATTTTAATTTTTGTGCTAGAAAGCTACTTCAAGAAGCAGTAAGAAAGCCGTCCCAAATGAATCCGAATTCTGAAATGCTAAGCTGGACAACATCATCCAATAAGTTGATGAGTTAAGTTAATGATAGCCCTAGTCAATTGCTTATATGTACTCTTATGTATTTTGGATGAATACTTCATGGACTTTTAAAACAAATCAAACCATTTTTACTAGAATTTGTATATTGGAAATTTAAGAAAATCCTCGAGTTTCTCACTCAATAATTATATTTTTCTCACTTTCTTCTTTTGCTTTTTAATTTTGTTTTCCATATGAGCCTTGTTAATAAGATTCCAATGTTACCTATAAAATATTTATTATTCAATGCAAAGAGTTTTATACAAATATGGGATCTTTTAGGATTACTTTCTATAAATTTTATTTTGTTTTATTTTATTTTCTGTTTTGATATGAAATAAACTCATTTTTGGTATTTACTAAGTGTTGTTTTTATTTTTATTTAAATTTTAATATGTTGCATACGACGATGATGGTGGTTAATGTTTAAACTCGTTTACGACTGTTGATGAGAGGCAGTGGCTAGTGAGGTTTTCACCTAAAAAATATTTAAAAATTTTCTAATTTTTTTGTGGGTATTTTCAAAATATTAACTAGATTTATTTTCAAAAAAAAAAAGGGAAAAAATGTTATACATATTATGATTTTCAAAATATCATGTATATCCTTAATATGTGAATACTCGCAATGTGAAGATTATGATTTTTTTCAAGCTACATGTCAGGCCTCACATCTTATGTAAATAAATATTTTCGTTATACATATTATCTTTTAGTCCCATAACCCTATAAATAAAGGATTATAGGATAATTCATGAGGAAGTCAGTTGGGAGCATTTGAATTTAATAATACAATAGTTAGAATCTTTTCTCTTTCTCTCTCTATCACTTTTTTCTTTTTTTTCTCTCTCTATCCACTATTATGTCATGAGCATCATAAGTAGCATCCAAATTTCACCCACTGAGACATTTTGATTCAATATCCTAAAAGGTGAGGTGAGCATGAATATTATGGCAAGAACTAGAAACCAAGCACTATAAGAAATGGCGTAGTAGAACAAAGAATTTACAAATAATGGGGAAATGGTCAAGTTTTAAAAATAGTTACCATTATTAAATTTTGTATTTAATTCGTCATCTTAAAATAAAAAAAAATTGCGAAAGTTGGTGTTTGAACTAGAATTTTTATTCGGTGCGGACACCGAACGTAGCTCTACATCCAGACACCAATTAAATGGCGCCACGTAGCGCGCCGATGACCCAACAACCTGACTCGGTCGAAACTCAAAATTTAGCATGTGCTTTTTCAATTACCGTGCGGCCTGATAACCTGACTTGAATCGGATGCGAAAATTTAAAAGAAACAAGCCTTTTTTTTAGGTTTTATGACACTTGCATACTTTTTTAGGATTTCTCCACATAAGAGAGCTGAGAACGAACAAGGAGGAAGTGGGTATGAAAATAGAATTCTCTTTGGAAGACGTCGAAGAATGCGAGGAGTTGGAAGAGACCCAAAACATTTAGGAAGCGGCACCGCAGTGATTCAAAGGTTAAATTTTATACTAAAAAATTATTTTAAAAAGTAATAAGAAAGTTATCCCAAACAAAGTTTAAGATTTTATTTGGGATAATTTTTTAACTGTTTTTTAAAGTAGCTCTTTTATACAAAATTTTTGAGTTTAAAAAATTATTGTATTAAAAAGTTACTTTAAAAAGCAGTAAAAAAAAGGGTTCAAAATGATTCAAAGGTTGAGTTGCGTTTGTTACGATTTTTAAAACGGTCTTTTAGGAGCGATAATGTTCTCAATTAATATTAATCAGGACCGTTGGAAACTTAAGGCAGGAAGCATAGAGATGCAAAATATAGCTTTGTTTGCCAAAGCGGTGGCCTCTTTCAAGCATCTACAACTTCACGTGGAGAAATCGCGCGGTGCTTTGACTATTGGACATCAATGGCGCAATAAGCTTGCACGGCAAGAAAAGGAAGGGTCTGACAAGTTTCCATTTGCTGGTTGCTACGAACTTTAAATCCATACTAGACTCCAGTTCCCACTATTCTTCAGAATAAGGAAGCGTGAAGTGTCTCTCCTCTGTCTGCAGGTTAGTCTCCACGACTTTATCACCAATGGTTGTTAAACTTTCATTTCATGGCCAACTGGGAGTGGGTGGCTATTTGATTGTAAGATTTGACAGAAATTAGGATGAATCTCATCACAGAATTTATAAGGATTTGATACCATTTAACTTCTCTAAAATCTGCTAGATCTTAGTTTACAGATTGCTAGTAGACAAACAGACTTTCTGTCTATGTTATGCTGCTGTTGTGCATGCAAATTAATGGTTTTTCTTGTTTTTTGACTTGTTCGTCGCAATAGTGATGCATAATGACCGGTGTAGACGTTGTGAGCACTAAGCTTTCTACTGGAGTTTTGTATTTCCCTTTAACGGCAAGCAACTTTCCCTTTCCTGAGGGTTGGTTGGCTTCTTTTTTTTGTTTGACAATGATATTGTTGGGCATGTTCATGTTCCTAAAGAATAGCCGAAGAATAAAAGCTATTTGCATTTTTTTCTCTTTGCATTTCTAGTAAGTTTGAATTTGTTCGCTGTGTTTAGTTTTATTCAGGTTTTTCTTTTTTTTTTCCAATCCTTTGGAGTAGCTTGTTCTTCGGATTTTCCTTTTTCTGATTCCTTTTCTCCTCGCTAAATGCTCAAAGGCCAGCAAAAATTTGATGTTTTTTGCTCTTTGGTCAGAGAACTGATTTGGTGCATGTAAAGCAAAAGAAATCCGTGATAAGATTTCTCTGAGAAAGACGGTGATAATTATGGAGAAGGGGGCGGAGGACAGAGCTGGTCCTTCATCTGAGGTCATGGCAAAAGAACATGGATGGCATGGCGACCTTGAAAAGAATGGTGAGGCGTCATCTAGTAATTCAGAGGTTAAAGAAACAGGTCAGATTAAGGATGGAAACATCCAAGATCCGGAAGATAGTAAGAAAAAGGAAGAAAACAACCACACTGTTCCTTTCTACAAGTTGTTTTCTTTTGCCGACCCCATCGATGTCCTTCTTATGATTCTGGGGTCCGTTGGAGCACTGGCGAATGGGGCTGCTTTGCCTCTCATGACAGTTCTATTTGGGAACTTAATCCAGTCGTTTGGAGGAGCTAAAGATAATCATGACGTGGTTCACAGGGTTTCAAAGGTATGATTCCTTAAAAATTTTAGTGTTTGGCATTTCGCGTACTAATGTGTTCTACCGATAGGGAGGACTATGGCAGCTTTTTTATTATTTTGATTTAATCGGACATTGTTATTCAAAGTCAAAACTCAATCTTGTTTTGATATGACGTTTCTCTAATATTTTATAACGTGGTATATTGTACAACAACAAGAAGAACATCAAACCCCACATAATGGGATAAAGGCTTGATTTTGTTGTTGTTATTGAAATGATAATAACATTAAGCGTTTATCTCACTACATGTGGTCGGCTACATAAATACTTTTTCTCCATTATGTCTTATTAAGAGTCAAATTCACATTTAAATTTAACAAACAAAACTCCATTCTAATATTTTCTAATCAAGTATTTTTAGGTCTATCTCTATCTTTCTTAATGTAAGCCGAGTCTAAAACATCTCTCCTAACAATGTCATCAGAAGGCCGACGTGTTATGTGACCAAACTATCTAAGGGGACTCTCTCTAATCTTATCTGTCATTGGAACTACTCCAATCTTTTCCCATATATACTTGTTTTGTATTCTGTCTCTATGTGTAAAGCCACTCATTCACCTGAGCATCCTCATCTCTAGAACACTTAGCTTCTCTTTTAATAGCTAACATTCTACGTAATAAAATGTTGTAGGTCTCACCACCATCTTATAAAATTTTCCCTCAAGTTTGAGGGGTACTTTTCTATCACACAATAGGCCCGATGCTTTCCTCAACTTCAAGGATCCAACTTGAATTCTATTAATAATATCCCCATCTATTCCACTATTGTTTTGAACAATAAACCCAAAATATCTAACAGGTGCACTTTTTTTAATGACTTGATCACCAAAAGTCACAAACCCACAATTAGATCTATTACCATTAAAATTACACTCCATGTATTTAGTTTTATATCTACTCAAACAAGAACCTTTAGACTCTATGATTAACCTCCATAATTCAAATTTTCCTTCTCCTTCTCTAGTCTTATCAACAAGAAGAATATCATCAACAAAAAACGCACACCATGACTAAAGCAAAAAGTTATGGGCTTAAAGTTATTCCTTGATATAATCCAACTGAAATAGGAAAACACTTGGTCAAACCACTTTTTGTTTAACACAAGAAATTGCTCTTGCATTACATGCAAGTTGGAAAAGACTCACCAGAATTCTCTAACAAGAAAAAAATAAATAAATTCATCTTCATATACTTGCAAATGAGTCCTCCTTTAGGCTTTCCAAAATGATAGAGGAGGCAAAAGTGACTCCAATAAATCTGATCCAAATGACTAGTAGGTATGGTTGTGTTTCAGGTGAAGTTTTGTGAAATCATTTTCTTTTGTGATAAAAAATGTAGGGGAATGTATTATGTGTGACTCGAGGGCTTGTGGACTGTAAGAGATTGAAGATCAAAGGGTGGCCTAGACCTTCAAGGAGGAGCTTTCATTTGGGTGGTTTGTATTGGCTGATTGTGTGAGGATTAGAAAGGAAAGTTAGGTTGTGAGTTATGAGGGGTATGAATAGACTTTGAAAAACATTGGGATGGTAGTAATAAGGTTTTAGGGCTATTTTTGTGGTAATGTATAAGTATTCTTGTTGAAAGTTATTGCGTCCTCGAATATTTACGGCGGTAGAGAAATATAAAGTTTAGCGTCTTAGCTTTATACGAAGATCTAGCACGCATACAGATAAAAGAGTAAAGGTATAGCATTCATAAGAGAAACTAGACTTTTTATATGGAAACTCCTAAAAAGGGAGAAAAACCACGTGGCTTGGCCCAATTTGAATAAATTCACTAGTGTTTGTAGTCAATTACAAATCAAGCCCTTGGGGGAAAGGCCTTGGCTTAATGTAGCAAATATACATCATATAGAGAGCATTACATGGTGGGAATTGGAAGAATCAGTCTTAACATATTTGTTTGGTCGGCGGGACCATAGTCGACAGGCGACGGAGGTCCGAAAGACCGTAGTCGAGTGACGGTGGTCTGAAGGACCGTAATCAGCTGGCGACGGAGGTTGGAAAGACTATAGTCGGCGCGCGACAGAAGTTAGAAAGACTATAGTCGGCTGCCAAATGGAAGTCCGGCGGCGATCTGCAGCCAGGTGGAAGTCCGGCGGCAATCAGTGGCCAGGTAGAAGTCCGGCGAAGGTCCAGCGACGTCTGGTGGCTGGGCGGTGGTCAAGGAGGAGTTTGGTGGCAAGAGAGATCTCATATTTCTCTTCCTCTCCTCTTTCCTTTTCTTCCCCCTTTCTCTCCCTCCTCTTCCTTGGTTGGTCCCCCCTCAATGAAGAATGAGGGATCTATTTATAGTTTTTTAGGAGTGGCATGGCTAGTAAATAGAGAGAAGATCAAGGGCATGTTGAGAGTGTTGAATGGACGGCCGATATCGTCTCCCTTGATTGTGGACTGTTTATCAAATATTTGAGTGCCTTAGTGATGTCAGAATTTGATGATCTCGGGCTCGTTGGATTCTTCTCGTCGAGCCGCTCGATTCGACTATAAGCATGTCACATTTGGAAATCGTTTGGTCATCCAATTTATAGTTTGAACCTTCCAAATGCGCTTCGGGTCGTCGATTTGGACCCATTCAGGCTCAGACTGGATCGAATTTGGTGTCGTTGGGTTCGTTTTTTTGAGACGTTCAATTCGACTATAAATTTGCTGAAATCGGAGTTTGGCTGGTCCCAAATTTAATTTGGAGGTTTCCAACTTAATTTTGCCTCGAGATTCGTGCCCGATCAAGATAAATTTTTGAGGATATATCAAAAGTAAAGGGAAGGTAGCTACTATGTTTGGACGAATTTTGAGTGGCTTTGATATTTTTTGTATAACCTAGTGCAGAAGTGTGGAATCTTCTGACTTTGACTTGGACATTCAAATCGCATGACACTTAATGTTTTGACATTACCTCATCTCGTGAAATTAATACATATATTTTTCACAATAATTCTCCATGAATAGATGAGTTATTTTTACATTCTATAACAAGAAAAGGATAATTCTTTAAATATCAAAATGTTTAAGCCTTATCTTGCATGAGTTGTGCTCTTATGATTATGCTATGTTGTTTAGTATTCTAGTTAATCATTTTATACATTTAATATATATATATATATTAGGCTTTTCTTTTCCTGGTAGGATAATGACTATACTTATATCAATTTTGTGTTTGCTTGAACAACTTTATATATTTTTTAAACTCAAGATAACACTAATAATTATGATATATAATATGAGGATCTTTTGTTGTTCTTGTTCCATCAATTTCTATTATAATTTAGTAATTCAAGAAACATATGAAAATTTCGAGGAAGATACATGAAAGCCATTGTAAAAGCCAAAGTTTATCATGTATTTCTCCAATCAAAATCTTCCATAAATGCAAGATAATGTTAAGATCATATATAATTTAATTCCAAGCTATTTGTAAGTGTCTACACTCTCAAATTGCAACTATCCATCGTCCAACTAGTCATCCATTGTGAAAATTTGTTGTGTCAGATGATGAAGTCATCTTAAAAATTTATGAAATCTTGCATGGCACTTGTTCTAATGATGTTAATGAGAATAAATAGATTTGGTCTTGCACTTGAAGGTCATAAAATCAAATTTAAAATTTTATTCTCTCTTAAGAAGGGGTAGTCCACACACATACACACATAATTTTTTTATTATTATTATTTATTCTATATGCAAGGTATTAGCTACACAACCACATCACAATTTGGATGTGATAACTATCTTACTTGGTTAGATTTAAGTATTTAATCCTTCTCAATTCATAACAAATTTGGTTTCATTTGTTGCCAACCTAATATCAAACGCAACCTTTTTCATCAGAGCTTTTACTTGTCCTATATTTTTAATGGGTGGTATATGAGGTCTTAACTAATTTATGCAATTTTATTTCTTATACAGCTTATCATAATGATATCCTAGATATTTTCTTGTTCTTCCCAATCTTTTCTTGTTAATTCTGCTGACCTATTTATTTTTTGCATCTTTTGTCATATGTTATGTATGCTGTCAAGTCATCTCAGCCTTTTTATCCGCCATCTTATTTTTATCAATAAAACTTTTTTCCCCACTATTAGTTGCATCACTTCATAAAATGGATTATGAAATCTTTCCATTTTTTTTTTACCACGCTATATGATATAGATACTTCGACATGTTTGCATTTCTTTTCTTGTGGGGATTTAAACTATTGCAATCTAGTTGGAAACCTAAAGACAATATCACATGAGCTTCATTGCATTTTGTTATGTTTGTAGGTATCCCTTGAGTTTGTATATTTAGCTGTAGGCTCAGGACTGGCATCCTTTTTCCGTAAGTACACTTTCCAATATTGTGCTATTTGATCCACTGTATCTTAAACCAGAATAAATAATTTTTATGTTGATAGCTGAGACCAATGATCCCATTTTTATCAGAGGTGTCTTGTTGGATGGTCACTGGGGAGAGGCAGGCAACAAGAATAAGAAACTTGTACCTGAAAACCATATTAAGGCAAGAAATTGCATTCTTTGATATGGAAACAAACACAGGGGAGGTTGTTGGAAGAATGTCAGGGGATACTGTTCTAATCCAAGATGCAATGGGTGAGAAGGTACAAGTATCAGTACTATTGAATTTATAAAAGGATACCTTTTTTTTATATATTTACCAACTTGACTAAATTTACCCAACTTGAATATCTTGCAGGTTGGTAAGTTCATTCAGCTAACATCAACATTTTTTGGAAGCTTTATAGTTGCATTTGTTCAAGGATGGCTTTTATCCCTCGTGATGCTATCGATAATTCCACTCCTTGTGGTTGCTGGTGCAATAATGTCCATTGTTGTATCCAAGATGGCCTCAGAAGGGCAGGCATCCTATGGCGATGCTGCAGTAATTGTAGAGCAAGCAATTGGATCAATTAGAACTGTAAGTGATCTGCTTCAACATATACAGATCCACTCGTTTGTATATGCATGTATGTACATTTTATGATACGGTGATGAACTTTTTCAGGTTGCATCTTTTACTGGGGAAAAGATTTCAGTGTACAAGTACAAAAATGCACTAAGAAAGGCCTACACCGCCAGTGTTCAGGAGGGCCTGGCTGCAGGATTGGGTCTTGGTTTTGCCATGTTATTCATGTTCTGCGGTTATGCGTTAGGTGTTTGGTATGGAGGAAGGCTTATATTAGACAAGAGCAAAGGGTACACTGGTGCAGATGTTATTAATGTAATATTTGCACTTCTCACTGGTTCCTTGTAAGTTACTTGGCATCTCTTTTGTTTCTTTTTCATGCATATCAAAACTTTACATCCATTATATGGTTATTTAGACAATTAGGCAAGTTTTGCAAGTGGAAAATTACTGGTAACCAAAACATAAAAAATAGCATTGCCATGATATAGAAATGATTAAAAAAACCTTGTTTTTAGCAAGATGATGTCTGATGTGAATAGTGCAATTCTATTTGATCCAGTTCTCTAGGCCAGGCATCACCTAGTTTGACAGCCTTTGCAGCAGGCCAAGCAGCAGCATACAAGATGTTCGAGACAATCAGCAGAAAGCCCGAGATTGATGCTTATGATACAAGCAAGAAGAAATTGGATGACGTTAATGGAGATATTGAATTCAGAGATGTCTATTTCAGCTATCCATCCAGATCAGATGAACAAATATTCAGAGGTTTCTCTATGTTAATTAATTCTGGCACAACTGCAGCATTAGTTGGGGAGAGTGGAAGCGGGAAGTCAACTGTGATAAGTCTAATTGAAAGGTTTTATGACCCACAAGCTGGTGAGGTCCTTATTGATGGTACAAATATCAAAGATCTTCAACTTAGATGGCTTAGGGGTAAGATTGGGCTTGTAAGCCAGGAGCCTGTTCTTTTCGCCTCGAGCATTAAAGATAACATCTCTTATGGCAAGGATAATGCAACCATTGAAGAGATCAAAGTTGCTGCCGAGCTAGCTAATGCTTCCAAGTTCATTGATAAGATGCCTCAGGTTAGTCTACACCTTTTGAATGTTTTTCTTGCCAACCATGAAATAATTGTGTATCACTCAAATAGTTCATGATACTCAGGGACTAGATACCATGGTCGGGGAGCATGGAACTCAACTTTCTGGAGGCCAGAAGCAAAGAATTGCCATTGCTCGAGCTATTCTCAAGGACCCAAAAATATTGCTACTAGATGAAGCCACTAGCGCTCTCGATGCGGAATCCGAACGAGTTGTGCAGGAAGCACTTGATAGAGTCATGATGAATCGCACTACTGTTATAGTAGCTCATCGTTTGAGCACAGTGAGAAATGCTGATACTATTGCTGTTATTCATCGTGGTTCGATTGTTGAGAAGGGTATAAATCCTACTATATTTCTGCAATTTATCCATTCAATGCTTATAAAAGAGAAGCATAATACTAAGTTAAGTATTGCAGAATGAGGATGCTTAGGTGGATGAGTGGCTTTGCCTTTAGAGATAGAATACGAAATGAGCATATACGTGATAAGGTTGGAGTAGCTCCAGTGGAAAATAAGATTAGAGAGAGTCGTCTTAGATGGTTTGGTCACATAAAACGGCGGCCTTCCGATGACTCTGTTAGGAAAGTAGAGGTATTAGATTTGACTTATGTTAAGAAAGTTAGAGGTAGACCTAAAAAGACTTGGTCAGAATATTAAAAAGGATCTTTCTTCATTAGATTTAAATGAGAATTTGACTTTTAGCAGGACACAATGGAGAAAAAGGATTCATGTAGCCGACCCCACTTAGTGGGACAGAAGGCTTGCTGTTGCTGTTGTTGTATTGCTTATAAAATGTCAGGGAACGTAACATCCAAATTAGTATGTTTGATGATCAAGTTATTTGTTTGAAAAACTTATTTTTTTTTATTTATATTTTGTTTTTTAGGTTCACATAAGGAGCTAATAAAGGATCCAAACGGTGCATATAGCCAACTTATCCGGTTGCAGGAAATGAGCCAAAATTCGGATTCATTGCTTCAATCTGATAATGAGAAAAGTAGTCTTTCAGTTGACAGAGCAAGGCGTTCGAGCCAAAAGCCATCCTTTAAACAGTCCATTAGCAGAGAATCATCTTTCGGGAATAGCAGCCGCCACAACTCATTCTCGGCAGGATTTGGTTTACCTGTAGGAGTTGATGTCCCAGCAAGTGCATCGGATGCAGACAATAGTAGTACTACTGAACAATCAAAGGAAGTACCTCTCAGTCGTCTTGCCTCGCTGAACAAACCAGAAATCCCAATCTTGCTGTTTGGTGCAGCTTCTGCAATCATAAATGGGCTTATCTTCCCAGCTTTTGGACTAATCCTATCCAGTGTTATTAACACTTTCTATCAGCCACCGCATAAGCTCAAGCAAGATTCAAAGTTTTGGTCGCTAATGTTCTTGATATTTGGAGTTGTATCTCTGGTAGCAGAACCAGCAAGATCATACTTTTTTGGTCTGGCTGGTTCTAGATTGATTAGAAGGATTAGATTCATGACGTTTGAGAAGGTTGTCAACATGGAAATAGCTTGGTTTGATGATCCTGAGAACTCAAGTGGAGCAGTTGGCGCTAGATTATCAGCTGATGCAGCTACAGTTAGAAGTCTTGTGGGTGATGCCCTCGCCCTTATTGTTCAGAACATTACCACTTTAATCGCTGGTTTGTTAATCGCTTTTATTGCCAACTGGCAACTGTCTCTTATCATCTTGGCAATGATACCTCTCATTGGCCTCAACGGATGGATAGAGATGAAGTTCATGAAAGGATTTAGTGCCGATGCAAAGGTTTAACTCTGCAGCTTCATAGGAAACAGTTTAATTGTGCAAAATGTAATCAATCCATGAATTAGCATCTGATAACTGATTTTCATATTGGTGCAGGTGATGTACGAGGAAGCAAGTCAGGTGGCGAATGATGCAGTTGGAAGCATAAGGACAGTTGCTTCATTTTCTGCAGAGGAGAAGGTCATGGAACTTTATAAGAAAAAGTGTGAAGGCCCAATGAAAACTGGAATCAGACAAGGACTTATTAGTGGGATTGGCTTTGGGGTTTCCTTCTTCTTGCTCTTTTGTGTATATGCTGCCTGCTTTTATGCTGGAGCTCGATTGGTCGAGGATGGAAAGACAACATTTGGCAAAGTTTTTCGGGTATGTATCTCTTGATATCCCCTTGGGAAATTTTGAAGATACTGGAATATGATCGTTATGACAGTTTCTTTTAGCTCCTGCTAATTGCTTGTTTTCACATACCGGTCAGGTTTTCTTCGCCCTAGCAATGGCAAGCCTTGGAATTTCTCAGTCAAGCTCTCTAGCGACAGATTCTACTAAAGCCAAGTCTGCAACTGCTTCTGTTTTCTCAGTTTTGGACCGAAAATCTAAAATCGATCCAAGTGATGATTCAGGGATGACTTTAGACGATCTTAAAGGCAATATTGAGTTCCTTCATATTAGTTTCAAGTACCCTACAAGACCTGATGTCCAGATTTTCCAGGATCTTTGCTTGTCTGTTAAATCTGGAAAGGTAAAAGTAAATGCCGCATTACTAACAGTTTGGAGCCATTGAAGCAAATTGTCCTCTTTGATGTTTTTAATGTTCTTCATTTCTCTTTACAGACTGTTGCATTGGTAGGAGAGAGTGGGAGTGGAAAGTCAACAGCAATAGCACTGTTACAGAGATTTTACGATCCAGATTCAGGCCATATACTTTTAGATGGAATAGAATTGCAGAAGTTTAAGCTGAGATGGTTAAGGCAGCAGATGGGTTTGGTAAGTCAGGAACCGGTTTTGTTCAATGATACAATTCGGGCAAACATTGCTTATGGGAAAGAAGGGAAAGCTACTGAAGCTGAGATTGTAGCTGCAGCTGAGGCAGCAAATGCTCACAAATTCATATGTAGTTTGCAGCAGGCGAGTTAGCCATTCATATACTTTTATTTGTAGTCGTAGTTCTTCTGATTGCAAGAATGATTACAGCCTGTTCTATCAGAAGCATAGAAAAAATAATCTTTTTAGCTTGTATCATATCCAATAATTGTCTGATGTTTGCAAACTGCAGGGCTATGACACAATGGTGGGTGAGCGAGGAATTCAATTATCTGGGGGCCAAAAGCAGAGGATAGCCATTTCACGTGCAATAGTGAAAGAACCAAAGATTTTGCTCTTTGATGAGGCTACTAGTGCTCTTGATGCTGAATCTGAAAGAATTGTTCAGGATGCATTGGATCGCGTGATGGTCAACCGAACCACTGTCGTGGTTGCACACCGCCTCACGACGATAAAAAATGCTGATCTGATTGCTGTTGTTAAAAATGGAGTGATTATTGAGAAAGGTAAACATGACATTCTTATGAACATCAATGATGGGGCTTATGCTTCCTTGGTAGCACTTCAGTCAAGTGAAACTACTTCATAAGTTATCCACCTTTGTTTGTAGTGATGATATTCCTATATATCAAAATTTTTCTCTTACATGTCTGTATTATGCCAAAAATTTTGTACCAGAGTTGTATGTAAGGAATAAATAGGCCTTCTTCAAGGCAAATAATCATAGCACATCTTTGAGATTTTTTACCCACTTTTTATTGAAAACAAATCTAATAAAATCCCTTGTCCCTTCAATATGTTGGTCATGGGAATGGGATGTTGGAGTTCAGTCCCTGCGTTAAGAACAATATTACAAACTCCATCATAGATTGTTGATGCCATTAAGTTTTATTTGGAAGTTGAATGCAAAGGTACAAATCACATAAATGCACGATTTTGTTAACTTTTGAATTCAACATCTCTTGGATGGGATCAAACTAATTGGCTTAAATAGGGACATATTTTTGTAAGCCATAATCTGTAGCGGCATGGTATTGGACTTCAACTCCTAATCTTTTTTTTTTTTAATTTTTTTATTTCTCTTGAATATCTGGTCAAAGCTATGAAAAGCCATGCAACATCATTTTAGTAGTGTTGGATTCAAATTTATTCGTGGGTGATTTCCGACTTTACTAGTAGTTAAGTTTTGAGAATGTGACCTGAAAATATTATATGAGAATGGAGAGATTAGCGAGCGAGAGCAAGAGTTTTATAGGGAATGATCCAATAATTGCAATATATGTAATCTAGGTCCTCAAGAGTACAGTTGATGTTGAACAGACCAAAAGATTCAAAATATTATTTTTCAACTTTTATTTATAAGAAAAGATTACATCTATAAAGAAATATAAAATAAAAAATATATAAGATAATGAATCTCAACATAGATTACTTAGAACATGTGTCACTCTGGCTGGTTGTGAGGAGGTTGCTTCCCTTATCCCTAGTTATTTTACCATGGGGTGAGCTCAATAATGCTAAGGGCTCACGGGGGGGAGCTGGTAAGAGCAAGTTTTCTAGAGAGTACTGAACCAAGGTACATATAGCTACCTGACATCTCGAAATCACTGTCAACCTATGGCGGAGTCCTAGATCGCATGGCAATAATAGGCAAGTGGGCTTAAGTTGCAGGGATGATGAGCTCCATGGATGGTTAAATGCAATGGGCATGCTTAAACCCTCTTGGATTGTGACCTAGGATTGTGACCTAAGATGGCGAGCATAGTTAGTGGTACTTTGTTACAAATGGCAACAAGTTGCTAGCCCTTTGTGAAGGGTGAGTGATTAGTTGGTTGACTTGTGAGGACCCTTGACTATTCTTGTGAGATGTGATTTTTCGACTTAACTCGATACAACACATACACTTTAATAGGTGTATGGGTCATATTAGGTTGAGTGCATGACCGATCATTTATCCAAAATCTTTTATTAGAGGGAGTTTCTTTTATCATTTAAAATAACATAAAGTCTACTAAAATTCATCAATACATAAAATATAACATCATCCAGAATATATAAATATTCAAGTCTATTCATCTCAAAGCATTCATACAATAATCATGATTCATCATTCATTTATCAAATACATCTAATCATCATGATTACTAAAGAATCTATCTATATTAGAAAATAGTACCTTTACAATAACTATTCTTTCTCTGACTACGCCACTAGTCTTTTACCCTTCCTTGAAATATGTAAATAACAGAATGATTGTATAGCTTAGTAGGTCACACATAATGAGCATCTATTCCTTCATGTTATTGCTCAATTCTCAAAAAAGACTGTATCAGCGTGTTTGAAACACTAAAAATATCTAGAAATGGCCTTGTATCATAAAATCATTACACGTTGGTTAACTAGCTAGTTAAGCCACTTAGGCTTAATGATTACCCATCTTCAATGAGAGTGGACTATCCTCTCTCCATGCCATTTAGACTTGGCTAACCGGCTAATTATGCCACATGGACTTAACAAATAATGTATTAACACTAGGCTATCTTTAGGAAGCAATGTTAAGCCCCAATTCAAGTCCTTACTCAAGCTCAAAGGTAGACCCAAAGTAGACTAAGGTTAAGCGTAGAAATTGAATTGGGTGCATGTAACATACAAAGCTACATGGAAGAATTATCATCAACAAAAAACATACACCAAAGTACATCCTCTAGCCAATGTCTAGTAAGAACATCCATGACTAAATCCTGTTCTAAGATAATCATGAGCAGTCAGGCTTATTATAATATGGGCTTAAATGCATTACAGTTTAGACCTTGATCTATGAACCATAGGTCAAAAGAATGCTAATCTTTTTCTATTATAATATAATATATTCAAACAATACCTTAAATCAGGTTATGTTATGTCCTGGATCAAAACAAACGCATTATGAATCTTAGTATTTAACTAAAACAATCGGTATAGATGCCACTGTATTTACTGAATCTACAAGAAATGGTTAGGAAATGATTTTGACCTACATAAATTTACTTGTATGCTTGAAATATCTCTCTTACTCACAAGACAGCTATAGTGTCTCATCTACTTCCACCTGCTTCATTGACACAAGCTTCAGGTTCTCAACATCACTGCCATTGTTTCCATTCAGAAGCTTTGAAGGAAGCAAAGCATCTAATTGGGTAGTATAAGGCACAAGAAAAACAAGTGCCACTGTCACTAACCTCAACAAATTCCTTATAAAAACCACTAGCCACAGGTTTCTGAAGTCAGTTCTGGTCACATGAAACAGGTTCAACAGAACTCCCCCTCCGGTTTTCGATCCGAGCGAGCCCAAACTATCTATGCACATTAAAAGAGCAAAAAAGGTCCCTTCAATACCTGCTGGGCAGAGTCTTGTGCTAAGAACAATCATCGGCATCCATCTAATTCGACTAATAACTCTACTTACACATTCCTCTAAGATAACAAAGATATAATCTGGTATTCGAAGTTTTAAGTTCCAGCGCAGGATGAAGATCAGATCCAGCATTCCTGATGCACTGTAAAGGAGCTGAGAGTAGAAGATTAGGCTTCTGAATGGATGGTTTTTGAGACGTTTGTGATAGATTAGGACACCAATAATGGAAGCAATTGCACCTATGGCATAAATAATGCCAACAAATCCCTGCATTCAGAAAATCTAATGTTATGGAAAGATCATTTATGTTATTTTCTTTGCATGGGAATTAGTAAAATAATGAATTTTAGAGTTTATTTGGAACAGCTTTCTTATTGCTTTCTAAAATAACTTTTTAGTACAAAAATTCAATGAAAACAGCAAAAAAATATTCTTTACATTACCTGTGAGAAAGCAGGACCAGCCTTTGGATCTGTGTACCAATAGAACTGGCCTTCATGTGTGCTGAGGCTGAGGGCAATAGAGAGGAACATGAACAAGGAAGGCTTCCACACCTCAGGACACCTTATTGTTCTTCCCATACCAAATACTGCTTCTCTTACCTTCTCCCCCACCTAAGAAATAATATTACCATTATCATTATTATTAGCAACATTATATTAATAATGTTAAGAAATATTGGGAGGATTATTTATGCACATGTTATGAAATTCTTATACATTTATATATTTGATATCTAAATATTTATATATTACTTAAATATGTAAGTTATGTAATAGCATAAATAATCCTTTGCAACGGTTTACTTCAAAGATAAATGGTTTGTTTGGGACAATTTTTTTACTGTTTTATTTTTCAGATTACAACAACAGTTCTGTTTGATTATTTTTTATAATAACTTTCAAAAAATTTACTTTTCCCACAACAGTTTTATAATCACACTTGCAAAAAACTACAGTCATACCAAACAAACTCAAAGCGAGTACATAGAAAAAATTATAATTTTTTTTTTTCAATTTTTCCTATTGGCGTCTTTGAGAAAAAATTACATAAAAATTAATGAAATAATTTTTTCAAATAAAATTGAATGATTCTTTGTAATTAAAAAATATATTGATTTTTTTTTCTCCAAATTTATATATTCATCTTAGATCTAAATAGTTTTTCCTGTAAATTGTTTTTCTACTGAGCCAAGCAAGAATATAAAATTTAAAAGAAATTAATTTATTAGTTAAATGGCCAATTTTTCTTTGTCACAGTTGACCCTGAGAGCCTGGAAGAGGTCCTGAAGTAGACGGATTTGCAAATAAATACTAAATTATATCAAGTTGAAAAGCCAAAATGGTTTGCAAGAAAATAATAAATGCCAATTGGATCCAAGCAGGGCGGAACGTCAATTTTTTGTTGACCATAGCTGCACTATATAAATAAAAATTTATTTAGGTTTTTCTGAGGCAGAATTTGTAATATTCACATAAATTTTTATGAGAATTTTTAATGGATTTGAAATTTCTTTTCATAAAAAGTTTAATAAAAAAGTGGTTTAGTGTCAAATTTGTAAATTTTAGAGGTCTAAAAAATAAAAAATTGGTCGTTTATGGCCAGTTTTTGTAATGCTTTCTAAAATAATTTTTTAATAAAAAGTGTCTTTCAAATAGAAAATTTTATTCTGAAAAAGTACTTAAAAAGTAATAAAAAACTATCCAAATGAAATTTAATAAGCAAAAAAAGTTGAAACGGTAAACTAACCGCCCTGTTCTCTCTTGGGTGATTTGTCTTCCGTTCAAAGATAGCAAAGCCCAGAAGAACAAGAAACACAGCAGGAATAGCCATAAGTCCTAAAGCACCCTGCAATATTATAAGCACATCAAAATCCACCAGATCTAAATTGAAAGTTAAATTTTTTTTACTAAAAATCTGCTTAAAAAAGTTGTCCCAAATAAAATCTAAATCTTACAATTGATGAGTTTTCTTTAAGAAAAATGTGCATCTCAAAAAAAAATTGTGGCTTTTATAATCAAAATTTTTAGAGTGCGCTGGATGTAAGAAAGATGTCTTCTTCAGTTCTTCAGAAAGAAAAAAATTGTACCTGTGAGCCAAGGAGATGAACTAGGATGCCACTTGATGAGTAACCAATCAAAGCACCTACAGAAGAAACAAAGCTGCAAAGGCTCTGCAAATCAGGAGCCAAATTCGGCTTCTCAATACTGTTCTTAGCAATACAGGCATCAATAGTCACGTCGGCAATGGCGACTCCGGCCGCCATTCCGACAAGGCAGAGGAGAGCAACTGGAATGCTTAGTTTCCCTTCCATTGATATCGTGAGAGCAGTTGATGCGCCCAAAACACCTAAATAAGTGATTTGTGAAAGAAGAAGAAGAAGAAGAGAGAGTGATTCAGGAACGAGATCGCACATGAAGACTAGGGAGAAAGAGAAGAAGAAGAGGTTAAGCAAGTAGAAGGGAAGGTGGAAAATCACCTGCAAGTATGAAGTAAGGCCGCCGGCGATAACCTCTGACGGGGAACATATCAGTGAGAATCCCCCACACAGGCTTTAAAATCCATGGAATATAATAGAAACCTATGTACATCTGAACAGCTGAAGGCTGAACCTTCTGAACATCTTTCCAGTAGAAATCTGTAACCACTCTGAAGAAAGAACCAGTGAAGCCTTGGCTCAAGCCATATACAAGCATAACGCCAAGAACAAAGCTTGTGTTCAGTTCTCTGCATAGCATTCGGATCCATTCTAATGGCTGAAAGAGGAAGCTGAGAGCTCCGGCGGGGAGGGTAGTTGTTTCCAGCGGTAGCCGGTGGAGGAGGTCTTGGGATTCTGATGAGTTTTTCATGGCTTTGTTGGTTTGTTGAGATTGGGGATGGAGGGGAGGAGTTAAGAAGGGGAGGGGGAGGAGGAGGGAGAGGGGGAGGGTGTTGACCTGTTTTAATTTCCATTTATTAATTTTTGGCAAAGTTTGACTTCATATGAACGCATAAAACGATCAAATGAATCGACTTGAGTAAAATAATATGGTGCTCAGATTCATTTATATGTATTTTTCCTTTTTTTATCCTATCAAAATACCATAAAAATTGATACATTATCAAAAATAGTCTTACACAAGCACAAATCTCAAGACATATATCAATTAGAAACTTTCAAAGTTAAACTCCAGACCATCTATAACTATGATTTCAATAAATTTATAATCAAATCGAATATCTTGACGAAACAAACCCGACGACATCAAAAATAGTCCAATCCTATCTCGAATGGGCCCAAATAAATTGCATAAAGTATAATTGAAAACTTCAGGATATTAGTTGGATGATCAAATGAACTTTAAATTTTGCATGCATATTGTCAAATTAAGCAGCTCAACGAGACAAATCTAAGGAGCACAAGATCGCTTGTTTCTAATATCATCAAGGTGTTTAAATATTGAATGAACGCTTACGCTTTATGATTAAGAGAATCAATATAAGTTGTTTGATGAAGTGCTCCAAATTTGCTCTAGATTTTCTCCAAATTTACATGGTTGGCCACTCCAAATAATCTACAAATAGACCCTCACTATCTACATGTGGGGCACTTAGACAAGGCTTGACCCTTGGCTAAAAGTGGAAAGAGAGCTTTGGTGCTCGAAGGATCGCAGAATGCCATTCGAGCATCACAGCGATGAACCCTCACTACTTGGCCGTCGTCGTCGGACCTCTATCCGGCCACAGATCATCAGATCTCTACCAAACCGTCGCCGTTAGAACTTTCATCAACCAATCACCGTCACCCAACTAGGGTCCCTTTGACCACCGTTGCCTGACTACAATCTCTTCAACCACTGTCGCCCCCTACTACGATCCATCCGACCTCCATCACTTAACTATAGTCCTTGCAACTATAGTTACCTAACTACGGTCCTTGCAACCACTCATCACCCCAACTATGGTCCCTGCAACATTCTTTCACTCGACTATAGTCCATTTGACCGACTGCCATCCCTTCGATTATTATCGTCCTGACCATCGTCGCCTAATTACAGTCTATATGACCACTGTTGCTCAACAACGATCCCTTCCACCTCAATCGCCTAACCACGATCCTCTGACTATCATCACCAAACTATAATCCCTCAGGCATCTATCTCCTAACTATGGTTCCTTAGACCACCGTTTCCTAACTACATTCTTTTCGACTACCATCGCTCGATTACGATCCTCCGACCTCAGTCACCAGATTATGGTCCTTCTCACCACTATTGTCCGACTATGGTTCCTTCGACCTTCGTCGCTCAAATACGATCTCTCTAACTTCTATCATCGAACTACGATCACTCCAACCTCATTCACCTAATTGCGATCCCTCCAACCACCATCATTCGGTTATGGTCGATTCAATTTCCGTCGTCCGTCTACAGTATCTTGACCATTATCGTCATACTATGGTCCCTCTAACCTCCATCACCAGACTACTGTCTTATTGATCTATATCATCCAACTATGATCTCTTCGACCACCATCACCTGACTGTAAACCCTCTGTCCTTTATTGCCCCACTATGGACCTACTGACCTCCATCGTCAATTACAATCTCTCTGACCTTAGTTGCCCGACTACAGCATCTCTAACCTCTATCATCCGACTAAAGTTCCTCTAACCAACATTGCCCTACTATAGTTCCTCCATCCTTAACTGCCCTAGTACGGTCCTTCGACCACCATTGCCTGATTATGGTCTTATAAATCAAACAAACAAGTGGATGATCTCTTAAGATCAGCTCTCATGTCATTGGAATATTCAAACTTTAACCATGTAATGTACTATATATGATATATATTTCATACATTGTGTCAACACCTTCCAATGATGAAGGTCATCATTTGTAATCAATGATCAATACTACAGTAATCATTTCAACTAGGCTAGGCCCCATAGTTTTTCCCTTTCCCAAGTTTTCCACACATAAGATATGGTGTCTCTTATGACTCGCACATTCTCTTTCTCATTTGTGTGTGTGTACTAGATATTCATATAAAGCTAGGAATTTTAAATTACATCTCTCTACTATAGTAAATGTTCCAGCACCCAACAAAAGTAATTTTCATCATTAGTCACACCAATCCATTGCATACCCACTAACAATTTTCATGTAAACTATAATCTGACTAAAGTATGAATTAGATTGACATAATCAAAGAAGAAGAAGCAATGAATCAAGTTTTTATGCGAGCCTTATATCAAACCTTTATTCACTTGAATGATTTATTAAATTACAAAGCTTTTGATTTTTAGTGCATGCCACCTCTGAAATAATATAAAGAGTTTTCTTATCTATAAAAAATTGAAAATAAAGCATAAAACTAGAAATGAAATGGCTACAAGTCTTTTGAATTGACAGAAATTAAATACATTAATTCTTAGTTTGGGATAATTTTCTTATTGCTTTCTAGTAAAAAAAAATTTAAACTAAAAAATTTATAAGAATAAATGTATACTTATAAACACTGATAGTAACTGAAAAGATTTTATGGGAATGTGTACTCCCATAAGGTATTTTCATAAAATAATTTTTTTTTACATAAAAGTAGCATAACCATGGATAATTAATGACTTTTCAGTGTTGAGATCTTATTAGATTGGAGTACTGAATAATGGCTTGTCTGCTATGTAAAGCATTCACATTAAAATATGAAAAAAAAAATAATGATTATATGTTAAAGAAATAAAGATGCATCACCTGCATATAGTCTAATTTTCCATTCTTGCTAATTTATGTTCTTTTACGTTCGTAAACATGTTTGTTATTTAAGTAGCTCACTAAATCATTTAATATTATCTTAATTGCTTATTTAAAGATTTGTTGCGTCCTAACATATTCGAGGAGGTAGAGAAATATAAAGTTTAATGTCCTAGCTTTGTACGAAGATCCAACACACAAACAAATAAATAGTATGATTGTAGCATTCATATGAAAAACCAGAGTTTTTATGTGGAAACCCCTAAAAAGGGGAAAACCATTGGGCCTTGCCCAGTTTAAATGAATCCACTAGAATTTGCAGTTGATTATAAATGAGGCACTTCTTTGGGGGAAGGCCTTAGCTTGATGTTGCAAATATACATCATATAAAGTGCATTATATGGTGGGAGTTGGAAGAATCAATATTGACATGTTCATTTGATCGATAAGACCATAGTTTGGTGACGGAGGTCAGAAAGACCGTAGTCAGACGATGGAGGTCGAGGAGACCGTAGTATGAGGTGGTCGGAGAGATCATAATCGCAGGTGACGAAGGTCGGAAGGATCGTAGTCAAGCAACGGTGGTTAGAAGGATCATAGTCGGTGACGGTGGTCGGAAGGACCGTTGTCGATGGGAGATGGAGGTCAAAAAGACCTTAATCGGGCGACGGTGGCCAGGGAGACCATAATCTGGAGATGGTGGTCGGAGAGATTATAATCGGCAGGAGACGGAGGTCGAAAGGACCGTAGTTGGGCGACAACGGCCGGGGAGACCGTAGTTTAAAGATGGTAGTCTGAGAGACCGTAGTTGGCAGGCGATGGAGGTCAGAGAGGCCATAATCGGTGGGCGAAGAAGGTTGGAAAGATAGTAGTGGGGCGAAGGTGGTCGGGGAGACTATAGTTTGGAGATGGTGGCCAGAGAGATTGTATTTGGTGGGTGACAGAGGTTGGAAAGACTGTTGTTTGGCGATGAAAGTTGGAAGGACCATAGTCGGATGGTAATGGAGGTCAAAAAGATAGTTGTCTTGCGATAGAGGCTGGAAGGACTGTAGTTGGTGGGTGGCGATAGAGATCGGAATAATCACAGTCAATAGACGATGATGGTCAAAAAGATCGTTGTCAGGCAACAGAGGTTTGAAGGACTATAGTCGGCAGGTGACGTTGGAAAGAAAGACTGTTGTCGGACGACGGAGCTTGAGGAGACTATAACCATAATCAGCAGGTGATAGAGGTCGGAAGGACTTTAGTCGGGTGATGATGGTTGGAAGGACCATAGTCGGTGACGGTGGTTGGAAGGACCATTGTTGACGAGTGACGGAGGTCGAAAAGACCATAATTGAGTTACGGTGGTCAAAAGGATTATAGTTGGTGGGCAATAGAGGTCAGAAAGATCGTAGTAGGGCTACGATGGTCGGGAGGAAATCCGACCATAATCGGTGGTCGGGCATAAGTCTAGTTATAATTGGTGGCCAGACAGAAGTCTGGTGGTGGTCGGTGGCCGGATGTAAATCCGGTGTTAGTTGATAGCCGGGCAGAAGTCAGGCGACAATCGGTAGCCAGGCGTAAGTCCAACGACAGTTGATGGCCGAGCGGAAGTCCGACAAAAATCGATGGCTAGGTGATGGTTGAGGAGAAGCTTGGTGGCAAGAGAGATCTCAGATTTCTCTTCCTCTCCTCTCTTCTTTCCCTTTTTCCTCTTCCTCCCTCCTTTCTTAGTCCCCATTTGTGTGAAGAATGAGGGGCTATTTATAGCTTTTTGGGAATGACATGACCAGTAAATAGGGAGAAGATCATAGCAAGTTGGGAGTGTTTTCAATGGACGACCAATATCAACTCCTTTGATCATGGACCATTTATCGATTATTTGAGTATCTTAATGATTTCAAAATTCAGCAATCTTTGGCTTGTTGAATTTGTCTCGTCGATCCGCTTGATTCGATTATTAGCATGTCACATTTGGTGATCATTTAGTCATCCAATTTATGGTTTAACCCTTTCAAATATGCTTTGGGTCCTCGATTTGGATCCATTTGAGCTTGGATTGAGTTGAATTTAGTGTCGTTGGGTTTGTCTTTTCGAGACATTCAGTTCGACTATAAGTTTGCTCAGATCAGAGTTCGAATGATCTCAAATTTAATTTTAAAAATTTTCAACTTAAATTTGCCTCGATGATGTATCAAGATTTATTACATGTTATTGTATCAATTGCCTTACTTCTTGTCTACTTATGAAATTATATATGCAATAAAATGTATAAATGAAAAAAAGATCAAATAAATAAATTAATAAATATATTCTTTATTTAAATATTTACATTTGAATTAAACCAGTTAAATTAGCTCAATGATAAAAATTTATATATTCAATTATAGTTAATAATAAGATTAAATATTTAAATCATTAACATAAAATATTTTTTTTTTTTTTTGGGAAATTTAAAATATATAATTAGCTATCCAATTAAAGCTTTATTACAACTCGAACAACATAAAAAAAGAACTACTAAATAATTTTAAACAATATTCCAAAATATTTCTGGTTGAACTCAACTCATATTTGATTAAATAAAAAAGAAATAAACTTGAACAAAATATTATTCAATTTAACTCAATTTCTATATATTTTGTTTTTCTAAAAACATTAAATATCAAAGTACTAATTTAATATAATCAGAATTCAATTCTAAGATTTTGTTTGGGACAATTTTCTTGTTATTTTCTAAAGTAGCTTTTCAGTACGAAATTTTTTATACTAAAAAAATTATTTTAGAAAACAACAAGAAAATTATCCAAATGAAACTTAAGTCTTCATTTGGTATAGCTTTCTTACTGCTTTGTAAAGCAGCTTTTTAATATAAAAAATTTTAGTTCAAAAAATTTAAATTAAAAAACTATTTTAGAAAATAGAAAGAAAGCTATCTCAACTGAAGCCTAGGACATTTTTTTGCTGCTTACTAAAATAGTTTTTTTTAACAAAAAAATTTTGAATTAAAAATTTTGTACTATAAAACCGTCTTATGCTTCGTTTGAGATGGCTTTTTTGCTACTTTTAAAAGTAATTTTTTATACTAAAAATTATTTTAAAAATTAATAAAAAAATAATCTCAAATAAAATCTTAAAAAGTAATAAAAAAAAACTGTCCCAAATAATAAATCTTAATATTTTTTTTGCAATAACTTTTCCAAATTTTTATTAAGCTTGCTTGGGATTCTCCAAAATAAACGGAGGCCAGAGCGGGAAGTATATTATATGGGCTTCGGATTCGGGTCCTCGCAGAGGCCGCCATAGTTTTCCCCTCTCTCTCTCTTTGTCTGTCTGTCGCCTATTTTCCTCTAAAATCGGAGGAGAAAGAACAATAAAACGCGGAAACAGAAGATGGAGACCGAAGCAAGCACATTGTCGGCTCGTGGGGAAGATGTTTTGTTCCGTGAAAGAAAGGTTGGGTAATTTTTTCTGAGATTGAGTGGCATTGATTTTCATCCATCTTGTCTGATATTTTCTGGATTTGGTCCTGATGAATTATATTAGTTTGCTTTCTGATTTGCTGTAGTTATTTGTTTTATATTCGTTTTACAGTTAGATTGAAGTGGAATTTATGTCGAAGAATTCATTAAGTTTTTGGAAGCAGATCATTACTTTCAATTTCTTCGATTTTCATCTTTGTTTCTTTTATAATGGCTGTTTTTGCTTTTAGACTTTCGCTGGGGGTCATTTGATGGATTAAGTAGAATGTGATTTGTAACTTATTTTCTCGTTTGTTCTTCATAATTTATCTTGAATTCCTCTTTTTCTTGGAGAATAATATTTTTAATTATAGCTATAAACATTGTTGTATTGATCTAATGTCTTATTACTTTGAATTCTCTTTTTAAATGGATTGAAAAGCATCTAATCATTGTGTACAGCTGAAACTAATGATAGATCCACCCGTTACAATCCCCCATTCAAAGCCAACGAATATTTTAGCTATCACTCTTCCCATACTACTAGTCTCTTATATCCACATTACCGGTCTGCATCCCTCCGGACCCTACTCCTTTACCATTTGGGGACCCTTGAGCTGAATATTTCTGCATTTAACCTTCGATTTTCCTCTCTCTAAACTGGAGCCCAGAAAATATTTTATCGAAAAACCTCCAATCACCCCATAACCGGTACTAGATCATTTATTCTTGTCTCAAATGGGCGAGATTTCTATCAATTTACCAAAATTAGAGGCTGTCGTTAACTTTCTCGTAAGTTTGGGATTGATCTTCTTTGCATGCTAGAAACTACTAAGCTGTAATTATTTCAGATTTTCAACTAAAAGCAATTCAATCCTTTTTCTGTTTTTGATAATGAAGGAAGCTTTTATAAATGTGATATTGCCTTGGGTGGTAGAACTAGGTTGAAGTGGAATTCTGCCTCACTTCTTGGATGTCTCTTTGGGATGACCTATCTTGCAGTGGGGAAGATACTGACTTACCTTGAATTGTCGTGTGCCACCTCAACTCTTAACCTTTTTAAGATGGAGAAGTTTGAAGGAAATTTGTTGCTTATTCATGTGTTAGATTATTTTAATCCCTTTCATTGTCAAAGTGCTCCTTTCTTGGTTCAGTCTAGAAGATTGTAGGTCCATTTGAGCTAAATTAGGCATGGGCCTAGGTCTTTTTCTCTCACCTACATCCTAATCCTTCCACCATCCTTCTTTGACTACTCTCTGTTCCTTTTCACCTCTCGATTTCTCACATCCGTCACTATATCCAATTTTGTAATTGCTGAATCAATGCTGTTATTTCTTTCAATTAGTTGAGGCCGTCTGGCTCTCTTCTAGGCCAGTGACCCAAGATTTTTTCAGTGGTATTCAAGAGGGAGAAGCATGTAAGACCCATTGCTAAAAAACCCAAGTAATTTCTATTAATGCATGTCAATTTTAATTTGGTTAGCAATTATAAATCTTAGAGTGCTTAATGAAACCTTAAGGAAGTCAAGAAGTGAGTTGGTAAATTAATTTTAAGATTACAAAAATTTTCTCCGGGGGCGTGGTGGCGTCGAGTTTGGCAGTGATACTGCATCCAGCTCTCTATTTGGGAAGGAAAAAGAGGGTGAATTGCGGCGCCGGGCGGCGTCAGGTCTCAGGTGGAGAGATTTTGGGAGAATCTAGATGATTCTCTAGGAGCGCAACGGCGCTGAGGAGTTGAGCACCGCGATGCTAAGTAAGATTAGTGGTTTTTAAATATTAAAATATCTAAATCCATTTATGCAAAAATCCTCACCCAGCCATCTTGTCAGAGAAGGGAGGAGGAGAAGACGAAGGAAAGAAAGGAAAGAGAAAGAGACAGAGAGGATTCGGCGGCCAAAGCTTGGGATTGGTTCGTCGGACCTATTCAAGATATTGTAGAGCACAATGTAGACTTCTGAACCTTTATCTCTGATTTCAATTCTAATTAATTTATAAAGAGTTACAAATGATAACATGATTTTCTTGGGTTTTACAAAGTTTCACCACGTAGTTTTTAATAGGTTATTGTATTCCTTATTATGAGCATTTTGGCTATATGAAATTGAATTTTTATCTGTTGGTTTTTTCTACATGAATTTTTAGTATATTTTTGAATTGAGGCTTTTCTGGCAAATGCAATAGTTATATAAAAGTCTTAAAATATTTATGTGAATGTTCTCCTAAAGTTAGAAATTGAAAGGGCAAAGTTCAATGAGTATTATGTTTTATAAGTAATGTGGCTTTTTGCCTTCAACTAATGCATTATTTGAGTATTACATTAAATTTCTAATTTAATTATTATTGCATTATGCATAACATGACATTAGAGATATTCTGACATGTGAAAAAATGCACATCCTGATATGTTACAAGGACCCTATTTGTTTTGTTCTGGCCCCATCTGCCTATTGTGGATGTGGGAGGGATTTTAGGCCCACTTGTTGGAAGCGGGTGTAGGAGGTTATTTGGCTCAATTCTATTCTGATTCTAGCCCCACTTGCTATATACTAGTTTGAGAGGTAAAGGGAGGCATATGTAAAACCTCTTAAGTAAAAGAAGCTAAATTCTTAAACATGGAGGCGCCTTTTGGTGTAATGGTCGGAATTTTATTAAGAAACTCCGCAGTTAAGTGTGCTCATCCAGGAGAAATCCTGGGATGGGTGATCTTCTGGAAAGTTACACCAACAGGATAAAACTTGAGGCCCGTAGGCCAAAGCGGACAATATCTAGAAGTTAAGAGTTTGGGTTGTTATAAATTAGTATCAGAGCAAAACACTAGCCGGAAGATGGGAACTAAGTACCATACAAGATAAAGTGCTACACCATGGGAGCCACCTCTTGAATCCTGTATGGGACAAAGTGTTACGTGGCGGGAGTCACCATTTGAACTTGCATGGGCCACCTCTGGAATCCTATTTGCCTAGTGAATGATTTTGGGATAGGGATACTGACGAGGACGTTAGTTACTTAAGTGGGGGAGATTGTGAAACCCCTTAAGTAAAAGAAGCTAAACTCTTAAACATCGAGGCGCCTTTTGATGTAATGGTCAGAATTTTATTAAGAAACTCTGCAGTTAAGCGTGCTCATCCAAGAGAAGTTTTGGGATGGGTGACCTCTTGGGAAGTTACACCAACAGGACAAAACCGTGAGGCCCTTAGGCTAAAGCAGACAATATCTTGATAGTTAAAATTTTGAGCTATTACAGCATAAGTGGAAGTGGAGTTATAAACAAACATCGAAACTTTTACATTATATTCATTGCACTGTATACATTAATATTTTAAAGAATTCAGCCCAAATGAGGTTCTAAATTAAATGTTAGAAATTTTTGAGTCTCTGCATAACTCTGATGAAATGAACAAGTCAAGTGTAAGAGAAAAGTAAGTGATCTTCTGATAACATGTGCTCTATGAAGTATTTAAAACCTCTGTGAAAATGATAACACAAGTTTAGGTAAGGATTCTGATCATAATTGTGTACTGAATTCTAGAAAATATGTTCCGTTAGTATTTCATTCATTTCATTTAAGTTATTGCATTTTCCTTAAATTGTTATTTAATATTTTGAATTGGATATGAACATCTATGATAGATAAGGGAGGGAGTTGTTGAGCTAGTTGTGCTCATACCATTCTTTCTAACATTACAGGAAAAGGTAAAGGCCCGACAGAGTAGAAAGCATTGAGGCAGGATCCTCTGTGTCTGAGTGACTAAGGTATTTTTTTTTCTAATATAGCTTTTAATTATTTTTTATGTATAGATAATTGGAAGCCAGCTGATTATTGTATTTATGTTTTGATGAAATGAAATTTGTTTATATCGCTTTTATAATTTAGAATTTATTAGCTCTGGTTGTTGTTGGTTAATAGACGAGTTAATTAATTATAGGTTTAAGTGATCCAATCCTTCCATTAGATTCTAGGATGTCATAAAGCCAGCCTTCAAATGTTTGGCCTAATTCTTTCCTTCTAACATATGATATTAGATTGATGAGGATACGGTAGAAAATATAGAATATTTTCTTGCAAAAAGAAATGAGCTCTCTTCCTTCCTCTCCCCATGAGGCCTCCTAGGTTAAACAAAAAGTGAAGTCCTAGTAGTTTCACATGGAAGATGATGACATTAGGTTTCTCTTTCAACAAATAATAGGCTGCAAATTCACAAATAAGATTAGACTATTAGACATGGGTGATTCTTGTCTTTCTTCTCGAGATGATATCTCCTAGGTTGATATTTATTTCTTTAGATCCTTTTTCAACACCTGTTATTTAACTACTAATACTAATAAGTCTAATATTGATGTTATTATTAACTAAAATATCCTTGAAGAGGATGCCTCCTCTCACATTGATCTATTCGTTGCGAAAAAGATTAGAAAACTGTCATCAATACATAAAATAATAAATCTCCTGGTGTGAATGGATTCACCTTTGAGATATTTCAAGACACGAGGCTAGGGGTGGAGGAATAAGTCATGTGTGTCATCCTTCACTTTTGAGGACTCTTAGGGTGCCTAGGAGATTTAAGGCCACCATGCTTTAGTTACTCCAGAAGTCACCCCTTGCTAATTTGTTGGTAGATTTTTGCCCCATCTACCCACATACTATTTTATATTAGATGATTACCATGTTATTTGTTAATAAATTTCATGATATCATCTTACTAAATATTAGTGATGCCTAAGAGGGTTTTGTTGCTAGCTCCTTGGAAGTAATCATGCCTCTTGGTAAGGAGCTTGTTAAGGGTTTTCACTTGAATTCATAGTTGATGTCATTTTATGTTAAAATTGACCTCAAAAATACTTTTAACTTGACTACTATGGATTTTTTACTATCTAGAATATTCGCTAAAGTCTTTCCTTAAAAAGTTATGGATTTTTTTTTAATTTGGGGGGGGGGGGGGGGGGGTGGTGGAAGAATCTTTCACTGATATATAACTTAGTGCTTATTGTCACCTTCTTTATTCATAATCATTATAGATGTATTTCTTTCCTAATCGAAGATACAAAGAGATTTGGCTACTTCACTTTTGTTGGAAGCTATCCCTCTGAGATTTCTAACCTCCTTTACGAGGATGACATTCATGTGAATGAGAGAGTTATCATCAACATTCACAACCTTACACCATTCTATTGACAAGTTTGTCAAAGCCTTTAATTTTCTCTATCAAAATATTATTATTATTATTATTATTATTGTTTCTATTTTGTATGGCTAACATTGTTGGTTTCCATCTATGATCCTTATCTTTCACGGATCTCAACATTCTTCTCTCTTTAAAACTCATAACCCCTGACCTATTTCAACAACATCTAGATTAGATCTACCACCAATTCTCTAGTTAAAAAATCAAAATTCTATTCATGATGAGATTCTTTTAGCTCCGCAAAATCAATTTGATCGGACTTCTCTTTTTGGATAGACACTTGCGCCATTCATAAAGGTACTATTGAAAGTTCCAAACCACTCTTAATTTGTTCACTAGAAACATGTTGTGGTTGATTACTTGTAGGCTAATTTACCTTGCCTAGGGTTGCTAGTGGGTGGACATTGCTCCCTCTGCTGCCATTATTGAACTTTCTTCTCAATTGAAGTTTGCTTATATGATTATGAAAGGTGAGAAGGCTTTGCGCCTCTTTGTACATTAGTTTTAGACATTTATGGAGTCTTGCTCCTGTTGACCTCCGGATCATACCCAAAGGAAATAAAAAAAATCACTGAAATGCTCACCTCGTACTCGTCAAACCCAGGAATCCCGCCTGAAATCCCGCTGAGATTCCTACGGAGGGGCGCCGAAACGATCGCTTCATCGCAAAATCTGCCGCAAAACCCGTATCCGGCCTCGATCGCTACCCGCGGGGTCTTTAAAATGAGAGCGAGGCTCTCATTCGTTCGCACTTCTCCCCCCGTCGCAAAGCTCCGATCCCACTCCCGTCAGGCCGCCTCCATTCCCCTGAGACCGATCGGATCCAAGCCGAAGTCCTTTCATCCACAGAGAGAGAGAGAGAGAGAGAGAGAGAGAGAGAGAGAAGCCCTGACCTCTTCGCCTCCTTCGTCTCTGCCCGACTTCGCTCCAACTTTCCCTTCCAGCGGATCGGAAGTTACGGCATTTTGGGGCGGAAGCAACGAAGGGAGCTCGCAGACTGAGAAGATAAATTTCTCCCTTTCCCGCGCTTCTTCGGCTCTTCGTGGCTGGTCGACTTCGCCCCTTCGACGACGCTCCCTCCTGTTCGATCGGAAGTGAGGAAGGAAGCTCACTTGCTCAGAAGGTAACTTTCTCCTTTTCGAGCACTTCTTCGGCCAAATCCAGCAAATCCGTCAACCTATAGGTTTGGTAAACCTGGGATCTACGGCCAAACGAGGGAAATAGAGGATTTAATTCACTGTGAGATTAAGCAGATGCCTAAAGTCTGCTTAAATCCTGTTAATTAAACAGGATTTCGTTTAAATCCTTCTTAATCTTACATAAATCTCGTTAAACCCGATTCAAATCATGCTTAAATAATTATTATTAATTGGATTTGATTATCATTAATTATGGTTAATTATTGTTAATTATAAATTAATTAAATTAATTATTATTAATTGTATCTAATTATTATTAATTATTATTAACCAATAATTAATCATAATTAATAGAATTTAATTATGAGTAATTATTTTTTAATATAATTAATTATTAATTAGTTATTTGTTAATTATAATTAATTATATTTTATAGTAATTGACTTTATTCATCATAATGAATTATGATTAAATTCCTTTAATTTTAATTATAATTAATTATGCAAATGCTTCTCTACTCTCTCGCCTCGATCCACGTGCCAACCTCGACGCTTGCAAAGGTATAATTTTCTAACTCAGATTCTCGCTCTCGAAGTTCGCGGCGGACCGGAAAACCGCCTATACACGCTTTCATAAGCGTGGTGGGATGGGACCCCGGTGCGGCGCCTACAACGAAGCGGGTAATCACCTCAAAATCCTATCATCGGCGTTCGTGTCGAGCCGGCAAACCGCCTATACACGCTTTCATAAGCGTGGTGGGAAGGGAACCCGGTGCGACACGTACGGCGAGGCGGGTAGGCCCTATACACGCTTTTCTTAGCGTGGTGGGGACAATTTTAAGTACCCGTATGCGGCTCTGTACCTGCGGGGAAACAAATGCTTTGCTCTTTCAGGTACGTCGAAGACCCATACACGCTTTCTTAAGCGTGGTGGGGGATTGAAGACTTTACACGGCCACGGTGTCCTCGAAAGAGGGCATCTACCATACACGCTTTCTTAAGCGTGGTGGGAAAGGCCCAGTTTTCCGTTATTTCCCCTAAACGGGGGAGATGCTGGAATGCTGCCGAAATTTCGGGTGATCATATGACTGTACTTGGACTCGTTTGAACTCAAAAGAACAAGAACTCGGGCTCGAATGAGAATAAGTAGTGGACTTGTGGACTTGTATCTAAGTGATTAATCAAGACATGAACTCAAATGAACTCAAATCCAAGCTTGAACAAAAAATGCATTAAGAGCTCAGAATTCAATTGAGCTTGAGCCTGAACAAAAAGCGACTTAAGCGATCATGATTTGAATAATTTGAATATGAAATTGAGCTTGCAAGAACACAAACCTAATTGAACAAGACTACGATGGACATAAACTCGAATTGGGCTCAAATGCTAAATTTGATTTGAACATTGCGAATAACTTGAACAATATGGACCGCAAAGAGCTGGGCTTGAATGAATGTGAGCTCTAAAGAACTTGAGCTGGAATGGACCATATAACCAAACCTTGGATTGATGAATAAATATCCAAAATCTAAGGGAATTCTAATCATTCAAGTGGACATGAATGAGCACAAAGCTTGTGTTATGCAAGAAAAGGGCGTATAAAGCTTTAGTTCATGAAGAACAAGGCCCTAGCAATAACTAGAAATGATGCAAGGCTTTCAAATGAATGTCAACAAACAAAATTCGCTTGCAATCGATAAGATCAAGGAGAATGAACTATATTACTGCGGGCGAAAACACAACAACCTTCTTGCAAGCAGAGATCAAACTAAAGCAAAGCATTATAATCAACATAAAGCTCTCAATGAAACCTCGAAGAGCCTCAAGCCAAATGGAGTGCAAGCGCTAATAAGAAAGGGCGATCTATCCAAGTCTCATTCAAGGAAGCAAAGACTCATACATAAAGTCATTACAAGCTTTAGCATAAAGCTTGTGTTGTATAGAGCTTTGATGTCAAAATGTTGCATGATATTGATCACAAGCAAGGGCATGAAGAGATGTTGCAAATCACACAAGGATAATAATGAAGTATTTTGCATCAATCATATAAGAAGATATGTAAAGACTTGTGACAGGAGAAGAAGTCCGCATGCATATGAACTGCTCACAAATAATGAATAAAGTCATTAAATGAGTGTGAAATAATGACAGGCTTGTGATTGCCGATACGATTCATCTACAAATGAAGAGAGACAATGCTTGGTGAATACGATATTCTCCTATAATAGTTTCTATACAAACAAATGCACCAGTCCATTAGCGAATAATATACTATTGGTGAACATGTGTAGCCACCACATAATAATCAGAAATGATTAATGAAGGGGTGTGATCTAATTAGAAATAGATGCACAAAAATAGAATGATGGGTATATGCAAGCAAATCGAGACCGGCATGATTACGACAAAGAAGATTGCTGCTCTGAACGTGTTTAATAACAAGGAGGAGAAATTTTCGAGGCTTGTAAAAGAAAATATTATTCTTGATGTCAGTATTGAGAATACAAGCAGTAGCATTACCCATTTATTTCCTGGCTGGGGTTCCTCCCATCTATTTCATATACTTGATCGATTGTGTCAAAACTGTCCCTTGCTCCACCCTCATGAAGGCTCCACTAGGTGGAGAAATGTATTCAAGAGATAACACCTCAGCATGTGAGAAGGCATCTCCTTACCCGATAAAGATCTTCCCAGTTTCTGGTTGGGGCCATTGAAGGGCAGACATCGTAAATCAGGTTATACATCTGAGTATTCATAAAGAATTCGCAGGAGGATTCAGAATGCAAATGGATTGGAAATTCAAGCAGTGAAGTTTGATAAAGCTAAGAGCAAGCGCCGAAAGGTCAATAGTTCCTGTGTATATGCCAAAGGGGTTATGGCAAGTGCAAGCTTCTGCGGGCTACCGTAGGAGATCTACCTAATGTTTAAAATGCCCCCCCCGCATACGCACTGTAGCTTGTATACACATAGGTACACATAAGGGGATGTACTGAATACCCGCATGGGCCCCCGGCGAGCGTGTTATTGGTACACACGTGACGTCTAGGGATGCTGCGCGGATCAATAGATTTGAACCCGATCCTCCTATGCAAGCAGATAGGAGTAGACAAGGTTCAATAAATAATTATAAAATGCCCCCAAACACCTGCATGGGCCCCGGCGAGCGTGTTATTGGTACACACGTGACGTCTAGGGATGCTGCGCGGGTTAATAAGTGAATTCAAGTTCGAACCCGATCCTTCTATTCAGGTAGATAGGAGTTGACACGGCTCGAACCATTAAATAAATATGCAGTCGTGAGATCGACCGAGATATTTATTTTATACATTCATATTAGGCCTTCAAGGTCTATAATCAAGAGAATTCACTAACAAAGGTCCAAAGCCTACAAAACCCGATCCTCTATCGACCAGTGGATAGAGTCGACAGGGTCCAATCAATAAAATATAAATGACCCCATACACCCCGATGATGGCCGTGTTGAATGAAAATATCAACCGGAGGGGTCCATTTCAAATATCTCAAAGTACCACCCAAACTCCCACAAAATTCAAAACTCCACAAAACTCCCAAAATCTCAAATTCCCTACAAAATCCAATCTTCTGAAAAATCCCAAAATCCAAAAATCTTTCCAACTCCAGATATTTAAAAATTGAAATCCAACTATCAAACACTCAGAGCATGAAATCCATCCACCCTCCGCAACAGTTTGCCGAGGTGGACAAATTAAAATCTACTTCAGCTCACATAAAGCTAATGCCTGGTCGAAAATATCACTAGGATCCATTCTCAAATAATCTCCTGCCAGCAAGGACGTGGTACGAGTCCTCTAACCGGCAGTTTCGCCGCCAAATGGCACTGCAGGATAAACGGTTATGACTCGGGGCCCTCTGAACCAGGTGGTCGCCGCCAAATGGCACCATTATATTATGGTTATGGCCAGAGCCCGTATGCTCCCCAATGGCATCAAATCCTTGAGATATGAATCAATAGGATATGATCGATAGGGCACAAAGCCCTCTGTTAGCTAAGGTGGATTCAAATTTGTTCCCTTAGGCAAATATTCCCCCCAGGTCTACAAGGTACCCTTGGACGAAGCAACCCATGGCTGCCGACAAGGATCCTTCTATCAGGTTGGGTCGACTACCTCCTCTGACTAAGTAGACCAGGGACCACGATGGCCCGGGATGACGGAACCATGGGATCTTGATCGGGTCTATCATCCATTCCCCCACCATCCGCTTTAAGTGCAAGATGGTGTAATTTTTAGCTTTAAATATTAAATCTTCCAATCTTTCAAATTCCCAAATTCTCTAAATTTTAAACATCTATGCTGCTACTATAGCCAGATAACACGTATCTCTACGTATCTGATTGACGACTAGCCTTAATCGAAAGTTCTCTCTCGTGATCGGGAGGGGTAATTAACTATAGGGGCTTGCGCCTATAGGAAACCAGAACTCAGATCATAAAGTCCTCGCAAAATGAGGGCGAAATCTCTGGGTAGTGTCTTATCTACTATCTCATCTGCCTTCCAAAATTTATCTCGGAACTTAATTCGTTAAAACTCCCCCCGAAAAGAAAAGCAACAGCGGGCGGAGGCCGGGGTCGAATTTTCGGACCCCACAGATTTCTGGCGACTCCGCTGGGGATTGGTTTCTCTTTCCATCTTTGGCTAGTCATCTTAGTACTATCGTAGCAGTCAAATCAACGCATATTTAAAATTTTGAATCTCTCAAAATGATCATTCAGTGAATCAAAATTTTGAATTTTCAAAATGATCGTTAAAACAAATTTATCAAGATAACGTATTTAGCAGTATTTTAAATTTGTATTGTTTGAATTTGCTCGCTAATGTTATCTATTTTTGTTTTCTATTCTGTGCAAGTCTCTGCATTTTTGAAAGTGTGGGGTGATGTATCAAATTTTGATCACTAACCCTTACCTTTGATTTATGCAGATGGATCTACAGAACACACCAATGACTGTCCAGCTGGGACAAGGAGCCAGGATCCAACTGGCGAACGCTATCATTGAGACAGGGAATGCTGGAGTTACCATCCAGTTTGGTAGCATTGACTTCCCTGCTGTTATTGAAAGGGCCACCGCCATTCCTACGAATGGCAGAAATACTGAAGGGCCTGCTAGGAGGCCACACTCTGCTGGAACTACCACTCGTCGTGTGCACCTGCCGGCACAACGACTTGCTGCTGCTGAAAACCCTCAAAGGAGGATCTCTGTGTTTGAACGACTTTCTCAATCTGAGGTCCCAGCCACCAGAAGGATAGTGGCTGATGGGAGAATCTCAGTGGTACCTACCAGGACCACACATCTGCCAACCGGGTTGTCCGCACCTGTGAAGAACACTTCTGAGGCTTCCTCATCTGGAGGAAGGCCCACCAGGAGGCAGAGAAGGAAGATGAATGCTGAACTCCGAGCTCAGCAGCTACTAGTGCCTGTGCATCCCTCGAACCTGCCTGCTCCAGAGCATATATCCAACGTTCCTACCCGGAACAAGTTTACTGACCTGAGGTGGGTAAAGAGAAACAGCTCAACTGGAGAGCTGAAAAAGTCGTTCTGGGACCGACAGCCTGAAGTCCCACCTCCTCAAAAGAAGAAGGAGCCTGAAACTCTCTCAGCTCGAGTCTACAGAGTCCTGAAGACCGTGAAGGAGAGAGGACTGAAAAAGAGAAGGTACCAGCGGCCACTGAGGGTCGAAGCCAGGAGAACTCCACCAAGAGAGCGCCTGTCTCTTACTGTAGAGAGAAAGGAAAGAAAATACACCCCGCACGGTGAACATCGGGGCGTGACACCTGAACCTCGAATTCGGGGATCCGCCGCCGAAAGGTCCCGGCGGAAAGGAAAGGAAATCTGGAGGCCAAGGCCTCGCAGAGAAGAAAAGAACGAAAGAAAGACTGATCTGGGTGTGACATCCGGTACTGCTTCCCGGAGATCCGCCCCCAGTTACAAACAACATCAAAAGTGGGTCCAAAAGAAGGCCCACGATGATGCTCCTCCCGACGGTAGACACCTTGGAGAATCCTCCAGGGGATCCCGTCGCTCACCAACTCCTCCCAAGGAAGAGTCTAACTTCGACCGTAGCCCACGGGTCGAAGAGATCTTCCTGCCTAACCAAGAACCGGAGATCCAGTGGCGCCGCCGCTCGGAGATCCGAGTACTAGAAGAAGGAGAAGAAGATACGGGAGAAGAAAATATTGAAGAATACATGGAAGAAAATCTAGAAGAAAATATGGAATACATAGAAGAAGACTTGGAAGAGGTAAATAACACCTTGGACATGGAAGTGGTCTACATGGTGAGACACATCAATGTCGAAGAGGAGGCCTACTACGACGATGATGAAGATGACGATCGTTGGCAACCACCGCCTAGACAAGTATATCGGCGCCGCCATGAAGCCGGGTCCACCACTGGCAGAGGTGTCCATTCCCAAGAAGAGCGAGAAGAGGCTGAGGATAATCCCTTTGCTGACGAGAACGTCACGCTCGCAGAAATGCAGAGACAAATGAAACGTCAAATGAGGGCCAAGGATAGGGAAATCTCTCAGTTGCATGAGAAAATGACAGAGATGATGACCCAAATGACGGCAATGATACAGATCATGCAGAGAAATGCTGCAGTTGGTTCTATGCCCAATCCTCCCCCTGATCCTCCAAACTTCCAAGTGCCGCAAGTCTCAGGAGTACGGGACACTCCTGAAGGTGGCCACGAGGCTCAGAATACCACTCGTCAGCCTACTCCGCAGAATATCGCAAGTACCTCCGAGCCTGTGACTGCTGCACAGCTTGAAGGGATCATTACAGAAAGGATCAGGGCTATTATAGCTATTGAGCAGGCAGAGAAGCTAGTGGGTAAAGGTCGCCCGTACCCGGCAGAGTATGATCAGGTGCCATACCCGAAGGGATATTCTGTGCCAAAATTCAATACTTTTGATGGCAACAAAAATCCCAGACAGCACCTGGCGCAGTTCAAAGCCACCTGCGGGAATACTGGAGGGAACGATGCTCTACTCTTCTGACAATTCGTTAGCAGTTTGACAGCAGCTGCTTTCGAATGATACGCCGAACTACCAAATGACTCTGTAAAGACATTTGCAGAGTTAGAGAATATGTTCGTGAAGAGATTTGCCAGTGCGACCGAGAAGATAACGATCGCTGACCTTGCTCTGAATAAGAGAAAGAAGGAAGAATCAGTGACTAAATACATCACTCGCTGGCGCAATCTAAGCATGAAATGTGAGCAACAACTTGAAGAAGAACATGCCGTACAGTTGTTAATGGGAAACATTGATGATAAAATGCAACCCTTCCTGTGCATGGCTACTATCACCACATTTCAGGACCTGCTGGACAGAGTGGCCAAGTTTGAGAAATTGAACTTGTCAAAATCAGAAAATTATTCTGATAAACCCAAAAAAGCTAAAGCCTCAGGTGCTAGAAGAGGTGAGGCTGACTCTATATTTTTCTCCAGAGCTGATGAGGAGAAACAAGTGATTTACAACGTGGACAAAGGCAAGCAGCCGATGCAATATCAAGAAAGGCCTAAGCAAGTCTACAACCCTAACCCCCAGCCGAAGCTGATACTTGGGGGGAATGATAAACCACGAACCTATCAGGGCGGTGGAGAACGCCCGCGACAAACAACGGGAACTGGTGATCGAACGTTCCCCTCCCTCAAAGACAAAATGAATAAGGAATATTCATTCAAGAGGGAAAGTGTCGCCAAGCTGTTTCGACAGGCATTGAAAGCGGGTTTAGAACTGCCAGAGTGCAAGAGACCCGAGGAGTCAAAACATAGCGGCGACCCAAACTATTGCCCATATCATCGGGTGATGAGTCATCCAATTGAAGATTGCTATGTCTTCAAGGATTGGCTTGAAAGAAAATACCGAAGGGGAGAGCTCACATTGTCCGACAATGTGCTGACTCATCCCAGAAAAGAATCAACTCGGGTAGTAACGACTTCCTCCGTACCCCCGGTTGAAGAAAGAAAAAATGAAAAGAAGCCAGCTCAGGAGGAACAGTGGGAGACTGCGGTCTCTAAGAAAACTGTGAAAATGCTGAAACAGCTTGAAGGAGTTCCAGGTATAAAATGGAAATCTCCTACGGAACCAGTGTTAAATCTGAAGGCATTACCTGTGGCACAAGCTCCTACTTCTAAACAATTTTCCAATCAAGCTGGCCCTTCAAAGTCTGGAAAGAAAAAGTCCTCCAAGAAGAAGACAAAACTGAAGAAGCCCAAGGAGAAGAAAACAGCAACCCAAAGGGTTATAGATAGTCTGGATGAATACTACCAGACCGCGAGGCGTCCTATTAAGCTTGCTGACTTTATGTCAGAGCTCAAGATTGACGAAGCAGAAAAGGCTGATGAGGACCCTCTTCCCACAGAAGTTTGTCGAGTCATTTCAGTAACGCTAATAACTCCGACAAAAGAAAAATATGTCAGAGAGATGATTGTTGAAACCTGTCTGGCAACATCGTCAATGGACTACAGCTCAGAGGAGGATCTGCATTTTCCAAAGACAGATGAATCTGATCCCGATATAGCGTCGCAGATAGGACATGTAAATCTGGGAGGTGATTCTGAGTCAACGAATGAATCCCTAGACGCGACGATGGCAGACTCTGAAGAAAATGCACCGTCAAATGAGTCTGATCCAGAAGAGATCGCTCAAGTGCAGTTGAGAAGTGGCAAGATACTACCACCTCCGCCGAAGAAAGGAATATCCAATAAGGATAAGGGAAAAGAGATAGTTGTCAACGAAGACATTATCTCCGAGGATCCCAAGAAGAAACATACTCCAGTCAGGGGAATAGATTATAATATCTTGTCCCATCTGAGGAAGATCCCTGCCCAGCTCAGCATATACGACGCTCTGGTAATGTCTAAGGATCTTCGGGAGACTTTGATTCAGGCTCTCAAAGACCCCGAAAGATATGAGGCGTACTTCGCTGAGCGCAACCTGACTGAGGTCCTACAAGCTCGTAACGAACCGTTCATCACGTTCACCGAGGACGACATGATGCTCGGGACTGCAGACCACAATCGACCTCTGTATGTTACTGCAGAGAGTGATGATTTGGTAATCAGTCGAATTTTGATCGACCCTGGGTCCTCCATCAACCTTATGAGCTTAAAAGCGCTGAGCTCGTTGTGCCTCAACGTAGAGCACCTCGGGCCAGATAAGCTTATGGTACATGGCTTTAACGAAAAAGGACAGAAAACCCTTGGATCGTTTATGCTCCCTCTTGTATTTGGAGAATTCCATACAGAAGCTAAATTTCATGTGATTGATGCGGACACTTCATTCAAGGCGCTCCTGGGTCGCCCCTGGTTGCATGAGTATGGCATCGTCCCATCAACACTACACCAGTGCATGAAGTACCTTAGGGATGGGGAAGAATTCAGGATCTCTGGTGATATTCAGCCCTTTGTAGTCCATGAAGCGACAGTCTATGAAGATGCGCAGTACTTCATGCCGAAGAAGCAAAAGTTATCAAGCTCTTTAAAGGCTCAAGCATCTAACCCAAAGAGTGCAAAGCGACCTGAACAAAAAAGTGAAAAAAAGCAGGTGGGGAGAAAGAAGGCAACGCCGACTCTTCCCAAAGAAGCTACTACTTCCACTTCTAAAGAAAGGAAACGTATACCTCACCTTGGGAGCGACACAGATGAAGAGGATGTCACCTCTACAAAATCCCAGAAGGTATGCCATTCGATGGACGAATGGAGTAGGGAGGTCGCATATTCAAATGATGATTACGACTACGATTCTATATATATGAACACTGTGCAAGATGTAGTCTCTAGAAGGATAGATAACCTGTCAATCTCAGACAGCGTGCTCGTAGTCACTCGTGTTCCCCTATAGTATTTTAAAGAAATAATTCAACGAGATGTGCATAAAGTTGAAGAACTTGTGACCCTTTATCTGCCTCCAATCAGAAAGGGGATCGAGTCAGGGAATATATTCTACTCCATAGGAGAGGATGAAGAAGTGAATCGTGATTGGGACCATGTCTTCATCGATTCTGAAGAATTACTACCTACGAGGCTACCTAGGTTTAATACCAAAGGTATTCAAAGAATGTTGCGAAAGTGGATCAATGTTCCCACCCCTAAGCGACAACTTCGTATGTGCCTAAGTCTCTGGTATGGAAGGAATCCACGTCCAATGCGGCGGAAGGAGATGAATGCATATAAAGGTATTGGATTCGTCAGGCGAAAATGCATCCGGAAGGAGACTTGCCGAGCCATCACTTGCAGGGAAGTTGAATTCAATGATGTTCCTGATGAAGAGGTCTATGAAGCTGAGGATTACGATGATCAGCCTCTAGAGGCCAAGCCTGCACCAGAAGAGCTTGAAGATGGTGGACAGACAGTCACTATGGACGAGCTAAAAGAAGTCAACTTGGGAACCGAGGATGACCCTCGCCCAACATTCATTAGTTCCCTTCTGCCAGAAGATCAAGTGGAAGAGATAAAAGAACTCCTCTGTGAATTTAGGGATTGCTTTGCCTGGACATATGCTGAGATGCCCGGCTTATCCCCTGACGTAGCAGTTCACAGGTTGGCAGTCAAACCGGATGTCGCACCCGTCAAACAAGCTCCAAGGAGAATGAGATTGGAGATTGAAGAACAGGTGATTGCTGAAACCAAAAAGCTCATAGAAGCGGGCTTCATTCGTGAAGAGAAATACGCCGACTGGATCGCCAATATTGTCCCCGTGAAGAAGAAGAATGGACAGATTCGTATCTGTATTGACTTTCGGGACCTCAACAAGGCGTGTCCAAAAGATGATTTTCCGTTGCCTGTATCCGAACTCCTAGTAGACAACACGTCAAATTATGACATGTTCTCGTTTATGGATGGATCGTCAGGATACAACCAGATCAAGATGGCTCCCGAGGATGAAAGGCATACGTCATTCAGAACGCCCATCGGCATTTTCTGCTATACGGTCATGCCCTTCGGATTGAAGAACGCTGGTGCCACCTACCAACGGGCGATGACCCGTATTTTTGATGAATTAATACATCAGAAGGTCGAGTGCTATGTAGATGACCTTGTCGTTAAGAGCATAGACCGAAAAGAGCATCTAAATGACTTAAGGATTGTATTTGAGAGAATCAGAAAGTTTGATCTGAAAATGAATCCTCTCAAATGTGCTTTCGGGGTCTCCTCCGGCAAATTTTTGGGGTATGTCGTTCGTCACCGAGGTATTGAAATCGACCCCAACAAGATCAAGGCAATCACAGAGATGCCACCGCCAAGAAGCCTCCGTCAACTCCGCTCCTTGCAAGGGCAGTTGGCTTTCATTCGACGATTCATATCAAATCTATCGGGTAGGTGCCAGCCATTTTCAAAATTGATGAAGAAAGACATTCGATTCAAGTGGGATGAAGAATGTCAAGAAGCTTTTGATAGCATCAAAAGATACCTGTTAAATCCGCCCATTCTCGCAGCGCCAATTCCGGGGAAGCCTCTTATACTATATACAGCGGCACTAGAAGAGTCCCTCGGAGCGTTACTGGCTCAGCACAATGAGGAAGGAAAAGAGAATGCACTCTACTACATCAGTCGGAGATTAATCGGAGCAGAGATACGATATTCTCCAATTGAGAAACATTGTCTGGCATTGATCTTTGCAGTCCAGAAACTTCGCCACTACATGTTATCTCATAAAATCACCTTGATATCAAGGATCGATCCGCTGAAGTTCTTGATGACAAGACCAGCGTTGACAGGTCGTTTGGCAAGGTGGGCAGTGCTATTACTGCAATTTGATATAGTGTACATGCCACAGAAAGCAGTAAAGGGACAAGCTTTGACAGATTTTCTCGCCGCACATCCAATCTCAGCTGACTCTCCGCTCAATGATGATTTGCCAGATGAACAAATCATGCAAGTGGATGAAGAAGAAAAGGTACCGTTTTGGGAGATGTACTTTGATGGGGCATCGTCTATCAAGTCTCCCAAACCTCCAAATCTTGCAAAGGCCCAAGCTGGCATCGGTCTCGTCTTTATAGAACCCGAGGGAGGCATAATGAGATTCTCGTTCAGTCTAACTGAACCTCGGACCAATAATGAAGCCGAATACGAAGCTCTAATAGCAGGACTGGAGATTGCAATTGATATTCAAATCACAGATCTTCAAATTTTTGGTGATTCTCAACTTGTGATAAATCAAGTCCTGGGCATTTACAAGATTTGCAAGCTTGAATTGGCCCACTATCACCGACGAGCTCTTGAGCTTCTAAAACAAATACCGAATGTCAGGATAACTCAAGTTCCTCGAGGACAGAATGCAAAAGCAGATTGTCTAGCTAAACTGGCCAAGGAGCTTGCAAATGAGGATAAGAGGCCACCTATATTCATTGCGGTTGAAAATCGCCGGGTCTTAGAGCCAACAACCCTACAATTCCCGCAAGCAGAGGGAATATCAGGTTCAAGCCAGCAGGATGCAACTCCGGTCGATCCTCAACATCCCCAACAAATCACTATTAAAAATCAACCAGGGGAACGTCCAGCAGTAAAAAGACGAAGAACTGGTAGATTCTCAGAGTCGTGGTTGGATTGCCTAGATGTTGAAGTCGAAGACGATTGGAGGCAACCATTCGTCGACTACTTCAAAGAAAGCAAACTTCCAACAGATAAATCTCTGGCTGCACAAATTAGAAGAAGAGCATTGCGATACGCGTTTGTCAATAATACGCTATATCGGCGGGCTTTTGATCAAATGTGGCTAAGGTGCCTAGGGACTAAGGAAGCTGATAAAGTGGTGACAGAAGTTCACGAAGGACTCTGTGGAGCACACCAGTCAGGTCCCAAGATGGCCGCTAAAATTAAAAGAATGGGTTATTACTGGCCTACGATGGTGAGAGATTGTATTAACCACGCTAAGAAGTGTCACGAATGTCAAATTCACGGTGATGTTATTCATCAACCGCCAAATCCGCTGCACCCAACAATTGCATCCTGGCCATTTGAATGTTGGGGCACTGACATAATTGGGCCAATAGATCCGCCGTCATCGGCAGGGCACCGCTTTATTCTAACAGCAACAGACTATTTTTCTAAATGGGCAGAAGCAGCTCCATTCAGGGAAGTCACGTCCGAGCACGTGATCAACTTCTTTACCCACAACGTCGTCTACAGATTCGGTGTACCACGCCGCGTGATCTCAGATAATGGCACAGCATTCAAGAGTACAAAAATCTACAAGTTCGTAGATCGTCATAAGATTGACTGGCGTTACTCGTCTATATATAACCCAAGAGCCAATGGTTTGGCTGAGGCCTTCAACAAGACGCTGATAAAATTGTTGAAGAAGATCCTCACCAAGAATAAAAGAGAATGGCATACAAAGATGGCAGAAGCATTGTGGGCGTATCGTACGACCTACAAAACACCAACCAAAGCCACTCCCTACTCACTAGTGTTCGGAGCTGAAGCCGTTTTGCCACTAGAAGTTGAATTACCGTCTCTTCGGGTCGCTATCCAGAATGAGCTTACTCAAGAGCAGAATGCTCGCCTAAGAATTGAGGAGCTCGATGCACTCGACGAAGTCAGGTTGCAAGCCCAACAGAACTTAGAAATCTACCGAGGAAGGATGGCAAAATCATTTGATCGGATGGTGCGCCCTCGATCCTTTCAAGAAGGGGAATTGGTCCTGGTGCTGAGAAGGCCAATCATCCCTCACCGAAAAATTGGTGGCAAATTCGTATCCAACTGGGAAGGCCCATTCGTCATCGAGAAGGTGTACCAAGGAGGAGCCTACCAGCTCATCGATCTGCACGGTCAGAGGCCCATGCCGCCGATCAACGGTCGACACCTGAAGAAGTACCATGCGTAAAATTGCTCAAGGAAATTTTATATTTAATGTATTGTGTATTCCATGCATATCTATATACACTTTACATTTTATATTTTTGAAATTCTCTTGTGTTGCAAGAATGCATTTCAAAATCTCCCTATAGGACAGGGGGCATTTTTAAATATTTATTTGGGTTGACATCATGCTCCGTGCTGAGATCCCCAAATAAATATTTAAAATATCAAGATTTCAAATTTATTCTATTATGAAATATCCCTGCAAGACAGGGGGCATTTTAAATATTTATTCGGGTCGACATCGCGCTGCATGCCGAGATCCCCGAATAAATATTTAAAATCACCAACACGAATATTCTTTTATACTGAAGAATACAATGAATTCTTTTCAAAGTATGTGCAGGTGGTCTTGCAAAAGATCGAGACATCACCTTCTCCAACGTACCAAACTTCGAAAGTCAAAAAAGAGACTTTCGCAACTACACACTCTAACAAATTGAGCCAGAACAATCTGAAGTCTTTCAGCAGCCTGAAGCTTAAGGTTCGAGTGGGTGTAAGAGGTCGGATCCAACACGCCCAAATATGGCCGGATCGCCGGCAGCTCCGTCTACTCAACACGCCATAAGAAAGGCCGTAGTAGCGGAACCCCCACTTCGTCAACCTGTCAGTAAGGACTGTAGGAAGTACGAAGGCAAATTTGACTCGATAAGTTCAAGTGATCGTAGTCTACGAAATTCTCCTAATTGACCGGAGAATCAAGGTTTCAGTGGGAAGGAGAAATCTCGAGCAATTACCAAATTCGCGTAGGCTCTAAATCTTCAACCACAAAGGAAGACTCAAAATCTATCAACTTCGGCAAAATCAGCATTGGGAAGCACATTTCCCCTAGCTCAAGTCTGAAGCCTGAATGGGTGTAAGGGTCGGATCCAACAAGCTCAAATATGGCCGGATCGCTGGCAGCTCCATCTACTCAACACGCCATAAGAAAGGCCGCAGTAGAGGAACCCCCATCTCAGCAACCAGAGGACGAAGAGCTGTCAAATCCCAGCTCGCCCAATCTGATGAACTCAAGTGACTCAGATTAAAGTCTCCTCGAGTGGTTAAGGATCAAGATACTACTCATTATTGGTACTATCAACCAAATCCAAAACCTACAAATCCTTCAACAAATCCGTAAAGCACAAAGCTAGGATCGAAGGAATTTTTCTTCAATAAGTCCACCAAAGCACAAAGCAAAGGACCGAAGAAATCATCCCAAAAGTTCGCATAAAAGCTTAAAGCTGAACTAAGAGGATTCTGTCATCAACAAGTCCGTTATGCACAAAGCTCTGGACCGATGACTTCTCGCCAACGACCTAATACATCCAGGTCACCGGCATCTACCCCTTCATCAAGCCCGCCAAAGCTAGAAGCATAGGGCAGAAGGCACAAACCACCTGACAAGTCAGTGAAGACAAATCAGGTAATTCTCCATCAATGTCCGCCGCACAAAACACAGGACAGGATGAACCAAAATCCTAGGAAAACTAAAGCTACAAGAAAGAGGTATCCCGAACGACATCTAAAAGTGTCCCTAAAGGCTGGGGGCATTTTAAATATTTATTTGGGTCGACATCGCGCTGCGTGCCGAGATCCCCAAATAAATATTTAAAATTATTTACTTCATCATCAACACAACTTGAAGTACAACCACAGAAATCACAAGAGCAGTAAAAAGAGAGCTCGTCAATAATAGAATTTACAAAGAATGCTTCATTTTATTAATTCAGAATCCATATACAAGTTTTCAGTTCTCTTTTACAAGTTTACATCAACAAAAAAGAGAAAAGTAAAATGTCCTTCGCAGAGGACTACAAATTTATCTCCTAAACTATGCCTGAAGAGGAAGTCAACAGCTCTGCTCAGCTCCTTCCAAAGACCAGGTATGCTGCACTTCTGGAACCTACACAAGGCAACAAGGGTCAGTAAGCAGCCAAAGAAAGAAAAGAAACAGAACAAACGAACTAAACACGTACCAGAACCAAATCTCCAGTGGTAGCTGACTGACTGGATCCTATCTCTGTAGTAACCTGCACAAGAAACAAAGAATTGTCAGTACAGTTATAAAATCAGAACTGAAAACTAAGAAAGCAGTAGTGTCAAAAGGAGAACAGAAAGTGGCATTACTATATACTATCATCAATCTACGAACGAACACTCTAGGGATCTGGGTATAAAGTACTCTATCAGTATCTTTTGGATCTCTACCTAACTGGAGCCAACATGTCAATCAAGTTATTGACTACAAGTGCATCTAAAAAATCTGAAGACACCGAGACAGACTCTTGGAGATCTACAGAAAGAAAACTCTTAGTGTGACATCCAAGCAAATTTTTGGAGATCCATTAAATGAAAACCCTTGTGTGACATCTAGAACAACTATCTAGAAATCCGCAGGGTCAATCAACATACAACAAACGTGATTCGCTTCAGACGCGAACCACATTTGTTGGGGGGCATTTGTTGACCTCCGGATCATACCCAAAGGAAATAAAAAAAATCGCTGAAATGCTCACCTCGTACTCGTCAAACCCAGGAATCCCGCCTGAAATCCCGCTGAGATTCCTACGGAGGGGCGTCGAAACGATCGCTTCACCGCAAAATCTGCCGCAAAACCCGTATCCGGCCTCGATCGCTACCCGCGGGGTCTTTAAAATGAGAGCGAGGCTCTCATTCGTTCGCACTTCTCCCCCCGTCGCAAAGCTCCGATCCCACTCCCGTCAGGCCGCCTCCATTCCCCTAAGACCGATCGGATCCAAGCCGAAGTCCTTTCATCCACAGAGAGAGAGAGAGAGAGAGAGAGAGAGAGAGAGAGAGAGAGAGAGAGAGAGAGAGAGAGAGAGAGAGAGAGAGAAGCCCTGACCTCTTCGCCTCCTTCGTCTCTGCCCGACTTCGCTCCAACTTTCCCTTCCAGCGGATCGGAAGTTACGGCATTTTGGGGCGGAAGCAACGAAGGGAGCTCGCAGACTGAGAAGATAAATTTCTCCCTTTCCCGCGCTTCTTCGGCTCTTCGTGGCTGGTCGACTTCGCCCCTTCGACGACGCTCCCTCCTGTTCGATCGGAAGTGAGGAAGGAAGCTCACTTGCTCAGAAGGTAACTTTCTCCTTTTCGAGCACTTCTTCGGCCAAATCCAGCAAATCCGTCAACCTATAGGTTTGGTAAACCTGGGATCTACGGCCAAACGAGGGAAATGGAGGATTTAATTCACTGTGAGATTAAGCAGATGCCTAAAGTCTGCTTAAATCCTGTTAATTAAACAGGATTTCGTTTAAATCCTTCTTAATCTTACATAAATCTCGTTAAACCCGATTCAAATCATGCTTAAATAATTATTATTAATTGGATTTGATTATCATTAATTATGGTTAATTATTGTTAATTATAAATTAATTAAATTAATTATTATTAATTGTATCTAATTATTATTAATTATTATTAACCAATAATTAATCATAATTAATAGAATTTAATTATGAGTAATTATTTTTTAATATAATTAATTATTAATTAGTTATTTGTTAATTATAATTAATTATATTTTATAGTAATTGACTTTATTCATCATAATGAATTATGATTAAATTCCTTTAATTTTAATTATAATTAATTATGCAAATGCTTCTCTACTCTCTCGCCTCGATCCACGTGCCAACCTCGACGCTTGCAAAGGTATAATTTTCTAACTCAGATTCTCGCTCTCGAAGTTCGCGGCGGACCGGAAAACCGCCTATACACGCTTTCATAAGCGTGGTGGGATGGGACCCCGGTGCGGCGCCTACAACGAAGCGGGTAATCACCTCAAAATCCTATCATCGGCGTTCGTGTCGAGCCGGCAAACCGCCTATACACGCTTTCATAAGCGTGGTGGGAAGGGAACCCGGTGCGACACCTACGGCGAGGCGGGTAGGCCCTATACACGCTTTTCTTAGCGTGGTGGGGACAATTTTAAGTACCCGTATGCGGCTCTGTACCTGCGGGGAAACAAATGCTTTGCTCTTTCAGGTACGTCGAAGACCCATACACGCTTTCTTAAGCGTGGTGGGGGATTGAAGACTTTACACGGCCACGGTGTCCTCGAAAGAGGGCATCTACCATACACGCTTTCTTAAGCGTGGTGGGAAAGGCCCAGTTTTCCGTTATTTCCCCTAAACGGGGGAGATGCCGGAATGCTGCCGAAATTTCGGGTGATCATATGACTGTACTTGGACTCGTTTGAACTCAAAAGAACAAGAACTCGGGCTCGAATGAGAATAAGTAGTGGACTTGTGGACTTGTATCTAAGTGATTAATCAAGACATGAACTCAAATGAACTCAAATCCAAGCTTGAACAAAAAATGCATTAAGAGCTCAGAATTCAATTGAGCTTGAGCCTGAACAAAAAGCGACTTAAGCGATCATGATTTGAATAATTTGAATATGAAATTGAGCTTGCAAGAACACGAACCTAATTGAACAAGACTACGATGGACATAAACTCGAATTGGGCTCAAATGCTAAATTTGATTTGAACATTGCGAATAACTTGAACAATATGGACCGCAAAGAGCTGGGCTTGAATGAATGTGAGCTCTAAAGAACTTGAGCTGGAATGGACCATATAACCAAACCTTGGATTGATGAATAAATATCCAAAATCTAAGGGAATTCTAATCATTCAAGTGGACATGAATGAGCACAAAGCTTGTGTTATGCAAGAAAAGGGCGTATAAAGCTTTAGTTCATGAAGAACAAGGCCCTAGCAATAACTAGAAATGATGCAAGGCTTTCAAATGAATGTCAACAAACAAAATTCGCTTGCAATCGATAAGATCAAGGAGAATGAACTATATTACTGCGGGCGAAAACACAACAACCTTCTTGCAAGCAGAGATCAAACTAAAGCAAAGCATTATAATCAACATAAAGCTCTCAATGAAACCTCGAAGAGCCTCAAGCCAAATGGAGTGCAAGCGCTAATAAGAAAGGGCGATCTATCCAAGTCTCATTCAAGGAAGCAAAGACTCATACATAAAGTCATTACAAGCTTTAGCATAAAGCTTGTGTTGTATAGAGCTTTGATGTCAAAATGTTGCATGATATTGATCACAAGCAAGGGCATGAAGAGATGTTGCAAATCACACAAGGATAATAATGAAGTATTTTGCATCAATCATATAAGAAGATATGTAAAGACTTGTGACAGGAGAAGAAGTCCGCATGCATATGAACTGCTCACAAATAATGAATAAAGTCATTAAATGAGTGTGAAATAATGACAGGCTTGTGATTGCCGATACGATTCATCTACAAATGAAGAGAGACAATGCTTGGTGAATACGATATTCTCCTATAATAGTTTCTATACAAACAAATGCACCAGTCCATTAGCGAATAATATACTATTGGTGAACATGTGTAGCCACCACATAATAATCAGAAATGATTAATGAAGGGGTGTGATCTAATTAGAAATAGATGCACAAAAATAGAATGATGGGTATATGCAAGCAAATCGAGACCGGCATGATTACGACAAAGAAGATTGCTGCTCTGAACGTGTTTAATAACAAGGAGGAGAAATTTTCGAGGCTTGTAAAAGAAAATATTATTCTTGATGTCAGTATTGAGAATACAAGCAGTAGCATTACCCATTTATTTCCTGGCTGGGGTTCCTCCCATCTATTTCATATACTTGATCGATTGTGTCAAAACTGTCCCTTGCTCCACCCTCATGAAGGCTCCACTAGGTGGAGAAATGTATTCAAGAGATAACACCTCAGCATGTGAGAAGGCATCTCCTTACCCGATAAAGATCTTCCCAGTTTCTGGTTGGGGCCATTGAAGGGCAGACATCGTAAATCAGGTTATACATCTGAGTATTCATAAAGAATTCGCAGGAGGATTCAGAATGCAAATGGATTGGAAATTCAAGCAGTGAAGTTTGATAAAGCTAAGAGCAAGCGCCGAAAGGTCAATAGTTCCTGTGTATATGCCAAAGGGGTTATGGCAAGTGCAAGCTTCTGCGGGCTACCGTAGGAGATCTACCTAATGTTTAAAATGCCCCCCCCGCATACGCACTGTAGCTTGTATACACATAGGTACACATAAGGGGATGTACTGAATACCCGCATAGGCCCCCGGCGAGCGTGTTATTGGTACACACGTGACGTCTAGGGATGCTGCGCGGATCAATAGATTTGAACCCGATCCTCCTATGCAAGCAGATAGGAGTAGACAAGGTTCAATAAATAATTATAAAATGCCCCCAAACACCTGCATGGGCCCCGGCGAGCGTGTTATTGGTATACACGTGACGTCTAGGGATGCTGCGCGGGTTAATAAGTGAATTCAAGTTCGAACCCGATCCTTCTATTCAGGTAGATAGGAGTTGACACGGCTCGAACCATTAAATAAATATGCAGTCGTGAGATCGACCGAGATATTTATTTTATATATTCATATTAGGCCTTCAAGGTCTATAATCAAGAGAATTCACTAACAAAGGTCCAAAGCCTACAAAACCCGATCCTCTATCGACCAGTGGATAGAGTCGACAGGGTCCAATCAATAAAATATAAATGACCCCATACACCCCGATGATGGCCGTGTTGAATGAAAATATCAACCGGAGGGGTCCATTTCAAATATCTCAAAGTACCACCCAAACTCCCACAAAATCCAAAACTCCACAAAACTCCCAAAATCTCAAATTCCCTACAAAATCCAATCTTCTGAAAAATCCCAAAATCCAAAAATCTTTCCAACTCCAGATATTTAAAAATTGAAATCCAACTATCAAACACTCAGAGCATGAAATCCATCCACCCTCCACAACAGTTTGCCGAGGTGGACAAATTAAAATCTACTTCAGCTCACATAAAGCTAATGCCTGGTCGAAAATATCACTAGGATCCATTCTCAAATAATCTCCTGCCAGCAAGGACGTGGTACGAGTCCTCTAACCGGCAGTTTCGCCGCCAAATGGCACTGCAGGATAAACGGTTATGACTCGGGGCCCTCTGAACCAGGTGGTCGCCGCCAAATGGCACCATTATATTATGGTTATGGCCAGAGCCCGTATGCTCCCCAATGGCATCAAATCCTTGAGATATGAATCAATAGGATATGATCGATAGGGCACAAAGCCCTCTGTTAGCTAAGGTGGATTCAAATTTGTCCCCTTAGGCAAATATTCCCCCCAGGTCTACAAGGTACCCTTGGACGAAGCAACCCATGGCTGCCGACAAGGATCCTTCTATCAGGTTGGGTCGACTACCTCCTCTGACTAAGTAGACCAGGGACCACGATGGCCCGGGATGACGGAACCATGGGATCTTGATCGGGTCTATCATCCATTCCCCCACCATCCGCTTTAAGTGCAAGATGGTGTAATTTTTAGCTTTAAATATTAAATCTTCCAATCTTTCAAATTCCCAAATTCTCTAAATTTTAAACATCTATGCTGCTACTATAGCCAGATAACACGTATCTCTACGTATCTGATTGACGACTAGCCTTAATCGAAAGTTCTCTCTCGTGATCGGGAGGGGTAATTAACTATAGGGGCTTGCGCCTATAGGAAACCAGAACTCAGATCATAAAGTCCTCGCAAAATGAGGGCGAAATCTCTGGGTAGTGTCTTATCTACTATCTCATCTGCCTTCCAAAATTTATCTCGGAACTTAATTCGTTAAAACTCCCCCCGAAAAGAAAAGCAACAGCGGGCGGAGGCCGGGGTCGAATTTTCGGACCCCACAGCTCCTTATTTTTCCTTACCATATGAAAGTCCATATACTTGAGGGCATGATGAAATATATTTAGGAGAGAGTCACTCCTCTTTTCTCTTGGACTTCTAGGTGGTCAATAGGAGCATTAAAAATCTTCTTTCATGACATATTCTCAGAGTTTGTGATCCTTAGTACTTAAACATGCATCCACCATCATCATCAATAACACTTGGAGCATATCCACTATTTGTACCATGCCAAAACTTCTACAAGTGCTTCAAGTTATATCTATTTTGGATCTAGAGGTTAGTTCTCTTCTACCATTTCTCCGTCTTTCCCCACAAGAGCCATCAAAGAGTCTCTAATCCCTACTTATGAAGTGGCTTTCTTCCGGAAGCTTTTTTTATTCAGAGGACCTATTTTACATTTTGCTATCTTTTTTAGCAATAGGTGATGATGGGAGGCCCTTTTGGTGGGATTGGTTAATAAAAATGCTTAGAAATATTTAGTTTATTATTTAAAGAAGTGATATCGAGTTTTTCATAGAAAGATGAGGGGTTTGTAGAGGTACGGTCAAAGGAATATCAAGACTAGTCCTTTTTGAGCTAGTTTTTTAGTTGATTTGCAAGTTTACTTTAGGGAATAGGTTTTGAGTAGGGTGAATGGTTAAAAATGATAATGGAGGATTATATTAGAATTTGAACTTATGATATGGAGTAGATGGTAGAAGTTTTTGAGATTAAAGGCCTTGTAGTGGTATGAAGAATGAGACTATGTGCAAGAGTGTCTAAACTATGTTGAGGGTTTTGAAGACATCTAGGTTGACTTTTTTAAGACTTGAGTTGTGGATGTTTGATCTTTGACAGATAGAGAGGGTGTATGAGAAGATGATACAAAGGATTAAAAGATAATTTAAGAAGAATAGTAATAAAAATAAAGATAACTAATCAATCCCACCAAAATTGGCTAAGCCAGACCACCAAACACTAGCCAAAAGAGAATAGTTTCCTTCAAAAATTGTTATCATTCAAAACCTAAAAATTTGTCATTACATACCAACATTATTTATAGAGTTACAATGACTATCACAATTCAAAAAATAAAAGGAAAATTTTGGGGGTAGGGGGAAATGGAGTAGGTCGCCACTAATAGAGGAAGGTTCATCTTATCTCCATTAAATAACTAACTTATATATATTCCCTTGAAAAGTCAAACCTTGTAGAAGCTAAATTTGAAATTTAAATATTAAAATTCTAAATTATTTTTTTCTTCATGAGTGGACTCTTATACATAAGGATTCATGTCATGATTATTCGACAAATTTTATGCTGACTATCGACTACCTAACGCAATGGTCCATTTTCTCATCCAGGACTTGGGACCTGACAGCGACAATGTTTATTAGTTTTAGAGTTTAAGATGAAGGGACAGAAAATTAAAAATAAATTAAATCGTTGTTCTAGGATTAGATGGGGGCATTTAAAGAATATTAACAAAAATATCTTTGAGAGTAAGATTCTAGATCTTAAGATTTTGTCTGTGCATGAGGATGCTCATGCTACGTGAGAAAAAATAATTACTGATATTAAGAATGTTGCAAAAGATGTGCTTGGAATATCAAAGGGAAAAACTACTAATAGTAAAAATAGTTGGTGGTATAATCAAAATGTGCAGGAAAAGATAAAAAAGAAAAAGATTTGTTATAAAAATTAGTTTAGCTGTAAAAACTCTGATAATTGGGAAAGATATAAAGAGGCTTGTAAGAAGTTTAAGAAAGTAATTTGCAATGCAAAAATTTTAGCTTTTAATGATTTATATAATATATTAGATACTAGGGAGGCGAAAGATATATGTATAAGTTAGCTAAACAAAGATATATGAGTAGTAATGATTTAGTTCAAGTGAAGTGTATTAAAGATGAATATCAAAAAGTGCTTTTATTAGAAGATAATATTCAACAAAGATGGATGAGATATTTTGCTAAACTTTTCAATGAAGATTATGAGAATGCAGTTGATTTTAGTGACCTTAGCATCCTAAATGAAAATAAAATTTTTATTTTTATCGGCGTATTAGTAAAATTGAAGCTAAAGAGGCTTTAAAGAAAGTGAAGTATAGAAAAGTTGTTGAACCTAATGATATTCTAATAGAAGTGTGGAAATTCTTAGGAGATGAAGGAATTTCTTGGCTTACTAAACTTTTTAATATTATTTTGAAGACTAAAAAGATGCCAGATGAGTGGATAATGAAGTGTGTTGATGCATATTTTTAAGAATAAAGGTTATGCACAAGATTGTGCGAATTATAGAGGAATTAAGTTAATGTGTCATACTTTAAAACTATGGGAGAGAGTTATGGAGCATAGGTTGCGGCATGACACTAATATTTCTCAAAATCAATTTTGATTCATGCCATGTAGGTCTACTATGGAAGCTATACATTTATTGAGAGATTCAGTGGCAAATTTGACAGTGCATCAAAGGTTGATCCTGGTGCTCTATGAATAGGGCAATTATTGGTCATTGGGGGATCTTGCCTTTTGCTGGTTTTTTCTTTTTCTTTTTTCCTTTATATTTTGATCCCGATGGCAAGATGCATGTTGTTTGTTGAGGTTTGGGTTGTGCCGATATGTCTTCTAGGCTTGTGGTTTCTTGAAGTTGGTTCTTGCGTATAATTTTGGCTTTGACCTTAGATAGTTCTGTTTGATCCTAACCTTTGGGATTCCTATATATTTTCTGTTATTTTTTTTTTAATATCATAGGATATGCCCTCAATTTAATCAAAAAAGTAGAAATCTAATTAAAATAGTACTTTACGTGTAAAGTCCTGCATTAATATACTTTTAAAGAATCTGGAATGATATGCTTGATGAGACACAAGTATCATTGCTACAAATTTAGAATTTTATATATCTATGTGCTTCCAAATGTACTGAAACTCATTGCTTGTTGACATATAATAAGATTTTGGGCAAATTGGCTAGAAATAAGTGCTTTACAAGGCAGATTCTAGTATGGATAATTATATGAATATTGCGATTCCCTTGTTATTTTTCTTTTTAATCTTTTGATGTAGTGGTCATAAAGTTTGCATTGTGATAATTTCTGTTTATTAATACTTCAAATTACGATTTTATAGGCTGAATGGCCACTTGATTTTGCCCTTTCCGAGTATTGACGGACAATGTTTTATTCTTTAAGAAAATGAAAGATCCTTTTCTAAGAGAATAATGATACCAGATAATTGGTTGAGTGTATTATCATTGATCATGTTGAAAGGGAAGCTTAAACGTTCAAATCTACTCTAAAAATATAATATTTGGACAAAACATCAAAATTATCTAAGAACTTATTGCTTAAATGTGTACTTGGTGCATGAAAACCCCGTGTCTATTAACAGCTTTCTTATTGAAGGCTTTGAAGCTGAGCAATTTGTTCGAAATAGCCATGAAAAAATTATTCAAAATGTTTTCAAACAACAACTTATTATTTTCTTTAATGATCAGCGTCAATGCTCAAGTAAAGCCATAAAAAGTTGCGGCCTTTCCCTAAATTAGTTGGTTGATAGTTTTAGCCCCATTCAAGAGGTCACTTGGGTTCGAGGATATTGGCATTAAAGTTATTAAATGTAAAATTATATTCAATTATCTTCTTGTCACTCGAGTTTTGGACTGTTTGATGAAGCTACCATGACAATAAACCTTTTTCCCTCACTAGGGTAACTAGGAGCAAGAAAACCATATCCAGATATGGCTAAAGGAGAAATTGCTGCTTTAAAAGAAGCTCTCTGCAACCAATATCTTATCATAAAGAAGCTGTATGTTGAGTTAGAGGAAGAAAGAGAAGCTTCAGCAACTGCAGCCACTGAAGCTCTATCTATGATCCTTCGCCTGCAGAGAGAGAAAGCTGCAGAGAAGATGGAAGCTTGTCAATACAAGAGAATGGCAGAGGAACGGATAAACCATGCTGAAGAGACCTTGGAGGTGCTTGAAGAAGTCGTTCAGCAGAAAGACTTGGAGATTGAATCTCTCCGATTCCAACTCAAGGCAAACAAGCAAAAACAGACAAATCTTGGCATCAGCATTCCAGACATCGGGGAAATGATGCTTTGTGAGAACAAATCATGTTGTAATGGTATTTTTAGAAGGAATGCTTCTTTACCTTCACTTCGTGGGGATGAGTTTAGTTCTGATAAGGGATTCCTTGATGATGAAAGCTCTATATTATCCTCTAAGATATCTGTATGGAGGAAGATTGGTGATTTCACAAATCAAGATATCGGGATGAGTGAGAATGAAGTAGATGACTTGTTTGATGATCTGGTAGCTAGCGAAGGAAAGCCTGGAAGGCAATATGAAGCTATTGAAGTAAGCAGGAGGGTTAAAGGGTTTTTGCAGGCTAAAAATTCAGCATTTGGTTCTTGTTCCAGTGCAGCCGGCAATGAGGTTCAAAGCACTTCTTCACCTATTGGCTCCATGGCTTCCTGGTTTTCTGCACCTATTAGTGACGTTTCTACTGGTTCTTCTAAACGAGGGGAAGGCATGAAGTCAGATAATGAAGCCGTTTCTAGTTCACCTTCTCAATATGAAGATAATGGAATTGCTTCTAGCCTAACAAGAAAATTTAGCGGGAAAGCAAGGTTTTCTGCCTTATTCCATGACATGTTTGGGGTTCCAGAGAGCCACAAAGATTGCAAGCCTGGTGAACTTTGTAAGATATTATTGCAGGATGCAATCTTGGAGACTAATTCCATGATTGAAATGCCAAATATGATGCCAAAGGAAGTTCCAGATCATCTTATCAAAGATGATGAGGGCCTGAATAAAACATTCATGGGCAATCACAATGAGGACAAGTTCTCTTTTCCTGGTAAAGAGCCTATCATAGCTAAGTTGGGCAAGATGTGCACACCGAAAAAGGGTACTTCTGTTAATTATCAATGGGATCTCATGGATCCTGGGGATGGAAATGTTATTTCCTATTCTGATATTGAACAGCTTAAAAGAAGACTGCAGAAACTTGAGGATGAGAGGATTATCTTGCATGAGGATTCTGAAAGAGGAAAGAAGCAGTTGAGCGAAATGTTAAAGCAGCTGAATTCAATAGAGACTCATATAAAAAGGTCAACATCCAGGAAGAACTCTCCTGTGGATGAATCCTCACTTATCTCAATAATGGAGGTTCGTGTCTTCCACTTTTGAAAAGATTTTGCATTTCGATGATAGCATGATGCCCTTAATTTATGTTTACCGCATTAAATTGATATCTATTGCCTTTTACTTATCCTGGAAAATCATATTTTCAATGAACTTGAGAAATTTTGGAGGAAGATAGTTGTTAAGAGCTTACTAATTATTGCTTAAAGCCAGCCCCCGATTTTATAATATATGGTTATTTATAATAAAATTCCGGGGGCATAAGATTGAATGCACTCCTCTAGTTAGGTGTTTTTATTTTGTAGGTTTATGTTTACGTACTTTTTCCTGAGATTTTTTTATCTGTTTAACAGGCAGTCCTATCATTCTCAATTTAGTCAAGCCTATTTGATACATTCTCGACTGGCACTCCTCACATCAACTCCAATTTTTACTGGATTTGCTTTATTTAAGCTTCATTTGTGACGGCTTTCTTATTGCTTCTTAAAGCAGTTTTCTAATACAAAATTTAAAAATTTTGTACTAAAAAGCTGCTTTAAGAAGCAGTAAGAAAGCTGTCTCAAACGAAGCCTTGGTCTAGATCAGATATCGTCTTAAAGGGAGACTTCGTTAACTACATTACTTGTAATAGAGGAGCTGCAGTGCTTTGTGGATTCCTCTTTTTTTATCATTTATTTTTATTTTATATGTTTCTTTATATTGCAACGAAAGTAGATCTTGATAAGAACACAGATGTACAGTAACATTGCATTTGGCTGTTATTCAATGCCAAAATTTGTATAATTCAGAACCTGTGGATTGAGATTCTTAAAAAATAAAATCACTTGTTATCAATTTCTGGATTCTGTGCTCTCTGCTCTGTGAATTTGTTCTGCTTGAAATTGATCCTTTTGCTAACTAACTTATAAGAACATCTACATGATACATTAGACATGTTTTTTTTTTTGTTTAAAACTCATAACGGGACCTATGTGTTACATAAAAAAAGAGGTACAAGTCTTTAAAAGATCAGAAGCTCTCTAAAAGAATAACATTTGAAGTAAAACCTAGCAAGCATGAGATCCTATCAATTACGATAAGAAAAATAGAAAATCAAGAAACAGAGGCAAACCTAAGAATCAAAACCAAGCAAAGTAGCAACCCGGTCAGCAACAGCTTTCATCAACTCTCGGCAACACAAGCACCCACAAACTGCAACCAGTTAAGATGCTCCAAAGCAAAGAAGTAACAAACCTGCAACAAGAAAGGGAAACCACCCACAACAGGGATACAACACAACAACAAGGCCCATAACCCAAAAAACAACACCAACAGAGAACCCAAAACAACAACAAAAATCATACAATTAACAAAGCACCAAAGCAGCCAAGAAATTACCAAACGATCAACCCCAACAAAGTCTCAAACCAAAGGAAACAACACCAAACTAACACAAACGATATTGCCTCACCCCTAACCAACCACAACCTAATAAACCAATCCCCACCCAAAGCACACCAAATGAACAAACAACCCCAGTAGCTCGAACCCCCTCACATGGACAGACAAAAGCCACAGAGCCAACACAACCAAAATACAAATCCAGCCAAAGACAAGCAAAACCAGAAAATTATTTCTTTTTTCGCTTTCTTTTTGTTTTTTCCGCCTACTTCGTTTAGCAACACCATTCCTGAATGCATCATCTTCGATACGAACCACATTCAAACCAAATAAAGCTTGAAAATCATCCCTAGGCTAGCAGAGAAGTAACACTCATCAAACCAATCTGAATGATCCACACAAGACTCCTTCAAATTTAATGCTAAATGAGCAATCAAAGCATTCTTAGAGAGAAGAGTGATTGGAACATCAATAACAGCCACGTTTTTATCCGCATTGGCAATATTAGGCAGCACACCTAGATCAGTGTAGGGAGAGTCACCTGAAAGCATCACCAAACCACTTGAGGAATCATTCAAATCAACCCTGTTTACATCACACAGATCCACATTTACATCATTTAAGTTCTTATTGCAAAGAGCATTATCCTTAGAAGCTTTCTCAACAACAACAGGGGAAACAACAAGTTGATGATCACAAGCAAGAGTTAAAGACAACTTATTATCATCCACATTATTAATACCCTCACAATCCCCTTGGTCAGATCAAGGAAAATCTAATAAAGGGGAAGCATAATGAAAATGAGACAAGTGAACCACAAGAATCAAAACATCTTTGCCAACCATCTCATCAATGATACTATCAAGATTCTTAGCATCAGAATCAATAGCAGGCACACCAGACAAAACCCTAGGGATGGCCAAAACAACAGGCACATCAGAATGCCCTGAATCACAAACAGGATGATGCAAAACCTCAAATTCCAAATTATCCACATTATCTTGCAATGTTAAGTCAACACTAACAATAGGAGAGAGTAAAGAAGTTACAGTCGTAGTGTCAATGATAACTCGATGAGCATTAGTACCATTTCCCACAAAATTAACACCAGGTTTAGGAGGAGCCCTATCTAAGTGGGGGTGAAGAATACGACAGTTTGTTTTGCAATGTCCAAGAGACTTGCAGTGATCACAAAATGGAGGAAAATCCTCCATAACAACTTGTTGAACGTAACCTAAATGATCAGGAACAATCCAAACAGCCTTAGGTTAACATTTGGAAATATCCAGTTTGGCAAGCACCCTAGCAATAGATGGCCATGAATCAACGACAATGGCGTTATCAGTTTTCAAAGGACAACCAAAATGCGAACCCAATCGTGAAGAATGCGGGGGGAGAATAGATAAGGCCTAAGATTTGAGAACGAAACACAAATAGGAATGATCAGAGATTCAACAATAATATCAAAAAATGGTGACCACTTAAACAATTTCATGTAGCAACTGGAAACAAAATAAGAACGATAAAAAAATACTTTACTATAATCCATATCATTAACCAGCTTGATTAAAACATGCCTTGGATCCAACACAGTGACAGAGCATTAACCGATCAATTTTAGATTAAAGAAAAACTTGCGAATTGACTCAAGAGGAGGTCTGCGATTCAGAAATTTACCAACCAACACAAACTCGAATGGTTGCGCAAGAGTAAGGATTTCTTCTTCCAAAATCCATAAGGATGGAAGCCCAGGACGTGTTATAGTTTTGAGATCCAAAAATTCTCTTGAAAGAGAAGCCCCAAACAAGGCTTCAAGAAAAGAACGAGTGTTCTTTTGTCCATTAAGGAAACCACGGTCACTCAATTGATTAACTGCCATCCAAGTCGAGAGGCGATCAAAGGTTGCACAATCGAAAGAGAAAAACCAAGAGAGAAAGAGAGAAAGGAAGGAAAATACACCAGGAGATGAAATCCCAGAGGATCGAGGGACATGGAGAGCCAAAGAAGATCGAAAACAGCAGCTAGGACAAAAACCCTAACAGAGCACGCGGGAGGAAATGTGATTGATATTTTTTGAAACTTGAAGATTTGACATGTTTCTGTATTAACAATATTTACAATCTATGACATTGAAAACATGGCTCATCTATATATCCTGGAGTTTTTCTTTGGAAAGATCATTCCATTCAAATGGCAGAAGGTGCTGATGTCGAGATATCAACATCATGGAATTAAATAAAATTAGGCTATGGAGATAACTTTATTTACCTTAGCAAAAGTATGTTTATCTTTCTTTTCACTTTTATCTCAATCACATTTCTCTTCTTAATCTTTCTAATAATTTACAAACTTTTCTTGTATATTTATTTTCTTCTAATTATCTTGTCTTCTTATTCAAATGTCTCGAATTTCATTTAAAAATTCTAATATTTATTTTAAGCTTCGTTTGGGATTGCTTTAAGAAGCAGTAAAAAGCCATCCCAAATGAAGCCTTAATCATATTCAATCAACTGTTTATTTTTCTCCATAATTAGGTTTAGTAATTATGTTATTTCTGGGTGATTTTTGGTTTTGCCGCCAAATGGCATCATTATATTACGACCATGATCAGATCCCGTATATTCCCTAACCGCTTCAAATCATTAAGTAATCAATTAATAGGATATGATTGATAGGACATAAAACCCTTTGTTAGCTAAGGTGGATTCAAAATTTCTCCCTTAGACAAACATTCAACCCTGGTCTACAAGATATCATTGGACGAAGCAACTCATGCTTGCCGACAAGGATCCTTTTGTCAGGTTGGGTCGACTATATTCTCTGACTAAGTAGACTAAAAATCATGATAACCTGGGACGACAGAACCATGGGATCTTGATCAGGTCCATCATCACTCCCCCCACCATCCGCTTTAAGTGCAAGGAGGTGAATTTCCAATTTTAAAAATTAAAAATCCAAATACTAAAACTTGATGCTACTATACGCCATATACTATGTATCTGTTTGACGACTAGCCTTAATCGAAAGTTTTCTCTCGTTACTAAGAGGGGTAATTAACTATAGGGGCTTGTGCCTATAAAAAAACCTGAACTCAGATCATAAAGTCCTCGTAAAGTGAGGGTAAAATCTCTAGGTAATATCTTATTCAAAACCCAATCTGCCTTCTGAAATTTGCCTCGAGACTTGTGTTAAAACTCTCCTTTATGACCCAAAAGAAAAGAAAAGGGCCGTAGAGAGGCTAGGGTACAAATTTTTGTAGCCCACAGATTTTTTACGACTCCGCTGAGGTGGTTTCTCTTTTCATCTTTGGTTAATCTTCTAAGTGCTATAGCAACAATAAATCAAGATGGGTTAAAATTCTAAATTTTTTAAAATGATCATTTAATAAATTAAAATTCTTAATATTCTAAAATGATCATTTAATGAACTCTGAAAATTGATTAAGAGTTATTTTTTAATTAGTTACTTTTATTATTCTTTTCTGTGTAGTCTCTCCATTTTGAAAGTGTGGGATAATATATCTAATGCTGATTATTAACTATTGCCTTTCATTTGTGTAAATGGATCTATAGAACAAATACGTCACTATCCAGCTGGATAAGGAGCTAACATCCAGCTAGTTAATGTTGTCATTAACACTAGTAATACTGGAGCCACCATCCAATTCAGTAGGCTGAAATTATCTGCAGCTACTGCAAGGGCTGCCATTGTTCCAGTATACAACATGGATTCTGAAGGACCTACCACGAGGCCCCATTTGCTTGAACCACCATGCCTCACATGCATCTGACAGCACCGTGAGCTACTATTGAAGATCTCCCTTACAGGAGGCTATCTATCTTTGAAAGGCTATCTAAGCCTGGAACTTTCACTACGAAGAGGGTCATACCTAGGCGAAAGATTTCTGTGATGACTACTAACACCACTACCTTGCCAAATGAGCCTGTCGTGTTTGGAAGGCACAATGCTGAAGCTTCCTCATATGGAGGAAAGCTCACCAGGAGGAAGAGAAGAAAGAAGAATGCAAATCTCTGAGCTCAACAACCACTACATGTTCATCCCTATATACTACTAGCTCAAGAGCCAAAAGCAAGTGTTCCTGCCCGAAACAGATTCACCAATTTGAGGTGGGTGAAGAGGAATATATCTTCTGGTGAGCTAAATAAGTCATTTTAGGAGCAGAAGCACTAGGCTCCAGTCCCTTAGAGGAGGAGACTCGAAACCCTATCCTCTCGAGTCCACAAAATGCTGAAGGTGGTGAAGGAGAAGGGGCTGATGAAAAGAAAATTCTGACAGCCAAAATGAGCATTGAGGCGTGACACCTGAATCACGTGTTAGGGATCTGCCCCCAAAAGGTACTAGCGAAAAGGCAAAGAAATATGGAGGCCAAAGCCTCACAGAGAAGAAGTAATTGAAAGAAGAATAAGCCCGAGTGTGACATGTGGTGCAGCATCCTAAAGATCCGCCCTCACCAGTAAAAGTCATCAGAAATGGGTTCCAAAGAAGGTCCTAGTTGACGACCAGCCCAACGGTTGACACCTTGGAGAATCCTCCAAATGATTTCTTCATTCACCTATTCCATCCAAGGAAGAGGTCAGCTTCGATCGTAGCCTACATATTGAAAAAATCTTCCTGCCAGTTAATGAATTGGAGATCCAGTGGTGATGCTGCTCAGAATTCCAAGTACAAGAGGAGGAAGAGGATGAAGAAGATACCATGGACGTTGAAGTGGTCTACATGTTAAGGCACGATGATGATGAAGACGATCATGATTATGAGTAGTCATCACCACCTATATGGACATACCAACACCACTACGAGGCTGTATTTGTCGCTAGTAGGGATGGCTACTCCTCAGAAGAAAGAGAAGAGGAGCTTGAAGAAAACCCCTTTGTCACCGACACAATCATGCTTGCAAATATGCGAAGGCAAATGATGCGGCACATGAGCGCAAAAAATAGAAAAATCTCTTAGTTGAATGAAAAAATGACTAAAATGATAACCCAAATAGCTACAATAATGCAGAGAACTGCTCCCGCAGGTCCTGTGCCCGCTTTGCTTGCCGATCCTCCAAACCTCCAAATACCTCTGGTCTCAGGAGTGCAAGGTACTCCGAAAGTTGGAAATGAGATTAATAACTTAATCCGCTAGATTACTCCGCAGAACATAGCAAGTACCTCTGAGCATGTGGCGGCTACACAGCTAAAGGGCATAATTAACGAGAATATCAAGGCTATTATAGCCATTGATCAGACGAAGATGCTAATTAAGTAAGGGTCTCCCATACCTAGTAGAATATGATCAGGTGTTGTATCTAAAGGAATACTCTATTCTAAAATTTCACATCTTCAACGGCAACAGTAACCCCAAGCAGCACCTGGCGTAATTTAAAGCCACTTATGGCAATACAAGGGGTAACGATGCCTTACTTTTTTGACAGTTCGTCAGTAATTTGACTTTGACTGCTTTCGAATGGTATGCTGAACTGCTAAATTATTCTATGAAGACTTTGGCAGAATTGAATAATCATATTCGTGAAGAGGTTCATCAGCACAACCGAGAAGGCAACTATTGCTGACCTTGCCTTGGACAAACGAAAGAAAGATGACCCTGTAACAAAATATATAACCCGTTGGTGTAACATGAGTATAAAATGTGAGCAGCACTTGGAGGAGGAGCATGTTATCCTGTTGCTAATGGGAAATATCGATGATAGGATGCAACCATTTTTGTGCATGACCGTCATCACCACATTTCAAGACCTATAAGATAGAGTGGAAAATTTTAAAAAACTGAATTTATCAAAATTCAAAATCTACTCTGATAAACCAAAGAAGGCAAAAGCCCCGAATACTAGAAAAAGTTAAGCCTACTCCATGTTTGTTTGTAGGATTGATAAGAGAGGACAGGTATCGTATGATGTTGATAAAGGCAAAAGGGCAATTTATAATATAGATAAATGCAAGCAGTCAATACGATATGAGAATAAGCCAAAACAGACCTACAACCCTAATCCCCATCCAAAATTGGTATAGGGGGGAAATGACAAGCCTTTAACTTTCTTTGGTGGAGGAGAATGCCCAAAGCAAATAATGGAAACTGGTGATCGAATAATCTCATCCCTCAAAGAGAAGATGAATATGGAATATCCTTTCAAGAGAAAAAGTGTCACCAAGCTATTTTGACAAGCACTCAAAGAGGGTTTAAAACTGTCGGAATGTAAGAGACCCAACGAGTCTGATCACACTGGTGACCCAAGTTATTTTCCATGTCATTAAGTGACTAGCCATCCAATTGAAGATTGTTATGTCTTCAAAGACTGGCTATAAAGAAAATATAAAAGGGGAGAATTCACATTATCAGATAATATACTAGTTCATCCTAGAAGAGAAACAACAGAGGTGGTTATGTCCTCTTATGTACCCCCAACTAAAGAAAAAGCTATAGAACTAGCTCAAGATGAGCAATGGGAGACTGTGGTCTCCAAGAAGATAGTAAAGATGCTAAAGCAGCTCGAAGGAGTTTTCGGTGTCAAGTGGAAGTCTCCTACTGAGCTGGTGATAGACTCAAAAGGGTTGCATGTTATATATACGTCTACTTCTAAGCGGCACCATAACCAAGCTAGCTCGTCAAAGTCTACCAAGGAAAAGGCAAGATCCTACAAGAAAAAGACTAAACTGGAGAAGTCGAAGGAGAAGAAGACATCAACCCAAAGGGCTATCGCTAGTTTGGATGCTTTCTATCAGACTATAAGGCATCCTATTAAGCTCGTTGACTTTATGTCAGAGATAAAAAATAGACAAAGCAGAAGAAGCTGACGAAGATTCACTTCCTATGAAAACGTGTCCAGTCATCTTGGTGACATCAAATATGTTGACAAGAGGAGAATATTCTAAGGAAACAACTCCTAGAGTTTATTTGATGGTGCCATCGATGGACTACGATGTTGACCTCGTTTTAGTTCGATTTGCCCTCGAGCGTCTTCGAGTCACTTAGTTGAACTCCGTCGAGTCTAACTTAAGCTCGAATCGACTCGAATTGATTCGAATTGCACTCGACCGGATTCTATTAGCCTCGATCAATTTATCTTAGCCCCGCCAAGTTCAGTTTGACCCAAATTGATCTTAATGTGTGTCCACTTCCATTTAATTAAATCACCAATTTTACGTTCAGACCTAACTCAAATCTAATCCAAGCTGACCCAAATTAATTTCCATTAAACTCCAATTTGCTTTCTAAACAAATTTGAATTTGATGCCAGATCTAGTAATTAATCCAACGGCTCTGATTTTGTCAACGGCTTGATCCTGTCGTCGCCAGATGACTCAGTCGCGTGAACTCCCCACTTCGGGATAGCGGCAAGCTCCTTTTCGCAGGGGAGCAGCTCGATAGAGCCTTATTCAGTGTAATAAGGCGGGGTCGATAAGGCGAAGCAGCGGGATGGACTCCGAGGCTCTCGCGACTCTCATTAGCACAACCAGAGGTTTCTCCCCCATTCGCAAGTTGGCCAGGCAGAATCCCCCTCTCTCTCCCTCCCTCTTGTTCGCAGATCCCAAGCGGAAGCAGTCCGAAGCCCAGCTCTTCTCTCTCCGTCTCTTCTCTGTCCGGACCGAACCAGGAGGCGGAACCCCATCCATGCTCCTGATCTCCTCTAGTTCGCAGGTCTCCTGGCCTCCAGCTCCCCTTCGTTCGCCTGAACCGAAGCCGCCGAGAGGAGCTAGGGTCGAAGTCGGAAATCCCCAGCTCCCATCTCCGACTAGTTCGCACGAAGCGAGGCCGAACCCCCCCATCTCCTCTCTGTTTGCGAAAGGCCCCAGACGGAGCCGGAGCTCGTTCGCGACCCGCCCTAGCCAACCCGAGCCGACTCCTAGCCTCAGGTATACCTCCTCTCGCTTCTCTTCTCCCTTGCCCATTTTCTCCTTCCCTTCCTACCTTGTTCCCTTATTTCTCCACATTCTCCTCTTTCTTTCTCCCATTCCCCTTCCTCTCCTTCCTTACAAAATCTGAGAATGAATTTTTCTTTTTTGAGTTTTTTTGTCATTTGCTCCATATGTGTATACGTGTTGTTGAGATGGTTACTATATGAATTATGAGAGTTTTGTTTATGCAGATTTCTTAGAGGATTTCAATCCAATAGGTGTGCAAATTGAAACTCTATTCTAGCTTGTTTCATGTGATCTTATAAACATTGCATGCCAAGTGTTTGACAAAATTCCATCAAAAGAATTTATGATGTTTGGTTTGAGTTGAAGCTTTATGGTTACACTCTTGTTTGATGGATTTCAATGCCATTTGGTCTTTCCGTTATATACTTGTTACCACACACTTTTGCTTCCATTGTATTGGAAAGTTCTCCCACATGATGGTGAGGGGAAAAATCATATGTTTTTAAGTGTCAAATGCTTGCGTTGAAATCAATCTTTTATGTAATATGAAAGATTTGATTAGTTATGGAAGCTAGCAATTGCCATGTATGAATGTCTTGTTGGAACTTCATTTCTCATAATGATGGCATAATAGTTTAGGGGTGATTTAGAACTTCTAAACACTTGTGGTTAATTTGGAAAATCAAAGTTTATATTTGTCCTTGAATATTCAAGCCCCTCTACTTTATTTATTTATTTATCACAATGGTGATTACATTCTGCTTGCTTTAAGGTTTTGTGCAATGACTTAATACCTCTCTAGTGATCCATTTGTGATATGGTTTGGGTGCCTCTATGTTGCCATCTTCGTTAATATTGTTGCTACTATGAAAGCCTATTCCCATTTGGTTGCCCGCTCATATGTTCTATTTTCGTTAAATACTATTAGAAATATTTAGTTGTACCAAGTTTATGATCACTTTATCGCAATTCATTCATCATGAAGGCTTTGGAGATTTCCCTTCCCTAGGCATGTTATGTTAAAATTGATTTGGAATGTTGGACTATGCCCACATTCCCCACCTCTTTGCTCAATGAACGAACTAAATGATAACATGAAATTGCAAGCTTAAGAGAGGACATCTTTCACTTCCATTTTGCTGCTTTTCAATAATGTGAGTTTGTTTTTTTTAAGCTTTTGACAAATTTTGATTATGTGTTTAACTTGGAGTGAAACTAGTGAGTTTGACTTGGCGTAATATGAGATTACATGCCTTATGTTGGATAATTCTCTTTGAGCTTTGAAAAGGATTGTGGAGCTTTATGTTAGAAAGCTTATGGATGGTTTTGCGTTGGACAGTCTCATGAGTTCCTTTATTGTTGAAAGCTTTATGAAGGGCTTTGCGAGTTGTTTGGTATTGAGGAGTTTTATGATATGCTTTTGTGGATGTTTTATAACAAAAGATTTGCGAAGCTTTCTTGTTAGAAAATTTTCTTGAATACCCCACGATCGAAAATGTCCTTTTGCATTAGAAAGTGTTGTAATGAATTTTATGTTTCGTTTTGCTTGAAGGTCCTATGAGTCATTTTGAGGATTGGAAATGTTGTGAATGGCTTTGTATTTGGAAAGTTTTTTTTTTTTTTTTTTTGAGAAGCTCTCTAAGTCTCTATGGAACAAAAATGAACTTTCATGAATGGATTCTTATTCTCTCTTCGCATTTGGCTTTAGGAATGGGTTTTAAGATGAGTGTGAGTTGGAATGGAAGCATGTTTAGATTCAATGTGAAGGAGCTCGGTTCTGGTCTTGAAGCTTGTGTCTTTTTTATTACTTTGAGTTTTACATAAGAACGACTTAGATGATTGTGTTGAATGTTCTAAATGCTAGTTTGAATCGTGGGGACAGAAAAATAGCATCCAAATCTCTTTTCTTTTACTCATGTTGCATTGAACTAAAGGGAAGAGCGTTTTAGAGGCATGCTTGAATTTGAATGAGCATGCCCAACAATAAGGTGCTAACATTTATTTCTTTAGATCGGCTTTCCATTTCCTTTTCCTTCCGGCATTCTCGTCTTTCTTTTTTTTGCTTCCTCGCTCTTCTACTACTTGTCTATTTGTGCTTTGAAATTAAATATTCGCCAAATGTAAAAGCTCAAAGGTGCAAAGTGGCTCAACCGGTATACAAGCCTGTTAAGGACAAGGTACGTTAATGTTTTAATAATGCTTTGTCATTTAGATAATTAATATTAATGTGCTCTAATACAACTCTCCTTTATTTGTTTATGTTTTGCGAGGTGCAATTGGGAAAGCAAAGGAGGGATGAACCTAGGAGTTGCGGTGACGAAGGAGCTTTCCTAAATAAATCAGTCGCCCTCATTCATTCCGGTGGGGGCGCTACGGGCGGTACCACCGGGTCATAGCCCCCGGTGCTGTAAGTTTCTTAAAACTTAGATAGCCTTTAGGAGCCCATTAGTGTGTACACCTCCCATCCTTAGGGCCTTGTAGCAACTTCAATACTATTAGGGTCTTTTTGTTTCTCTTAGATCCCTAAACCCATCTATGCGTACGAATCTCCAAGAGGGTTAGAAAATGAACTTCATTTCATCTCCTACAATATTGGTGACACCTAAGGACAAAAACATAAGGATAAGTCTTAGATAATATAGACTTAGGGAGCATGCCCACTATAGGGTAGAGACGTAAAACATAGAGAATTTAGTGACACCTTACCCTAGGATTAGCATATTAGTGTCTAAGTCTAATTAATCATTAATAACAACCAACCCATAATCAAATCTCTAATAAATTGGTAAGAGATCAAACCAAATGCATAAAAGATATCCAACTCCTAATCAAATCATAATCAACCATATGATCATTAAGAAGGAAAACTTGAACCATAAAGAGTGAACTAAGACTAATCAATCTATTAATCATCCCTCTAATCAAATACTAGGTAAAATCCACTAAAATCAATTTGAATCTAAAATTGGCAAACAAACCTAAAACTAAAACTTTCCTAAAACTCAAACCTTAATCAAACCCTCTTGTAGTTAATCTCATACTTGGCCTAAAACACCTCTAACCTTAAACATTAATAAACCATTGCTTAATCAACAAACCCATAGGAGATTTATTAAAACTTAAGTACAACTTGAACTTTAGAACCTTAACAACTCACCTAAGTTTTAATCACATCATTAATCTAATTTCTTAAAATCAACCAACAAACCCCTTAATTAATGATAAATCACTTAATCTACCTCTCTTTTAATTTCCAACAAACTAAATTAACTCAACAACATTGGTTACTACTGGGTAACCCAGGCCTACGAGGCTATTAAGTTAGCCCCAAGGAGGGTGGAATAAACCTCACGGCCTCGGTGAGCAACAAAGGTAGTAATCAATTGAACACTAAAATAAAATTCCTAAAATCAATCTTAACTTGCTAATACTTACACTTAAACCAAGATTCCCCTTTACCTTCAACAAATCAAATTACAAATAACTTTAACTAAACTATCCTACATAGGACACACCTAAAACCACACAGCCTACACACACTTAGATCTGCTTGTTAGGACACGACTCCTAGCTTTAGGTTAGGCCGGTGTTTTCTTCCTTTTCTGTTTTTGTGATGTGGCGATTTGCATGTGACACGTGTGCTGGTTGTTTTAGTTTTTTGTGCTAAATTTCTGTATTGATTCCTGTGATGGTGGTTTTATTTACTGTATTGTCTCTGTGATGTGATGGGCGATAGTCTACCCATAAGTTAGGGACGATTTTTATACTGATGATGTTTTCTACAGGTGGCCATGCTCATACAGCGCTAAAAGGGGGCTAAAATAAATAAATCATAAATAACTGCTACAGGTGCTATTAGCTGCTTAGCCCCCAAATAAATAAGAGCATGGCCAAGCATGGCTGGTTTGAGTACTTTTTTTTATATATATAACTGCTTGGGATGATTGATTTTGATTGCTTAGGATAACCCTGCAAGAGAGTCTAGATTTTTCTTTTATAATTCTGATGTAATGTATTCATTGTATTGAGTTGTGAAAGTTCATAAAATAGGGCATTTTATAAAAGATTAGGGATCCAAAGGGAAAAGAAAGTCCCCCCCACAGGGAATTTCTTTTCATTTGGATATCCTACCGGCGATGTACTACGAGGAGACTAAGAGAAGACGATCCACAGAAAGACTAGAAGATGAAGATGAAGACTAAAAATACCTCATTTTAAAACTTGCGTCGTTCTATAGGATTAGAATCCAGGTTGTTGTCGGTGGAGCCTTGCCACCACTACTTTTCTGTACTATGGGATGTATATTGTATGGCACTTGTCATGGACTTTGGACACTCTCTTTTGTGATTTCTGATGTGATGATTTACTTACTTGTTTGCACAGTAGAAATGACATGATTTTCATAGGTTTTTTTTCTTGCATGTGTATGTGCCTGATTCGCTAGGCTCTTTAGCGATAAAATTCTTCTACTCGTAATTAAAGTTAAAAGTTTAAGAATTAAATAACATAGAAAGATAACGATTTAGGGAATAGCCGGAATCGTCTGGGGTCGCATGCATATCAATGCACCTTCTTTTTCTTGTTTAGACACTTCCCCGCCCGCGGGTAGAGTTCAGATAATCCGACCTATGAGGATGAGGTTCTGAACCTGGGGAAGCCTAGTCTTTCTAAAAATTTATTTTTATAAGCCTTTTTAAAATTTCATGCATTTCTGATTTGGGTATTTAATCAGCACGCATTGCATTAGTAACTAATCAACATTAAAATTTAATTGCATTAGTCTTAGGAGCATCATGCCATACATAAGTTCGGGGTCACTTAGGAAATCTCTCTAGATGTCGACCTCAAATTCCAAAAACTCAGCCATCTACCTATCTTTCATAAAGACCAGACAGCATGGATTTTATACGGTTAGGTGGTTTAGCTGGCTTTCCTTTTCAGGCAGGATATAAGTCCAGGATGCATTAGTTAGGACACAGGCCTTAGTGTTGTATGGAACACTAAGCCCACCTTAGATTTAGGATTCAAGGCTACTACACTGGGTGTCTCGTAGTATGCCTCATCGATGGGTGAGCTCCTCCTCTTTCTGGGGCTATAAACCCCACCTATCCGCGTCACATGGATGGCGCCGCTTCTATCTTTCTCTCACGCATGTGGTATGAAGTGATTCCCTTTTCCAGTTTCCTTCAGTTTGACCGGCCGAGTGCTTATGCGATCCGTGTATGTTGAAATAACCAAATTGAGCCTATCTTTTCCCCTTGATTAGGGAGATCCTTGGAATTTTCCTACGTGCTAAATCCATTTGAGAGAATATTATATTGTCCCTAATCGAGAGTTTTCTTAGGCCAAGGTCTAAGATGTAATTAACCACGGGGGCTTGCGCCCGTGGGAGACTGATCCCCACATCAAATAAGCCCCATTCGAGCTGATGTATCGAATGGGGGAAATCTCGTGACATTTTGGGTCATATATATCATTATCCATCAAGGTGTGCAGGCGAAAGCTGCTACCCTCTATGGCTAATTATATGTATGACTCCATCTGCTCTTCCATTGACCTGCTTAGGTAGAGTGTAAAGGCCTACGATCGTTTTGTCCTACGGGATAGTGCGGTCGTACTCTTTACATTCTGTTCCCCACAAGCAGAATCCTTTCGGAGACCCACAGATTTCTGGCGACCACGGTGGGACAAGTCTCTCTCTCCATCTTTGGATTATATATTATTCTCTCTTGCGTGTACTCTGAATTTGGTGCTCCTTAGTTAGGTTCCTTCCTTTCTGGCCTGTTTGGTTGTTCCACTCTTTCTTCCTCTCTTTCTTCCCTATCGAATTGTCTGATGCTAATTGTTTCAGTTTGTGTTAGCAGACAGTATGATGGCGTTTCCCGGTCCTTCTGTTACCTTTTATTTCGGCTCTGACTCGCGGGTGACACTTCCTGAGTCCCTACTCTCGAGCCTACCAGCAGGAGGGATCACCTTTGGATCCTTCACTGACTCGGCGTACGTCACTCTTGGCGGGCCGACCCCTTCCGAGGCTGCAGCCTTCTCTCCCCCACAGAGGAGAGGGCGTGCAGCCATGCGTCCTTTTGGACGTCCAGTTGCTCGGCAGCCAGCCCGGGCACCTGTTCGTCCCGCTGTTGTCCGTGCGCAGCCAGTGCGCCCCGTGGCTAGGCAGCCAGTGCCTAGGCCACTTCTTGTCCAGCCCGTTCGTCCAGTTGTTAGGCGGCCAGCGCCTACAGCACTTGTTGTTCAGACAGCCCCGACCCCTCAGCACCGGCAGCCAGTACTTCCCTTACCTGCTGCCCCGGTAGAGACTGCTCGTGCTCGGGTCTCCCCTCCTCCTTCCTCCTCGAGGAAGAGGGGTGCTCAGGCCGAGCTCCCTCCACCTCCTACTCGTCGGGTTTCAGTTTTTGCTAGGCTTTCTTACCCTGAGACCGCCCAGCAGACCCCGACGACTCTTCCTGCAGTTCCTGTCCCTCCAGTTGTCCAGTCAGTTGGTTCCGACATAGCGTCGTCCTCCGCTTTCGGCCTTGGGAGAAGGGCCCGAAGAAATAGGAACAGGAGGTTACATTTAGCAGCACAGGATGCAGCAGCCCAGCAGATGGCAGTTTCTGTGGCTCAACAGGAGCCAGTCCAGCAGCAGGTGGTCCCCTTACAGCGGGAGCCACGTCGACCCGTAGTTCCCCCAGTCCACGATGTAGTAGTTGCACCTGAGATCGACGCAGTCCAGGGGGGACGCTTCTCTCCATTAGTACATAATGGTGATGAGGAGGACGTCGTCCGCATTGCGGCGGCCCCTCCTGTTACTACTACCCTCCCACGTGCTAGAGTCCCCAAGGACAGTGTTGCTAGGGCCCTCACTCGGAGGATCTGAAGCATTGTCCGTTCAGCACGCGGTAGGGGTCGTATTAGTGAGGAGAGGTTACTCCACCAGATCTCTCAAGTGCATGCTCAGTTACAGAGGCAGTCAGTTAGACAGAGTTACCAGTGGCGGAGAGGACAACCGCCACGTCAGCAGCAGACTAGAGCAGTCGCCACAGTTAGATCCCGGACTGACACCCCTACAGTCGGACGATGCCCACGTTGTCATGGACGTCACCCGGGGCGAGATGTTGTTCAGCCTCAGCTTGGTTCAGTAGTTGTTGTTCCACCCTCACAGTTGGATGTCCCTACTGGGTCCTGTAGCAGTAGATGGGTTTGGAGGCGTCGGCAGGTGGACCCGCCTGTCGAGACAGAGCAAACGGTTGGGACCATTCAGTGTGTTGATACGTTCCCTTCAGGATCAGCGGCAGTTCCAATGGCTTGTGAGGAGGTGGCAGATGTTCAGGAGGATATTTCTTTGAGTAGTACCCCAGCTCGAGCGGAGCCAGTTTCTGTTCTTAGCCCCCATAAGATCACTTCTCCTATGGATCCATACATCGATGCCCTTTGTCAGGCCTTCTCCGGTGAGGACTTGCTCGGAGAAGAGTCAGAAGAGGACATCCCCGTCCACAGAGTTTATGTTGTCACGAGACGGGGTGTTTCAGATGAGCATATAGAGCAGTATGATGGAGTAGAGGAGCAGGGGGAGGCAGATGTACCTTCCACCTCAGCACTAGGTGGACCTCCCCGGTCAGTAGATACGGATGCCACAGTTTTGCAGCTACAGACCCAGATGGCGGAGATGGCTAGAGTTATGGCAGCGATGACCGCCCAGTTGACAGCGTTGGGGGCTACACACCAAGTCATGGATGTAGGTACTCCTACTACATCCAGGGATGAGCCAGTAGTACCACAGGTGGTAGTACCAGAGCCTGTGAGAGTGGACAGAGTTCAGACGACAGTCCCAATACCACCCCCAGCAGTACAGTTCAGTGTGCCAGTTCAGAGTCAGTCAGTTCAGTTGTCACCAGGACAGATCTAGGACATGATTGCACAGAAAGTTGAGCAAGCTATCTCTTCTAAGAAGTCTGGGGATTCAGTCAATAGAGGTCGTCTGTACCCTATAGAGTATGAGCGGGAGCCGTACCCCGCAGGTTTTGTCCCTCCTCGTTTTCGGGTGTTTGATGGGTTGGAGAACCCAAGACAGCATGTGGCTCAGTACCGGGCCATATGTTGCAACATTGGAGGGAACGATGCGTTGATGCTTAGGTTGTTTGTTAGTAGTTTGGTGGGAGTGGCATTTGAGTGGTATGCCGATCTCCCCAACGATTCAGTACATATATTTACTGAGTTAGAACAATTGTTCATTCAGAGGTTTATCAGTACTGAGCACAGAGTGACAGTTGGTGAGCTGGTAGTGGCCAGACAGCGTCCCCATGAGACTCTACCTAACTATATTGTTAGGTGGAGGAACCTTAGTCTTCAGTGTGAGCCTCAGTTGCAGGAGCAGCATGCAGTTGAGATTCTGTTGAAGAACATAGATGGTCCTATCGCTCCATACCTGAAGGGTTTTAGCATTCGAACCTTCCAGAAGTTGTTAACCAAGGTCACTAGTTTGCAGGATAGCATACCCGCTGCAGTCCCTCCTAAGGTTGAGAGTCAACACCCGTGTAGACCTCAGCGTCAGGAGTTTTCAGGGGCACCACCTCCTAGGAAGGTGGAAGTGCATAGTGCCTACGAGTCTCAGGATAGGGGCAAGAGGCCCATGGTCAGTTCAGTGCCGCATCGTCCACCAGCACCTCCTCCACGACCACAGTTTCAGCCTAGACCACAGATGCCACCACCGGCACAGCCTCCTGTACAGTTTTAGCCACGACCCCAGACTCAGCAGTTTACACCTCCCCATAGGACTCCTGAGAAGCAGCAATACCTACAGGAGAAGCTTAGCAAAGAATACCCCTTTAAAAGGGAGAGTGTGAAGAAAATATTTAAGTTCCTTGTTAAGAAGAATATTCTGATATTTCCAACCAATAGGAAGGTGGAAGAAGAGGGTCAAACAGATCATCCGCTGTATTGTCCGTTCCATAGGCATATTGGGCATGTGATTGAAGATTGTTATGTGTTCAAAGACAGAGTGGAGAGCCTTATAGCTAATGGGGAGATCCACCTGCAGGACAGTGATCTAGTTCAGCCCCGAGGCAAGGTTGCTCAGATAGTTCAGATGGTTACAGACACCAGGCAGTGTGACAGTCAGTGTGATGGTCAGAGCAGTGGTAGTAGAGTACCCCTTAGTTATGGGGAGGAGTGGCAGCTTGCACTCTCTCGCAAGACATGGGGTATGATTAGACGAGCAGTTCAGAGTTCAGAGGCAGTTGAGAAGAGGCCTCCATAGGCCAAGTCGACAGTTGCCAGCCCAGTTACTCCGCCAGTTTCTTTCTCTTCTCCTTCTGTTGTAGTGCCTACTGAGCACATTTCTCCTACTTATTGTACTAGAAAGATGTATGAAAGAGAAAAAATTGTTGTAACCCCTGAGGGGAAGACGGGGTCTCTTCCAGCACTTACGCTGAAGGATTTCGTTCTCCCTTCTATTGATGATGAATTAATGGAAGAGGATGATTCTGGCTACTTCTGGTCTTTTCCTTCTAGTTCTACTTTTTCTAGCACTCGTTCTTTTCATGCTTTAGTTATTTCTGGTAATGACAATGATCCTTCATATATAGAAGAATTTGAGTGCGAAGAACCTGTGTTCACCATTCCTGAAGGAGGTTGTTACATGGATTCTGGAGATGAGTCCGAGAACACACTCCAATCTCTTTTTGTAGAGCCAACACAAGCCATGACCTCTGAATCAAATGAGTCTCCGGTTGAGCTTGACTCAGTGCAGGAGATCCAGTTGCGTTCAGGGAAAGTCCTTCCACCAAAAATGGCTAAAAATAATAAAGAAAAAGATAGAAACATCATTACCCAACAGGATGATCCTATTCCCCCTCCTCAAGCACCAACTAAGGAGAAGGGAAAAGGCCCTCAGTTGGATGTTGATTACAATGTGTTGGCACATTTGAGAAAAATTTCATCTCTTCTGAGTGTTTACGATGCACTTATGATGTCTCCTGACTTGAGAGAGACTTTAGTGAAGGCTTTACTTGAGCCAGAGTCTTATCAAGCCTTCTTTGCCACTGAGTCTGTTAAGGATGCATGTTATTTGAGAGAGATGCCATGCATTACCTTTTCAGATCAGGATCTTCTTTTGGGGACCTCTGAGCACAACCGTCCCTTATATGTCACCGCTGAAGTAAGTGATTATGAGTTGAACAGGGTCCTCATCGACCAAGGTGCTTCAGTCAATATCCTTAACTATGAGACTCTAAAGAGCCTTTCCCTTGGTCATTTGAAACTAACCTCAGATAAGATTATGTTGAAAGGTTTCAATGATCAAGGACAACATGCTCTAGGGGCCATTACCCTGCCTCTGAAGTTTGGAGATCTTCTAACTGAGGCTAAGTTTCATGTTATCAAAGCGGATACCTCATATAAGGCTCTCTTAGGAAGGCCTTGGATTCATGAAGATGGGATGGTGCCCTCTACGTTACACCAGTGCATGAAGTATATGAGGAATGATGTAGAGTTCTCCATTCCTGGAGATACTCAACCTTTTTCCGTGCATGAGGTCTCAATTTATGATGACGCCGAGCATTACATGCCTCGAAAGGCTCACAGACCTCCCATTACCCAATCACCAGTGATACCTGCCAGTGTTGTACAGGGTCCTATGCAGTCACTTGCACAGGGTCCTATACGGCCAGTAGTACAGGGTCCTTCACAGGTTTGTATTGAGGCAAATCCTTCCACTGCAGATCCTGCTGGATCTTCCTTTCAGTTTGCAGTTAGGCACGATGTTCCCCCTAGTAGAGGTAGGGGATGGCGGGGTAGAGGTCGAGGTAGAGAGTTAGTTCGCCCTCCAAGGAACTTTGACACTCGAGTTCCCCCTCCCTCACACCTTTATACTTCCACTTTGACTGTTGAGTCCGATTCTGATGATGAGATGATCGAGGCTCCTCGTCATTCAGCTCCCTCGCCTGCCTTTAGTGTTGCTGATTATAGCGCATATCCTACGTTCCGTAGGTATTTGATACCTAAAGGCGGTTTAGTCGTTGATAGTAGCTCAGACGATGATGTAGATGTCGGACGTCAGACTACTAGCCGACAATCCCTTTCTAGTCAAATGTATGGGATGAGAGTCGAGGAATCTCCTCTTCAACCCTCCCTGACACCTTCCACTAGTGCTCGTGGCGCACTACACTCTAACGGTCGCTCTGTACAAGAGTTGCACATCCTCTATATGCCGCCACAGCCCGGTCGGCATGCGTCACTGTTCCACAGTGTAGGTACCCCACAGACCACCGATATACAGGGTCCTATAGAGTCCACTGCGAGCGGTGAAGTCTTGCTGGTCCCCCGATACTTTTCCCCTTTCGTGGATAGTTATGCTGAGCAGGGTCTTGTCCCCTCAACCTGGTTTGAGGGACAAGCTCTACAGCAAGCCCGTATTTGGCGAACTGATCTCCCTCAAACTCAGCAGGGTCTAGGCTACTTTGAGAAAGATCAATTCCCCTCTACCGACATCCGTGTCATCTCTCATTCTTACCCGGTTGTTTCCATCTCTGATGATGAAGACCCGGATGAGGCGGAGGATAGGATCCTTGATGCTCCACGAGAGTTTGAAGATGGCGTCACTTCCGCCATGGACGAACTAAAGGAGATTAATTTGGGTACTGAATCGAATCCTCGACACATCTTTCATAGTGCTTTGTTATCCGATTCTGAGGCCCAAGAGTATATTGAACTCATATCTGAGTTTAGAGATTGCTTTGCCTGGAACTATACTGAGATGCCTGGTTTAGATCAAGAAGTAGCAGTCCATAAGTTGGCCATTAAGTCTGATGCAGTCCCTATTAAACAGTCACCTCATCGGATGAGGTTAGAGATTGAGCAACAGGTGATCGCTAAGACTAAGAAGCTTATAGAAGCTGATTTCATTCGGGAAGAGAAGTATCCCACTTGGCTTGCCAATGTTGTTCCAGTCCGGAAGAAGAGTGGTCAGATCCGTGTCTGTATAGACTTCCATGATTTGAACAAAGCATGTCCCAAAGATGATTTTCCTCTCCCCATTCCCGAGTTGATGGTTGCCATTGCTTCATCTCATAGCATTTTCTCCTTCATGGATGGTTCATCTAGTTATAATCAAATAAAGATGGCCCCCGAAGATGAGAGATTCACCGCTTTTCGCACCCCTATCGGAGTGTTCTGCTACAAGGTGATGCCCTTTGGCCTCAAGAACGCCGGGGCCACCTATCAGCGTGCTATGACTTTCATTTTTGATGAGCTGATTCATGAGCAAGTAGAGTGTTATATTGATGATCTAGTAGTCAAAAGCAAGGTCCGTAGTGATCACCTTCGAGACCTACGAATCATTTTTGAGTGCCTGCGCAAGCATAGTTTGAAGATGAATCCCTTAAAATGCGCATTTGGTGTTACCACGGTCGCTATCGTGGCATTGAGATTGATCTCTCCATGATCAAGGCCATAGTAGACTTGAAACCCCCCAAGAGTCTTACCCAGTTGAGGTCCTTTCAAGGTAAGCTTGCTTTCTTGCGGAGATTTATCTCCAATCTTGCCGGTAGATGTCATCCCTTTGCTGCTCTAGCAAAGAAGGATGCCCGCTTTCATTGGGATAGGAAGTGTCAGGAGGCCTTTGAGAGCATAAAGCGCTACCTGACAAGTCCCCCTGTGTTAGATGCACCCATCCCTGGTAGACCGTTGATTCTTTACACTACGGCCTTGGATGAGTCACTTGGTGCACTCTTAGCTCAAGAGAATGAAGAAGGTAAAGAAAACACCTTATACTACCTTAGCAGGCGTTTGATTCCTGCAGAACTAAAATACCCGGCAATGGAAAAGTAGTGTTTGGCCTTGATCTTTGCTGTGCAGAAGCTTAGACACTACATGCTCTCACACAAGATCAGTCTGATTTCTAGAGTCAACCCTTTGCAGTATTTGATGACCCGTCCGACTTTGTCAGGTCGTCTTGCACGTTGGTCTATGATCTTACTGCAATTTGATATCACCTTTATCCCTCAGCGGGTTGTCAAAGGACAGGCTCTAGCTGACTTTCTGGCTGCCCACCCGATTCCTGCAGATTCTCCACTTAATGATGATCTCCCGGATGAATTAGTCATGAGTGTGGGAGAACAGGAGTCCCCTACTTGGGAGTTTTATTTTGATGGAGCATCTTCTATCAAATCACTACATCCTTGTGAAACTCCCGTGGTTAGGGTAGGTTTGGGGCTAATCTTTCTATCTCCTGAAGGTCACACCCTCCGTTACTCTTACAGTCTTTCAGAACCTCATACTAACAACGAAGCTGAGTACGAAGCTCTGATTTTGGGACTTAAGTTGGCCATTCAGATGAATATTGTGCGTGTGAAGATCTTTGGTGATTCCCAACTAATTATTAATCAAGTGGCTGGAATCTTCAAAGTTCTCAAACCTGAACTCTTGCCTTATCACAATAGGGCAATGGAGCTTCTATGTTTAATCCCAGAGGTAACTTTAGTTAGAGTCCCTCGATCTGAGAATGGTAGAGCGGATGCACTAGCTAAACTTGCTAAGGAGTTGGCTGACCCAACTGGAAATCCGGTGTCTATAATTATCCAGTATCGGCAAGCCTTATGCCCTGCAGACTTATCCCCTTCTCCTGATCAGACCCTTACAGTATTTGCTGTTGAGGAAGAGTTAGATTGGAGAATCCCTTTTGTGGAATATTTGAAGCATGGTAGACTCCCGGATGATCGCTCTCTTGCCACCCAAATTAGAAAGAGAGCTTTGTCATTCTCCTACGTGAATGAAACGTTGTATCGACGCTCGTTTGACCAAATGTGGTTACGTTGCCTCAACAATGAGGAAGCTCGTAAGGTCATGGGCGAGATACACGAGGGACTTTGTGGTGCCCATCAGTCCGGACCTAAGATGAAGGTCAGAATTAAACGCCTTAGTTATTACTGGCCAACTATGATTCGTGATTGTATGGAGCACGCTAAGAGGTGCCATCAATGCCAGATCCATAGCACTGTTATTCACCAACCCCCTAATCCGTTGCACCCCATTGTGTCTTCTTGGCCTTTTGAAAGCTGGGGTACGGATGTAGTGGGTCCTATTGACCCTCCTTCCTCTAGGGGTCATAGATTTATTCTAGCCGCCACTGATTATTTCTCTAAGTGGGCAGAAGCCATCCCTCTTAAGGAGGTTAAATCAGAGGATGTGATGCGCTTCTTCCGCGATCACGTTGTCTACCGTTTTGGTGTTCCGCGCCGTATAATTTCGGATAACGGCCCGTCATTTAGAAGCACCAAAATTGCTAGATTTGCCCGCCGCCATAACATCAATTGGCGTTATTCTTCGATTTACTATCCTAGGGCCAATGGTTTAGCTGAAGCATTCAATAAAACTTTGGTCCAGTTAATAAGAAAAATACTTGCGGCAAATAAAAGAGAATGGCACGACAAATTGCCTGAAGCATTGTGGGCTTATAGGACTACATATCGTGCTCCTACGCAGTCCACCCCATATGCTCTAGCTTTTGGGGTTGAAGGTGCCCTCCCACTTGAGGTTGAGCTCCCTTCACTGCGTGTAGCAGTCAGCCATAATCTCTCTCATGAGGATAATGTCCGACTACAGTTGGAAGAACTTGACGGTTTAGAAGAGTTCCGTCTACGAGCTCATCAGAACCTTAAGTTATATTAAGCCCGCACGGCCCAAGCGCATGATCGCCTCGTTCGACCTCGTGCTTTCCGGGTCGGTGACTTAGTTCTTGTCTTGCGTAGGCCTATCATCTCGCATCGTCGTCGAGGTGGTAAGTTTGAGCCTATTTGGGAAGGGCCATTCACCGTAGAACAAGTATATGAAGGTGGCTCGTACCTGTTAGTTGATGCGAATGGTGTTCACCCCATGCCTGTCATCAACGGTCAGTACTTGAGAAAGTACTACACTTAAGTTTGCACATCGCAAGGGGGCACCCCTCCGCCACCTGTAAATATCCCTCTGTATAGATATAGCTCGAAAGGATTTCCTCTACTTTTTGGCAGTCCGTGGCCACGATGATTTGTCCTCTACCACGTGATATTCGTCATGCAAAGTATGAGGTTACCCTTAAAGGTTGTACATAAATACGCCGTAGGGATATGTGTGCTCACGTTCATGCCCGCCAACCACCTTGGTGTTACTGCATGAAATCTCTTTTTAGTGTCGTCGACGGTTAATCCCTCCCCAGTTTCACTTGTTACCTCCAAGTGTGGTCTGGGATATCAAAACTACGAATTCAAATTCCCTATGTGATATGATAATGGGTTCATACCCCACCTATGTCAGTTGGGTGGTGAGGTTGACACGTCATCATAATGTGAATTTCATTCATCTACAATTCTTACTGCGATAGCTGGGCTCCCCAGATCGTTCACATAAGTTGAATGTGGCCTGGGTTATCAGAGCCAATACGCTACTCCTTTAAGACCCTGTGTATAATTTCTCTCTCCCCAGTTATATTCATGTGGCGAATATGGCCTGGGTTATCAAAGCCAACCACATCTCCCTCTCTTTGTGTTCCAGTTATTAGAGGATATTTCATGCTAGGGGTAACTCATGGATATGGTAAACATTCCCTCTACCATGTGTTATTTTCGACAGTATGAAGTATACTTAATCTATAATTGTGAACATAGTATGAAAATATGTAAAATATGATGTTAAAAGAGAGGGGAGCTCTTAGTCGAGCAGAATCGGTTGCGCTTGTCACAGGTGGAACCCAGTTCTATGCTCCAAGAGCCCAAGTTCCTCCAGACTTCTCTCTTTGTTTCCCTTCTTCGAAGCGTCTCTATTATTTCTTAGGAGATGGCATTGTGTTCATTTCTGGTACTCTGCCCTTATAGCACAGATGTGCTTTCCCTACCTATGATGTAGTACATCTTGCTCCAGATATTGACATCATTCGTTAGTGGATTCAGATTTTCTGGCAGAAAGTCAATCCTTTACATCCTTTAGCAACATAGTGTCCCCTAAAGTCTCTCTCTCAGCTACAGGAGAGATTCTTGGGATGTGTAGATGTTGCTAACACCTCTCACAGGGTCCTATCAATTAATATAGGTGTTACCACTGTGATTCTTTAATAATTATTTTCTTGGTGGATTTTGATTTTCTAGTGGAAAGTCAATCCTTTACCTCCTACGGTGACATGATTTCCCCATTAAGATATAGTCCTTAGTTGTGAGGGCGATCTTCTTGGGATGTATAAATGTTGCTTGCATCCCGCACAGGGTCCCATCAGTCAGTATGGGTGTTGCCACTGTGATTCTTTAATAATTATTGATCCTCGACATAATTGTTGTTCTTAGTGGCGAGTGTGTCCCCTCGCCATTCCTATTGCCCTTTCCTTAATATGAGATCACTTCCTACTTTACTGTTTGTATGTTCGTCTCCGTTCAGAGAGATGTACATTGTTTGATTACTTTATTGCGGATGATTCTAGTTTTGCCTAAGAGATTCTACTTACATTTTGGATTACTCATGGCCACGACGATTTGTCCTCTACCATGTGGTAGCTAAAATGCAGGCTCGGGATTTCTTAGATAATGAATCATTTGGGATTCTTCCCCTTACTTCTCTTTCCCCCTCACGTCACTACGCATGTGTGCATTAGGTGAATGGTGAGGTGGTAGTGACTCCTGGTTTTGCCATTTTCGAATTTGGTCAGGCAAACATGGAGTTGTCCCATTCACTATTTTCGAATTTGGTCAGGTGAATGTTAGACTTTTTATCTTTTGTCCTGCCGTTTTCAAATTTGGTCAGGAGGACATTAGATTCTTGGGATGCTCTTTACATGCTGTCTTCGAATTTGGTCAGGTGTGTATTGAGTAGGTTCTTTGTTCACCGTCTTCGAATTTGGTCAGGTGGATATTGAACTATTCTCATTCGTCGTTTTCGAATTTGGTCAGACGGATGTTGAATTCCCCTTCTCTTCCACTCTTTGTTTCGCCGTTTTCGAATTTGGTCAGGCAAACATTGAGTTGTCCCCATTCGCCGTTTTCGAATATGGTCAGGTGAATGTTGGACTTTCTCTTTTGTCCCGCGGTTGCGAATGTGGTCAGGCGTACATTAGACTTCTGGGAAGCTTGTTACACATCATTTTCGAATTTGGTCAGGTGTGTGATGAGTTGTTCTTTATCCACTGTTTTCGAATACAAGTCAGGTGGATATCGAACTATTTTTCATTCGTCGTTTTCGAATTTGATCAGACGAATGCCAAACTTCCCCTTTTGGTTGGGTGCCCGACAGAGTCCCTAGGGGGCATACTTCACCACCTCTTCATTCCCCCTGTTTTTTTTTTTCATTTCCTGCTTGGGGGTTGTTGAGTTTTCTTCACTCTTTGTTTCGCCATTTTCGAATTAGGTCAGGCAAACATTGAGTCGTCCCACTCACCGTTTTCGAATTTGGTTAGGTGAGTGTTGGACTTTTTTTTTCTCTTTTGTCCCGTCATTTTCGAATTTGGTTAGGCGGACATTAGATCATGGGATTCTCTTTACACTCCGTTTTCGAATTTGGTCATGTGTGTATTGAGTAGGTTCTTTATTCACTGTTTTCGAATTTGGTCAGGTGGATATTGAACTATTCTCATTCGTCATTTTCGAATTTGGTCAGACGAATGTTGAACTCCCTCTCTCTTTACTCTTTGTTCTGCCATTTTCGAATTCGGTCAGGCGAACATTGAGTTATCTCCCTTCACCATTTTCGAATACGGTCAGGCGAATGTGGGAACCCCTCTCCCTTTCTCTATTCTGCTGTTGCGAGGTGACTAGGCAGATAGATGATTTCCTTTATGTTATTTATGCTTCCTTCTTATTTCCCCTTTGATTGTGATCCTCTATTATTTCAAACTTGATTAAACGATTATTGATTTCTTTATTCCCGTATCATCTTGGACATGTGTTCTAAGTGATTGTCAAATCTTCTTTAACCCTTTGTATTGTGACTTTGACTCGCTCATGTGAGCATGAGAGCTCTTTCCCCTTCTCCTATTCAGTTGTTTCAATGTGGTTAGGCAGATAATTGAGTCCTCTTTCCTCAATTTTCTCTATTCCGAGCTGGTTTAGTGAGCTTTGAGTCCTCTTTCACTCACTGTTTTGAGTTGGGTAGGCGGTTGTTGGATTTCTTCCTCCCTTCTGTCCCACCATGTCTGCATGATTGTCTGATCACTGCATTATTGAGTGAGTGATTGAATGTGTATGTGAGCATCGCATGGGTGTGCAATTGTGAGGTAGCCATTGCATGTTAAATTATTTATTATATGATTGATTGGTTGCTGCATTTATGGCATGATCTTTTGCTTACTGGTATATGATCCGGTATGATTGGGGGTTCAATTGTATGTCTATTGCATAGTCGTGTAGTCACTGTGTGATCGCATGATTAAAGTGTGACTAGATCATCATTAAATGATTAGTTGATCGTAGCATGGTTGAATGATTTTCATCTGATTATGTGATATTTTTATATGATTGTTTGACCGCATGATTATGTGATTAATGCATGGTTGCATGAGCATTGTGTGATTGCATGATCATAACATGGTGGGACATTTATTGCATGATTGTTGTGTGATTGTTTGTCCATTGAATTCCAGTAATTGAGTATAGGATTGCATTTTTTCTTGTGGGTTTTGGTGGCGCGTTGTTGGGTTGCATTTCCCTGGAGGTAGGGAGGTCAACACCAACACGTACGGTTCACTTGTTGTTCACCGCACCTGTTGGGGGTCCGTTTGTTGACCTCGTTTTAGTTCGATTTGCCCTCGAGCGTCTTCGAGTCACTTAGTTGAACTCCGTCGAGTCTAACTTAAGCTTGAATCGACTCGAATTGATTCGAATTGCACTCGACTGGATTCTATTAGCCTCGATCAATTTATCTTAGCCCCGCCAAGTTCAGTTTGACCCAAATTGATCTTAATGCGTGTCCACTTCCATTTAATTAAATCACCAATTTTACGTTCAGACCTAACTCAAATCTAATCCAAGCTAACCCAAATTAATTTCCATTAAACTCCAATTTGCTTTCTAAACAAATTTGAATTTGATGCCAGATCTAGTAATTAATCCAACGGCTCTGATTTTGTCAACGGCTTGATCCTGTCGTCGCCAGATGACTCAGTCGCGTGAACCCCCCACTTCGGGATAGCGGCAGGCTCCTTTTCGCAGGGGAGCAGCTCGATAGTGCCTTATTCAGTGTAATAAGGCGGGATCGATAAGGCGAAGCAGCGGGATGGACTCTGAGGCTCTCGCGACTCTCATTAGCACAACCAAAGGTTTCTCCCCCATTCGCAAGTTGGCCAGGCAGAATCCCCCTCTCTCTCTCCCTCCCTCTTGTTCGCAGATCCCAGGCGGAAGCAGTCCGAAGCCCAGCTCTTCTCTCTCCGTCTCTCCTCTGTCCGGACCGAACCAGGAGGCGGAACCCCATCCGTGCTCCTGATCTCCTCTAGTTCGCAGGTCTGCTGGCCTCCAGCTCCCCTTCGTTCGCCTGAACTGAAGCCTCCGAGAGGAGCTAGGGTCGAAGTCGGAAATCCCCAGCTCCCATCTCCGACTAGTTCGCACGAAGCGAGGCCGAACCCCCCCATCTCCTCTCTGTTTGCGAAAGGCCCCAGACGGAGCCGGAGCTCGTTCGCGACCCGCCCTAGCCAACCCGAGCCGACTCCTAGCCTCAGGTATACCTCCTCTCGCTTTTCTTCTCCCTTGCCCATTTTCTCCTTCCCTTCCTACCTTGTTCCCTTATTTCTCCACATTCTCCTCTTTCTTTCTCCCATTCCCCTTCCTCTCCTTCCTTACAAAATCTGAGAATGAATTTTTCTTTTTTGAGTTTTTTTGTCATTTGCTCCATATGTGTATACGTGTTGTTGAGATGGTTACTATATGAATTATGAGAGTTTTGTTTATGCAGATTTCTTAGAGGATTTCAATCCAATAGGTGTGCAAATTGAAACTCTATTCTAGCTTGTTTCATGTGATCTTATAAACATTGCATGCCAAGTGTTTGACAAAATTCCATCAAAAGAATTTATGATGTTTGGTTTGAGTTGAAGCTTTATGGTTACACTCTTGTTTGATGGATTTCAATGCCATTTGGTCTTTCCGTTATATACTTGTTACCACACACTTTTGCTTCCATTGTATTGGAAAGTTCTCCCACATGATGGTGAGGGGAAAAATCATATGCTTTTAAGTGTCAAATGCTTGCGTTGAAATCAATCTTTTATGTAATATGAAAGATTTGATTAGTTATGGAAGCTAGCAATTGCCATGTATGAATGTCTTGTTGGAACTTCATTTCTCATAATGATGGCATAATAGTTTAGGGGTGATTTAGAACTTCTAAACACTTGTGGTTAATTTGGAAAATCAAAGTTTCTATTTGTCCTTGAATATTCAAGCCCATCTACTTTATTTATTTATTTATCACAATGGTGATTACATTCTGCTTGCTTTAAGGTTTTGTGCAATGACTTAATACCTCTCTAGTGATCCATTTGTGATATGGTTTGGGTGCCTCTATGTTTCCATCTTCGTTAATATTGTTGCTACTATGAAAGCCTATTCCCATTTGGTTTCCCGCTCATATGTTCTATTTTCGTTAAATACTATTAGAAATATTTAGTTGTACCAAGTTTATGATCACTTTATCGCAATTCATTCATCATGAAGGCTTTGGAGATTTCCCTTCCATAGGCATGTTATGTTAAAATTGATTTGGAATGTTGGACTATGCCCACATTCCCCACCTCTTTGCTCAATGAACGAGCTAAATGATAACATGAAATTGCAAGCTTAAGAGAGGACATCTTTCACTTCCATTTTGCTGCTTTTCAATAATGTGAGTTTGTTTTTTTTAAGCTTTTGACAGATTTTGATTATGTGTTTAACTTGGAGTGAAACTAGTGAGTTTGACTTGGCGTAATATGAGATTACATGCCTTATGTTGGATAATTCTCTTTGAGCTTTGAAAAGGATTGTGGAGCTTTATGTTAGAAAGCTTATGGATGGTTTTGTGTTGGACAGTCTCATGAGTTCCTTTATTGTTGAAAGCTTTATGAAGGGCTTTGCGAGTTGTTTTGTATTGAGGAGTTTTATGATATGCTTTTGTGGATGTTTTATAACAAAAGATTTGCGAAGCTTTCTTGTTAGAAAATTTTCTTGAATACCCAATGATCGAAAATGTCCTTTTGCATTAGAAAGTGTTGTAATGAATTTTATGTTTCGTTTTGCTTGAAGGTCCTATGAGTCATTTTGAGGATTGGAAATGTTGTGAATGGCTTTGTATTTGGAAAGTTTTTTTTTTTTTTGGGAAGCTCTCTAAGTCTCTTTGGAACAAAAATGAACTTTCATGAATGGATTCTTATTCTCTCTTCGCATTTGGCTTTAGGAATGGGTTTTAAGATGAGTGTGAGTTGGAATGGAAGCTTGTTTAGATTCAATGTGAAGGAGCTCAGTTCTGGTCTTGAAGCTTGTGTCTTTTTTATTACTTTGAGTTTTACATAAGAACGACTTAGATGATTGTGTTGAATGTTCTAAATGCTAGTTTGAATCGTGGGGACAGAAAAATAGCATCCAAATCTCTTTTCTTTTACTCATGTTGCATTGAACTAAAGGGAAGAGCGTTTTAGAGGCATGCTTGAATTTGAATGAGCATGCCCAACAATAAGGTGCTAACATTTATTTCTTTAGATTGGCTTTCCATTTCCTTTTCCTTCCGGCATTGTCATCTTTCTTTTTTTTGCTTCCTCGCTCTTCTACTACTTGTCTATTTGTGCTTTGAAATTAAATGTTCGCCAAATGTAAAAGCTTAAAGGTGCAAAGTGGCTCAACCGGTATACAAGCCCGATAAGGACAAGGTACGTTAATGTTTTAATAATGCTTTGTCATTTAGATAATTAATATTAATGTGCTCTAATACAACTCTCCTTTATTTGTTTATGTTTTGCGAGGTGCAATTGGGAAAGCAAAGGAGGGATGAACCTAGGAGTTGCGGTGACGAAGAAGCTTTCCTAAATAAATCAGTCGCCCCCATTCATTCCGGTGGGGGCGCTACGGGCAGTACCACCGGGTCATAGCCCCTGGTGCTGTAAGTTTCTTAAAACTTAGATAGCCTTTAGGAGCCCATTAGTGTGTACACCTCCCATCCTTAGGGCCTTGTAGCAACTTCAATACTATTAGGGTCTTTTTGTTTCTCTTAGATCCCTAAACCCATCTATGCATACGAATATCCAAGAGGGTTAGAAAATGAACTTCATTTCATCTCCTACAATATCGGTGACACCTAAGGACAAAAACATAAGGATAAGTCTTAGATAATATAGACTTAGGGAGCATGCCCACTATAGGGTAGAGACGTAAAACATAGAGAATTTAGCGACACCTTACCCTAGGATTAGCATATTAGTGTCTAAGTCTAATTAATCATTAATAACAACCAACCCATAATCAAACCTCTAATAAATTGGTAAAAGATCAAACCAAATGCATAAAAGATATCCAACTCCTAATCAAATCATAATCAACCCATATGATCATTAAGAAGGAAATCTTGAACCATAAAGAGTGAACTAAGACTAATCAATCTATTAATCATCCCTCTAATCAAATACTAGGTAAAATCCACTAAAATCAATTTGAATCTAAAATTGGCAAACAAACCTAAAACTAAAACTTTCCTAAAACTCAAACCTTAATCAAACCCTCTTGTAGTTAATCTCATACTTGGCCTAAAACACCTCTAACCTTAAACATTAATAAACCATTGCTTAATCAACAAACCCATAGGAGATTTATTAAAACTTAAGTACAACTTAAACTTTAGAACCTTAATAACTTACCTAAGTTTTAATCACATCATTAATCTAATTTCTTAAAATCAACCAACAAACCTCTTAATTAATGATAAATCACTTAATCTACCTCTCTTTTAATTTCCAACAAACTAAATTAACTCAACAACATTGGTTACTACTGGGTAACCCAGGCCTACGAGGCTATTAAGTTAGCCCCAAGGAGGGTGGAATAAACCTCACGGCCTCGGTGAGCAACAAAGGTAGTAATCAATTGAACACTAAAATAAAATTCCTAAAATCAATCTTAACTTGCTAATACTTACACTTAAACCAAGATTCCCCTTTACCTTCAACAAATTAAATTACAAATAACTTTAACTAAACTATCCTACATAGGACACACCTAAAACCACACAGCCTACACACACTTAGATCTATTTGTTAGGACACGACTCCTAGCTTTAGGTTAGGCCGGTGTTTTCTTCCTTTTCTGTTTTTGTGATGTGGTGATTTGCATGTGACACGTGTGCTGGTTGTTTTAGTTTTCTGTGCTAAATTTCTGTATTGATTCCTGTGATGGTGGTTTTATTTACTGCATTGTCTCTGTGATGTGATGGGCGATAGACTACCCATAGGTTAGGGAGGATTTTGATACTGATGATGTTTTCTGCAGGTGGTCATGCTCATACAGCGCTAAAAGGGGGCTAAAATAAATAAATCATAAATAACTGCTACAGGTGCTATTAGCTGCTTAGCCCCCAAATAAATAAGAGCATGGCCAAGCATGGCTGGTTTGAGTACTTTTTTTATATATATAACTGCTTGGGATGATTGATTTTGATTGCTTAGGATAAGCCTGCAGGAGAGTCTAGATTTTTCTTTTATAATTCTGATGTAATGTATTCATTGTATTGAGTTGTGAAAGTTCATAAAATGGGGCATTTTATAAAAGATTAGGGATCCAAAGGGAAAAGAAAGTCCCCCCACAGGGAATTTCTTTTCATTTGGATATCCTACCGGCGATGTACTACGAGGAGACTAAGAGAAGGCGATCCACAGAAAGACTAGAAGATGAAGACTAAAAATGCCTCATTTTAAAACTTGCGTCGTTCTATAGGATTAGAATCCAGGTTGTTGTCGGTGGAGCCTGGCCACCACTACTTTTCTGTACTCTGGGATGTATATTGTATGGCACTTGCCATGGACTTTGGACACTCTCTTTTGTGATTTCTGATGTGATGATTTACTTACTTGTTTGCGCAGTAGAAATGGCATGATTTTCATAGGTTTTCTTTCTTGCATGTGTATGTGCCTGATTCGCTAGGCTCTTTAGGGATAAAATTCTTCTACTCGTAATTAAAGTTAAAAGTTTAAGAATTAAATAACATAGAAAGATAACGATTTAGGGAATAGCCGAAATCGTCCGGGGTCGCATGCATATCAATGCACCTTCTTTTCCTTGTTTAGACACTTCCCCGCCCGCGGGTAGAGTTCAGATAATCCGACCTATGAGGATGAGGTTCTGAACCTGGGGAAGCCTAGTCTTTCTAAAAATTTATTTTTATAAGCCTTTTTAAAATTTCATGCATTTCTGATTTGGGTATTTAATCAGCACGCATTGCATTAGTAACTAATTAACATTAAAATTTAATTGCATTAGTCTTAGGAGCATCATGCCATACATAAGTTTGGGGTCACTTAGGAAATCTCTCTAGATCTCGACCTCAAATTCCAAAAACTCTGCCATCTACCCATCTTTCATAAAGACCGGACCGCATGGATTTTATACGGCTAGGTGGTTTAGCTGGCTTTCCTTTTCAGGTAGGATATAAGTCCAGGATGCATTAGTTAGGACACGGGCCTTAGTGTTGTATGGAACACTAAGCCCACCTTAGATTTAGGATTCAAGGCTACTACACTGGGTGTCTCGTAGTATGCCTCATCGGTGGGTGAGCTCCTCCTCCTTCTGGGGCTATAAACCCCACCTACCCGCATCACATGAATGGCGCCGCTTCTATCTTTCTCTCACGTATGTGGTATGAAGTGATTCCCTTTTCCAGTTTCCTTCAGTTTGACCGGCCGAGTGCTTATGCGATCCGTGTATGTTGAAATAACCAAATTGAGCCTATCTTTTCCCCTTGATTAGGGAGATCCTAAGAATTTTCCTACATGCTAAATCCATTTGAGAGAATATTATATCGTCCCTAATCGAGAGTTTTCTTAGGCCAAGGTCTAAGATGTAATTAACCACGGGGGCTTGCGCCCGTGGGAGACTGATCCCCACATCAAACAAGCCTCATTCGAGCTGATGTATCGAATGGGGGAAATCTCGTGATATTTTGGGTCATATATATCATTATCCATTGAGGTGTGCAGGCGAAAGCTGCTACCCTCTATGGCTAATTGTATGTATGACAAACTGATGGTGCATGATTTTAATGAGAAGTGATAGAAAACTATTGGATCATTCATACTCCCTCTTGTATTTGGAAAACTTTATACATAGGCTAAGCTCCACATGATTAACGCGGACACTTTATTCAAGGTATTTCTGGGTCGCTGCTGGTTGCATGAATATCGTATTGTCTCGTTAACCCTACACTATTGTATGAAGTATCTTAGGGACATGAGTTCAGGGTCTCAGGTGGCATCCAACCCTTTGCAGTCCATGAGGTGAAGATATATGAAGATGCAAAATATTTCATTCCAAAAGAGCCGAAACCATCAAGCTTTCTTGAAGCCAAGACATTAAATTTGAAAACTGCAAAGCAGCCAAAGAAAGAAGTTGGGAAGAAGCAGGTAGGGAGAAAGAAGACAACACCGACTCTCCCTAAACCATCAATCATGCCTAAACCAAGCAAAATTATGCCTCACATGAGGAGTGACACGGAGGAGGATGATGTCATCACTGTCAAATCCATAAAAACCTACCAGCCTTTAGTCAAAGGGAAGAAGAAGATGGAATATTTAGACTCTGATTATTACTATGAGTCTACCTATATAAGCAAGGTGTGATGTGTCTCCTCAAGAAGAATAGGTAGCTTATTAATCTTAGAGAGCATATTCGTGGTCCTGCCTCGGGACTAGAGTGAAACATGTTTGTTATATACTGATTGACCCTGTGGATCTCTAGATATTTATTTTAGATGTTACACTAAGGTTTTTATTTAGCGAATCTCCAAGAGCTTGTTTGGATGTCACGCTAAGACTCTCATTCTATAGATCTCCAAGAGTCCATCTTTATATCTTCATAGATCTTTAGATGCATTTGTAATCTTTAGTATAATTGACATATTTGCTCTTGGTCAAATAAAGATTCATAGGATAGTGATAGAGTACTTTGTACTTAGGTCTCTAGAGCATCACTCTATAGATTGATGATGGTGGATAGTATCACCACCATTTATTCTCTTTTAACACCACTATCACTTTTGTTCATAGCCTTTATGTATATGCTAAACATTCTTCTTTGCCGTCATCATGTGTAGATGTAATATTTCTGTCATATATTACTGATATTGTTTGATATTTATGTTTTTGCTGATGGCATATTCTATTTATGGAGGATCTTCTATTCTTCCCTTCTTTAGCTGCATTTTGGCAAAAAAATTTAAATATTTATTTGGGGATCTCGACATGCAGTGCGATGTCGACCCAAATAAATATTAAAAATGCCCTCAGTCTTTAGGGACAATTATAGATGTCTTTCAAGATACGTCTTTTCATAGCTTTAGATTGGGTCTTGAGATTTTGATTTCTTCTGCCCTATACTTTCTACTATTGACATGGATGGATAATTTCTTGATTTGTCTTTACCGACTCGTCAGGAGATTTTATACCTTCGGTCCTATGCTTCTTGCTTTAGTGGGCTTGATGAAGGAGTAGATGGTGACCTAAACTCTTTAGGTTTATATCAGGTCAGTGGAAAGAAGTGATCGGTCTAGAGCTTTGTGCGTAGCGGACTTGTTGATGATGAAATCCTCTTAGTTCAGCCTTAGGCTTTATGTGAAATTTGGGATAATTTCTTTGATCCTTTGCTTTGTGCTTTAGTGGCCTTATTGGTGAAGAATTTCTTCGATCCTTGCTTGATGCTTTATGGATTTGATGAAGGATTTACAGGTTTTAGATTTGGTCAATAATACTCAATGTAGATAGTATCTCAATCCTTAACCAATTGAGGAGACTTTAATCCAAGTCACTTGAGTTTATCAGATTGGGTGAGTTAAGATTTGATAGCTCTTCGTCCTCTGATTGGTGAAATGAGGGTTCCTCTACTGCGGCCTTTCTTATGATGTGTTGAGTAGATGGAGCTGCCAGCGATCCGACCATATTTGGTTGTGTTGGATCCGGCCTTTTACACCCATTCAAGTTTCAGACTTGAGCTACAAGAAATACGCTTCTCAATACTAAATCTATTGAAGTTGTAGATTTGGATTCATCCTTTGTGGTTGAAGATTTAGAGCCTACGAATATTTAGTAGTTGCTCGAGACTTCTCCTTCCCACTAGAACTTTGATTCTCCAGTCGATTAGGAGAATTTAGTAGACTACGACATCTTGAACTTGTCGAGTTAAATAAGCCTTTGTACTTCCTATAGTCCTTACTAACGGGTTGACAAAGTGGGGTGTTCCGCTACTACGGCCTTTATTATGGCATATTTGTATCATTCAGTATGAAAGACTATTTGCATTGATGATTTTAAATATTTATTCAGGGATTTCGACATGCAGTGCAATGTCAACCCGAATAAATATTTAAAATTTCCCCTATCTTACAGGGACATTTTAGAATGGAATAAATTTGATATTTTAAAATTTTTAAATATTTATTTGGAAATCTCAGCACGAAGCATGATGTCGACCCAAATAAATGTTTAAAATGCCCACCGTTTTGTAGGGAGATTTTGGATAGGCTTTATATTTCAAGATTTTAAATATTTATTCAGGGATTTTAGCATGTGGCATGATGTTGACACAAATAAATATTTAAAATGCCCCCAATCATTTTTGGGAGATTTTGAAATGCATTTTTGCTACACAAGAGAATTTCAAAATATGAATATATGTATGCATTGATAGATATGCACATAATATTTCGATCAGTATATTTTACATTGGACATAAAATTTTCATACATAATATTTCTTTAAATATCGGTCGTTAATCGGTGGCATAGGCCTCTGACCGTCCAGATCGAATAATTGATAAGCTCCTCCTTGGTATACTTTCTCGACTATTAATGGGCCTTCCCAATTGGATACTAACTTGCCACCAATTTTTTGGTGTGGGATGATTGGCCTTCTCAGCACCAGGACCAATCCCCTTTCTTGAAAATGATCGCTGACGCACCATTCGATCAAATAATTTCATCATTCTCTCTTAGTATATCTCCAAGTTCTGTTGAGCTTGCAATCTGGTCTCATCAAGCGCGTCAAATTTCTCCAATCTCAGTCGAACATTTTGCTCATGAGTATGATCATTCAAGATTGCTACCCGAAGTGATGGCAGTTCGATCTCCAACGGAAATACTACCTCAGCTCTTGATAAGAATCTTCTTCAATAATTTCACCAACGTCTTGTTGAAGGCCTCCACCAAACTATTAGCTCTTGGATTGTATATTGATGAATATCGTCAATCGATCTTATGTCGGTCGACAAACTTATAATTTTTTATACTTTTGAATGTTGTGCCCTTATCTGAGATCACGCGGTGCGGTACACCGAATCGATAAATAATGTCATGGGTAAAGAAATTAATCACGTGCTCAGACGTGACTTCTTTGAATGGGGCTGCTTCTGCCCACTTAGAGAAGTAGTCGACTGCTACCAGAATAAAGCGATGTTCGACTGATGACGGTGGATCTATTGGCCCGATTATGTCTGTACCCCAGCATTCGAATGGCCAGGACGTTACTGTTGAGTGCAGTGGATTTGGTGGTTAATGTATAACATCACCATGGATCTGACACTCGTGGCACCTCTTAGCGTGGTCAATATAATATGTCACTATTATTGGACAGTAATAATCCATTCTCTTGATTTTAGCAGTCATCTTGGGACCTGATTGATATGCTCCATAGAGTCCTTCATGAACTTCTGTCACCACTCTATCATCTTCCTTGGTCCCCAGGCACCTTAGCCATATTTGATCAAAAGCTCATCGGCACAACGTGTCATTGACAAACGTGTATCATAACACCCTTTTTTGAATCTATATGGCCAGAGATTTGTCTGTCGGGAGCTAACTTTCTTTGAAGTAGTCGACGAATGGTTACCCCCAATCATCTTCAACTTCAACATCTAAGCAATGTAACCACGACTTCGAGCATCTACTGGTTCTTCATCTCTTGACTACATGGCATTCTCCTGGTTGATTTTCAATAGTAGTCTGTTGGGGAGGTTGAGGATCAACCAGGGTTATATCCTGCTAGCTTGAATCTAGTAGTTCATCTGCCTGTGAGAATTATAAGATCGTTGGCTCTAAAACTTAATGATTTTCAACTATAATAAATATAGATAATCCCTTATCTTCACTTGCCAACTCTTTGGCTAATTTAGCCAGGCAATCTGCTTTTGTATTCTATCCTCGAGAGATTCAAGCTATCTTAATATTTGGCACTTGATTTAGGAGCTCGAGAGTTCGTCGGTGGTGTGGGCAAACTCAAGTTTGCAAATCTTATAAATGCCTAGAACTTGATTTATCACAAGTTGAGAATCGCCAAAAATTTGAAGATTTGTGATTTGGACACCAATCGCAATCTCCAATCCAGCTATTAGTGCTTCGTATTCAGCTTCATTATTGGTCCAAGGTTTAGTTAAACTGAACGAGAATCTCATAATAACTCCCTCGGGTTTTATAAAGATGAGACCGATGCCAGCTTAGGCCTTTGTAAGATTTGGAGGTTTAGGAGATTTGATCGACAATGCCCTATCAAAATACATCTCCCAAAATTATAGCTTCTCCTCTTCCTCGATCTACATAATTTATTTATCGGGCAAATCATCATTAAGTGGAGAGTCTGTTGGAATTAGATGTACGAGGATAAAATCTGCTAAAGCTTATCCCTTTATCGCCTTTTGTGGCATGTTCACGATATCATATTACAGTAATATCACTGCCCACCTGGCAAGGCGACCTATCAACGTTGGCCTTGTCATCAAGAATTTAAGTGGATCGATCTTTAATATCAACGTGATTTTATGGGAGAGCATATAGTAGCAGAGTTTCTAGACTGCAAAAATCAACGCCAGACAATGCTTCTCAATTGGAGAATATCACACTTCTGTTTCAATTAATCTCTGACTGATGTAGTAGAGTGCATTCTATTTGCCTTCCTCATTATGTTGGGCAAATAGTGCTCCGAGGGACTCTTCTAATACAGCTGTATATAATATAAGAGACTTCCCCGAAATCAGTGCTGCGAGAACGGGTGGATTCAACAAGTATCTTTTAATACTATCGAAAGCTTCCTGACATTTTGCATCCCATTTGAAGTGAATGTCTTTCTTCATCTACTTAGAGAATGGCTAGCACCTACCCAACATATTCGATATGAATCGTCGAATGAAAGCTAGTTGTCCTTGCAAGGAGTGGAGTTGTCGCAGGTTCTTTAGAGGCGGTATTTCCATAATTGATTTGATTTTATTGTGGTTGATTTCAATACCTCGGTGACGAACAACATACCTCAAGAATTTGTTGGAGGAGACTTCAAAAGCACATTTGAGAGGATTCATCTTCAGATCAAACTTTCTGATCCTCTCAAATATGTTCCTTAAGTCATTTAAATGATCTTGCCGGTCCATGCTCTTAACGATGAGGTCATATATATAGCACTTGACCTTCTGATGTATTAACTCATCAAAAATATGTGTCATTGCCCATTGGTAGGTGGTACTAGCATTCTTCAAGCCAAAGGTATAACCCTGTCGCAAAAAATACCGATGGGCATTCTGAATGATGTATGCTTTTCATCTTCAGGCGCTATCTTAATCTAATTATAGCCTAATGATTCATTCATAAATGAGAACATGTCATAGTTGGACGTGTTATCCACTAGTAGTTTTGATAAGGTGAGCGAAAAGTCATCTTTTGGACATGCCTTATTGAGGTCCCAAAAATCAATACATACACGGATCTGACCGTTCTTCTTTTTCACAGGGATAATATTGGCAATCAATCAGTATATTTTTCTTCACGAATGAATCCCATTTCTATGATTTTTTTCGTTTCCGCAATCACTTGTTCTTCAATCTCCAATCTCATTCGCCTTTTAGCTTGTTTGACGAGTGTTGCATCTGGTTTGATGGCAAATCTGTGAACTGCTACATTAGGGGATAAGCCAGGCATTTCAACGTATGTCCAGGCAAAGTAATTCTTGAATTCATAGAGGAGCTCTTTTATTTCCTCTAGTTGGTATTCTGGTAGAAGGGGGCTGATGAAGGTCGAGCAATGATCTTCTTCAGTCTGAGAGGATATAATTGAAAAGTGATGGGATCTCTTAGAGGATTCTCTAAGGTGTCGACCATCGAGAACATTATTCATATGGATCATCTTTGGGACCAACTTTTGATGAATTCTTTAATGGTGGATCTCTAGGGGTATGCAATAGATGTCACACCATTATTTTTTGATATATTTTTCTAGAGATATTGATCTCCATATTTGTTTCTCTTAGGTCGAGACCTTTCGGTGGTGAATTCTTGGATATGCATCCAAGTGTCACACCCCGATGCTCACCGTACATATCTTGACTTTTTCTTAGTTTTTATCATCATAATAGATGATTGCTTTTACCTCTATTGGGACCTTTCAGTAATAGCTTTTGGACATAAGGACCAAGTGTCACATCCTAATGTTCACCGCATATAACGTAATATTATCATTATTATTTTGTTGCTGCTACTATAGCACTTAGATGACTAGCCAAAGATGAAAAGAGAAACTAGTCGCCAGAAATCTGTGGGCTACAAAAATTTAGCCCCAGCCTCCCCCGTTTGCTTTTTTCTTTGGGGAGTTTTAACAAATTTAAGTTCTGGGATAAATTTTAGAAGATAGATAGATTTATAGATAAGACACTACCCATAGATTTTGCCCTCATTTTATGAGGACTTGATGATCTGAGTTCTGGTTTCCTATAGGCGCAAGCCCCTATAGTTAATTACCCCTCCCGGTAATGAGAGAGAACTTTTAATTAAGGCTAGTCGTCAATCAGATATGTAAAGATACGTGTATCTAGCATATAGTAGCAGCATGGGTTTGAAGTTTAAAAATTTAGGGATTGATATTTAAAATTGGAAATTTCACTATCTTACACTTAAAGCATATGGTGAGGGAATGGATGATGGACCCGATCAAGATCTCATGGTTCTGTCATCCCGGGCCATCGTGGTCCCTGGTCTACTTAGTCAGAGAAGGTAGTCGACCCAACCTAACAGAAGGATCCTTGTCGGCAGCCATGGGTTGCTTCGTCCAAGAGGACCTTATAGACCTAGGGTGAGTACTTGTCTAAGGGGACAAATTTGAATCCACCTTAGCTAATAGAGGGCTTTATGCCCTATCGATCATATCCTATTGATTCATATCTCAAGGATTTGATGCCACTAAGGAACGTATTGGCTCTAGCCATAACCGCTATCTCGTAGTGCCATTTTACGGTAAAACCACTCTGCTCAGAGGGCCCTGGGTCATAACCGTTTATCCTGCAATGCCATTTGGCGACAAAACTATAGGTTGTAAGACACGTACCACGTCCTTACTTGCAGGAGATTATTTGAGAATGGATCCTAATAATATTTTCGACTAGGCATTAGCTCTATATAAGCTAAAGTAGTTTCAACTTGTCCACCTCGGCAAACTATTATGGAGGATGGATAAATTTTATGCTTTAAGTGTTTGATGGGTTGAATTTTAATTTTAAATATTTTTGGATTTTGGGAATTTTTTGGAGTTGGGATTTTATGGGAGTTTGGGAGGCATTTTAAAATATTTGAAATTAACCCCTCTGGTTGAGATTTGTATTCAACATGGCCATTATCAGGGTGATGGGGTTATTTCATTTGAGGAGTGAGCCTTGTCAACTCTATCAACTTATCAATAGAGGATCGGGTTTCTCGTAGGTTTTGTGCCTTTGTTAGTGAATTCACTTTGTTGAAGGCCTTGAAGGCCTAATATGAATATATTAAAATAAATATCCTAGTCGATCTCGTGATCGCATATTTATTTGATGGTTTGAGCGGTGTCAACTTCTATCTATCCACATAAAAAGGATCAGGCTCGAACTTGCATTCATCATTTGACCCGCGCAGTATCCCTAGATGTCATGTGTGTTCCCATAACACGCTTGCCGGGGCCCATACGGGTTAAGTGATTTCACATGTCCCTTTTTGTGTACCTATGTGTATACAAATTAAAGTGTATGTACGGGGTACATTTTTAGGACATTTGACGGGACTTATAAGGCGGTTCGTATCTGCTGCATTTCTCTTCTATATTTGCCCGTAAGTGGTATGTTGGATGTACGAACACTATTTATCAAGAAGCCTACAAGCCTCAATAATCTTATCCAACTCAATATCTGGAACCTGGTTGAACTGAGATTCACTCACTTCATCTCTGGAGATGATTTGATCTAGTTCTCTCTTCCCAAAGCTCGTATAAGAATCAGTAAGTGACTTCCTAGTTTTGACATCCTTATCATTTTCTGTTGTTGGCTTAAATAAAGAATCAATCATTTTGACTTTGGGTGATTGCATTCTTTATGATGCTCTATACTTCAAGACCGATGGCCACCACCTTGAACTGACAATACTGTAGCGATTGAAGGTACACCAGACTGTCTAGTAGAGTTATGCGAGGCATATGTTCCTCAAATAATTGTTGTAGTCATTGGGATGGTTGGAATATCAAGTGTACTTTCTATCTGTAGTTGTGAATTTGGGCTGCCAAACTTTACATTAATGTTTAACAGCACATTTGTCAAACATAGATCATTAACTTCGGTGAGCGCAATGCAGTGTGTGTTGACATTCACTTGAATGCATCTAGATGTGTCACATTGTCATTTTCACTACATACTGAATCCCTATGAATGCAACTGGTATGTTGAATGTAGCATGGGTCTCCTACAGTGTCATCGAACCCTTCTGCTTGTGGGATTTAAATGTATCAACTTGCCATTGTATTGCTATGGATTGTGAGAATGTTCTAGCATCGATTGACTATAAGCAAATTTATTATGTTCTTCTGTGGGTCAACTTTCTTTATTTGTAGGGAATTATTGTATTCTTCCATGAGTGGATTGACATTAATTGTAGGAGTGTCCCAATATTCATCATATATTACAATGAACCTTTTGGCAAAAGATCACGTTGTTTGTGAAGATTGTTGTATCTTTTGCATAAATCATGCAAACGTCACATGCTGATCATCTTCCTCCATATACGGTTTGCATCACCATCCAAAAGACTTTGCACCCCTTTACATGTATTGGCTAATGAATCGTTGGGTCATTTATTACCTCTGAACATAGCTTGGCTCTTCTGTGGTGACTTTCCTTATTGATATTTGAACGTTGATTGACATGATGATTGCTTGACACTTCAGTGAGATTCCTTGATGTTGATTATAGACATATCATTGCATTCTTCGTTCAAGTTTTGCTTGCATGATTGATTCTTCTCATTTTGTCAAATTATAAGCTTTTACTTTAGACATTAGGTTCTATTCCATGTCATTCAATCAAGTCTATTTAATACTTAAATGAAGTTCAAGTTTGAGCTTATGTGATTTAAGTTCATTTAAGTATTTTATTTTGCATTCAAATATAAGTCCAAGTTCATTTTATGATTCAGTTTCATTTATTTAATTTTCATTTCCATTAGTTCACAAGTTCAATTTATATTCCCCCTATGTCCTTGCAAGTTCAAATTCGAGTTCGAGTTCCCTGCTGTTCAAAATCGATTCGAATTCTTGGTTGTTCAAGTACCCAAGTCCTTGTTCAATTCCTTTGTGGTTCAACTCAAGTCCTTGCTTGAGTTCAAATGTTCATTTAAGTCTTCTGTTGTTCAAATTGCAAATTGTTAGGTCAAGTTAAATTCCTTGTACTCATCTTATTTGATTCAAGTTTAAGTTTGAATTATTGATCATTTGATTTCAAATAGGTTCCTTACTGTCCATGTGAGTTCAAGTTCTCTTGCATTCTACTCAAATTAAGTCCCTTGTTCACCTAAAATTTCGGCAGCCTCCCGGCGTCTCCCCTGTTTAGGGGAAAAACCAAGAGGCAGCCTCCCCCTCCACGCCACGTGGGCGCTTCATGAAGATGTCCGTAGACATCACGGCAACATTTTTCTTCAATCCCTAAGATGCTACATGAGCGCTTAGGGGTCTTGGGCACCTGTTGAAAAGAGCACAGGGATTTCCCCATGTATGGGTACTTATTTTTTATCCCCCTCATGCTACATGGGCGGTCCGAGGATTATCCACCTTGTTGAAAGCGTAATGGAAGCTTCCCCCTTACTACGCTACGTGAGCGCGTAGGGGGTTTGCCGGCTCGTCGCCAGCATTGAAACGAGATTTAAGTTAGAAACTTATACCTTCGCGTAGGTGGACCGACGGTGGAGGCTCGTGGTAGGTAAATCGAGGCGAGAGAAGGGCACTTGTATTTTCTCTTTCTTTTCTTCTTCTTTTTTCATTTTTTCTGATTTTTTTTCTTTTTTTTTCTTTCTTTCTCTTTTTTTTTCTTTATTTTTTTTTTAAACTTTTTTCAACTCTCTTTTTTTTCACACATATACACTATATATATATATATATATATCAACCTAAAAGCAACAGTGATACAAATAATGAACATCAATAATTTTAATCAAGATTAATAGTTAATACCAGCTAACAAAATAGGGTAAAATGATGATGATCTTACTGTTTGGGTTTCGGTCAAGAGGATGTGAGGATATATAGGTTATATGAGGTTAAATGGGCTTTATGGATTAATGTTAGATCCGACTAAGTGAGGAGATCCAGCCGCCTGTGCGTGAACAAGAGGGTGACGGGTATGGGTTTGGCTTCGTCAAAGTCGGATAAGGTATGTGGAGGTTTCATTGGGGTTGAGTACTCGGCTGGAGTTCAGCCTCTTCAAGCCACTACATTTGGCACAGTGTATTATGGGAATAGGGTAAGGAGGACGGGAGATCTCAAGAAGATTGAGGTGAATGGGGCATCGGCTTGAATAGATGGGAAAAAGTCGATGGGTAAAGGAGATGGATGTCTTCGGCTTCGGCTTGTGAATAGAAGAGGCTCTGGAGGTCGGAGGTGACTACAGGAGGAAGAAACTCGGGGATTTTGGAGCTTTTCACGTGGGAAGGGCCAAAGGAAGAAGCCGTTTGGAGAGCTACTAAGCTCTCGTTTTATTACCCAAGCCTGAACCACGATCGAGGCGAGATGTTCGCATACCGGAGAAGTGACTTGAGCGGTGCCACTTTATAGAAAGATGGGACTGTAGCAGGTGGGTTGAGTGAGATTTTTTGGCAGAAAATCGGGATGGGCAGCTGGATTTGCGGCAGAGGTATAAGGGATGGGCACGGGATTTGTGCAGGTATGCATATCTTTATTATTTAATTTTTTTTGTATACCTATAGAGGTCAACACCGTATTAACTTTTTCTTTAGCTTATGATTTTTTAATTGCTAATATCTTATTTAAGAAAAGAGATGTGCGTCTCATCACTTATAAAAATAGATATAGTAAAACTCAGATTAATTATTTTCTTATAAGAAAATTAGATCATTTAGATTACAAAGATTGTAAAGTTATTCCGAGTGAATATTTATGTACCAAATATCGATTATTAGTTTTAGACTTTAAGATAAAAGGGCAGAAAAAAAAAATTAAGTTCAACAATATTCTAGGATTAGATGGGGTTATTTAAAGAATATTAACAAAAATATTTTTGAGAGTAAGATTTTAGATCTTAAGATTTTGTCTGTGCATGAGAATGCTAATATTATATAAAAAAAGTGCCTAGTGATATTAAGAATATTGTAAAAGATGTGCTTGAAGTATCAAAGGGAAAAGCTCATAATAGTAAAAATAGTTGGTGGTGGAATCCAAATGTGCAAGAAAAGATAAAAAGATTTGCTATAAAAATTAGTTTAAATGTAAAAATTTTGATAATTTGGAAAGATATAAACAGGCATGTAAGGAATCTAAGAAAGCAATATGCGATGCAAAAATCTTAGCTTTTAATGATTTATATAATAGATTAGATACTAAAAAGGGTGAAAGATATATGTATAAGTTAGCCAACAAAGAGATAGGAGTAGTAAGGATTTAGTTCAAGTGAAGTGTATTAAGGATGAAGATCAAAAAGTACTTTTCTTAGAAAATGATATTCAACAAATGTGGATGGGATATTTTGCTAAACTTTTTAATGTAGAATGTGAAAATACAATTGACTTTAGTGACCTTAGCACCCTATATGAAAATAAAGATTTCTATTTTTATCAGCATATTAGTAAAACCGAAGTTAGAGAGGCTTTAAAGAAAATGAAGGGTGGAAAAACTGTTGGACCTGATGATATTCTAATAGAGGTGTGGAAATGCTTAGGAGATGAAGGAATTTCTTGGCTTACTAAACTTTTTAATACTGTTTTGAAGACTAAAAAGATGTCAAATGAGTGGAGAATGAGTATGTTAATTCATATTTTTAAGAATAAATATGATGTACAAGATTGTGCGAATTATAGAGGAATTAAGTTAATGTGTCATACTTTAAAACTATGGGAGTGAATTATGGAGCGTAGTTTACTGCGTGATACTAATGTTTCTCAAAATCAATTTGGATTCATGCCAGGTAGGTTTACTATGGAAGCCATACATTTATTGAGAGGTTTAATGGAGAAATATACAGAGAATAAGGAGGATCTACATATGATATTTATTGATTTATAGAAAGTATATGATAAAGTTCCAACAGAAGTATTATGGAGAGTTCTTGAAAAAAAGGAGTTAATAACGCTTATAATCAAGTCATTAAAGATATGTATGCACGAGTTATTACTTGTGTTCAAACACAAGGTGGTTTGACCAAGTATTTTCCTATCTCGATTGGATTGCATCAAGGATCAGCTTTAAACCCATATCTTTTTGCTTTAGTCATGGATGTTCTCACTAGACATTTGCAAGAGGATGTACATTGGTGTATGCTTTTTGCTGATGATATTCTTCTTGTTGATATGACTAGAGAGGGAGTTGAAGGTAAACTTGAATTATGGAGGTCAACCTTAGAATATAAAGGCTTTCGCTTGAGTAGATCTAAAATTGAATATATAGAGTGTAATTTTAGTAGTAATAGACCTAGTGAGTGGATTGTGACTTTGGGCGATCAAGTTATTAATAAGAGTACACATTTTAGATATCTTGGATCTATTATTCAGAGTGATGGTGAAATAGATGGGGATATTATCAGCACAATTCAAGTTGGATGGTTGAAGTGGAGGAATGCATCGGGTTTGTTGTGTGATAGAAAGTCCCCCTCAAACTTAAGGGAAAATTCTATAAGATGGTGGTGAGACCTGTAATGCTTTATGGTGCTGAATGTTGGCCATTAAAAGAGAAGCATAATATTAAGTTAAGTGTTGCAGAGATGAGGATGCTCAGGTGGATGAGTGGCTTTACCCTTAGAGATAGGATACGAAATGAGCATATATGTGAAAAGGTTGGAGTAGCTCCAGTGAAAGATAAGATTAAAGAGAGTCGCCTCAGATGGTTTGGTCACATAAAACGGCGGCCTTTCGATGACCCGGTTAGAAAAGTAGAGGTGTTAGATTTGATTTATGTTAAGAAAGATAGAGATAGACCTAAAAAGATTTGGTTAGAAAATATTAGAAATGATCTTTCTTTATTAGATTCAAATAAGAATTTGACTTTTAACATGACACAATGGAGAAAAAGGATTCATATAGCCGACCCCACGTAGTGGGACAAAGGCTTGATGTTGTTGTTGTTGTTATTGTAGAATAATGATTATAAGAAGATAAATTATATGATAAAGAAAAACTTACAATTGAAAATATTTGCTTTTCATATTCTCCTTACATTTTACCTACAGTTTTTTCCTCTGAATGTTCATATTTTAAAAGTGTTGTACAATTATTTAGTATCAATACTATTAAAAATCTTTTGTTAATACAAGTAATCAAATAATCATTCATCCAAAAGTCTCTCATATAATTGTGTAATTAATTTTTTTATAATCTTTATAACAGAGAATGCTCATCTAATAGTTGTTGTAGTAATAGGTAATATCAAATTGAGCTTTATAAGCAAAACACCAAAGGATAAATATCATTGTTCTTAGTCCCTACTAATTTTTGAGCTAGCTCACCAATTTCTTTTAAATTTATAAATGCATCGCTTGATCTCATATTAATGATAAAAAAATTTAAGTTAGTTGTCCAATATGATGAGATTTATATTTGAAAAATCTGACGAATAAAATTTGAGTAGACATATCAATCGTTTATTATTAAAAGCTGAAAATGAAATCCCATGGATTCAAGTATGCCACACATATAAGTAATTTTATATTTATTTCATCAAATCTACAATTAAGCTCTTGATGTTGCATATTTATCACTGTGTAAAATATCTCAATTTGATAATATTATTTATTTGTGATTGATTAAATATGTCGTCTTGGTCTTTCTTGCATTACAAAAATATCAGGTATATTTAAAATAATTATATTATATTTCTTACAAAAGAAACAATTTTCTTTAAGCAAAATTTTGATTCTAAAAAAATACATAATTATAAAAAGAGTCTTTAAGAGAGAGCAATAGATGCATGGAGCTCTTTGTTTAAAGAAGTTAGTCTCTTTTGTACAAAATATGATATAATTATTTCAAATATGACTGATACTTTTATAATACGAGATAGATCGATGCAACATGCTCAATCAATCACAAATAGACATAATTATCAATTTGAACAATTTTTATATTATAATAGATATGCAATTTCAAAAGCTTAATAATATAACTGATAAAATAAATGCAGAGTTACTTATGTGTGTAGCATGCTTGAATCCATGTGATTAATTTTTTAACTTTTGATAAGGAAAGATTGATATGTCAAACTAAATTTTATCCATTACATTTTTTAATTATAAATCTCATCATATTAGACAACAAAATTAAAATTTTTATCATTGATATGAGATCAAGTTATGCATTCATGAATTTGAAAGGAATTACAAAGCTTGCTAAAAAATTAGTGAACAATAAAAAGAATTATATTTTATCTTTTTTTGTTCCTACTTATAAAACTTGCTTTGATATTGTCTATTGCTACAACAATATTAAAATAGCACTCTCTGCTATGAAGATTGTAAATATCATCTACGCACCATATGGGAGATTCATGAATTAATGATTGCTTGATCACTTATATTGAAAAAGATATATTTAATAATATTGATAATGAAATAATTGTACAATGATTTTAAAATATGAAGATTAAGAGAAAAAAATTGTATGTAATATATAAGGAGAATATGAAGAGCAAACATTTTCAATTATAAGTTTTTCTTTATCATATAATTATCTTTTAATAATGACAATTCTAAAAAAAATTTAACCACCAATGTCAGTCCAAGCTTGGATGAAAAAAGTAAAGTATATTTTTAAAATTAATAATGTGTCCCCACAAAAAAAAATCTTAACTTTGCCCCTATAGACAAAAAGTGAGAACTGCATCATTGAATATCTTTTCACAGTGTTTTGACCACAGGTCAATATCTCATAACAAAAGCTCCCTCAGGCCAACACAGTCAATGTTCTTATTTAGGCAGGCTACCAAGCTGCTTTCCAACTATGAAATTGGTTCAACACAAATTAATCAACCATAGCTACCATCACATGCGTTCTCTATTTGTGAATCAGAACATGCACTATAAAATCATTAAAAATTGTGGATCAGCTAACAAAAAAAAAATGAATTGGAAGAGGATACACTATACTGCATTAAAAACAACTGATTATGTTTTGATAAAAAAGGAAAAGTATGCAAAGAAGATTCAAAAGACCGGTCACACTTAACTAAAGAAAAATGGATGGGCAAACTATAGATTTTACCTTGATGGCATTATGCTGAAAATTAAAAAAAAAAAAAAAAGGGTATCTATATGGGAAAGATGGCTGAGTGGTTGATAGGTCCAAGCTTGAGAGACAAAAAAGATATCAGAATTTTTCTTACTTGGTATCTTTCAGTAAATTGTGTGAAAAAGCAAGTGTCAAACTCCATCACACACCATTCAGAAGAGTATTCTTATGTTTAGACTTGTGGATGATACAACCCCTGCCATCAATCCTCTCCCTTGCATGCACTGGTACTTGAATTCTATCATCAGTGACTTATACTTATTAATAGAGTAAAAGAATGCTAAATTAACATGGTTAGTGGCTTTGCCATTTGAATGTTTTGGTAATACGTTTTATTTGGTGCAATGAGAGTTTTTAGTTGCATATTGTGTGTATCATCCTGATTGTATACTAGCATTTATTTTGTTTATATTATTTTTTTCCTTAAACTGCTATTCTGTGATAGTCTGATGTTCTTCCTAATTATTGTCATAATTAACCTTGTTCCTGTGCCATTGCAAGAGTTATTTCACTTATGGCAGCTATTTTTTCATCCAGTTCAGATGAGATGAAGGTGGTGCTTTTTGGTTTTGGGGGGGGTACTAGTTTTAATAAGGGCGGAACAAACTGATTGCATTCCAACCAAAGAATTAGTAGGAGCAATTGAACAGCCTTTGTTGCTCTTAAGTAATTCCAGTGGGTTCCTTTTATGTGAATTGAGAAAGATAGCTTGCATCTGCTTCTTTGAATGAAGTTTTGAATCTTTGATCCATGATGATATATTTCACTAATCACATTTTTGCATTCAATTGATGATGACCATTCCACAGTTTCAAGCATTTTAACTATTTCCAATTATCAGATTCTACATGGAGTGTTTTTGTTCTTGGTTCTCTGCAAGAGACATATAAAATGTGTTTGGTATAAAATATTACTTTTTAGAAAGTTCACTGTACCAGCATCTTACATTTTTCTTTGATTTGACAAGCTTTTTTATTTGCTTATCTTAGAGCACGCGATGCCTCAATTACCAAAAAAAAGAGTGGATGAAAAGTAGGTTTGCTCGGATCACTCTATGTGCACTTACCAGGGAAGCCTCTATTTTCTATAACCTTGTACAGAGCAAGTCATATCTGCATACTTTTAATTTACTACTTTGACACTTTATTGAATTTCACCTCTCGTCCATGTACAATCTTTTCATTTTTGCGACACTCACCTCTATTTTTTTTAGAGCTAAGTACCCAAGTTTTATTACATTTTTATATCAAATTATAGATAGTAAAAACAAGTTACTACCACCATCTCGGAAGTATTCCAATAGTGAATCACAAATCCCCTTTCTTTCGCATCTTTAGATAACTAATTGCACAATCCACACTTGGATTGAGCTTAATAAATATGAATCTGGCAAAATTTTAGTAGAAAGAAAGTGGGGATGGGAAGAAGAAGATTGCAGTAATTAAATATTAATATTTTTTTAAAAATTTAGTATAGAACATAATCTCTATTTCTTGTATATATTTATCATCCCTAAACACTTAACCTCAGTAGCCTTAATTCTCTTCTATCACAAGAAACATGCTTAATTTTTACAAAGACAAAAAAAAAAAAGAAAAGGTCTATTGTAGTTCTTTGTGCAATGCAGATTTAACATCCAAACAGTTTCTTACAAAAATAATAAGATAGAAAAAACACAAATTTTATTAATGTATAAGATCTAATAGTAGCAAAGGAGACTATGCATCAATTACTTCTCAACAATAGATGAATAAAGGCTAAATTAGGAAAACATTTGGTAAGGTCCCATATTTTTTGTATATTTTGATGATTACAAATACAAACACAAAAAAAAAGCAAACAACAGAAGACAAAGCTTACCAAACAAACTAATCAAAGTAGAATTATATTTGATAAGATATAATACCTGTAAAATCATATGGGAAAGTATAATTATCAATGTTTCAAATCTCTACAAATTTGGTTCCTTTCAAGTTTCCTACTTATGTATCCCTTAGCACCTCTGCCCCAACAGTTCTGGTTTCTTGAAAGAAAGCCCTTCATAAGCTGTTCCAACTCAAGGTCAGTTTGAAAGCCTTTTGACTTCATTTCACCATAAAATTCATTAGCCTTTGAAATCCATCCATCTACTGCCAATCCATTAATCATTGTAATGTAATGCACGATGTTAGAAATACCACCATATTTACTCATTTCACTCCACATCTTTAGTGCACTTTATGATTTACCCAATCTAAAAAAAATTATTAAAAATTAGGAGAAAAGTGCTTTGATTTAGCATAGTACCATCTCCTTTCATTTGTTTAACCAGCTTGATTAATCCCGTGAAATCCTCTATCTTGATAAATGCATGGTAAGTATGCATAGACGGATGAACACCTCCTAAAATCATCATCTGCATTATCTCTTGCACTTCATCCAGTCTATGTGCTTCAAAGAACACGAAGAAGAGCATAAAATACATCCAAATATGCTTTTACATTGAATTTCTCCAAAGCATGGAATGTTTTAATTGCTTTCCCAATCTCATTTGCAGATACATACCTAATTTTCAAGGAAGAAGTGTAATCGTATTAGATATGATTAAAACGTTCAATTTATAGTGTATTCTTGTGGGAAGTTATAACATCGATAAATTTTACATGCATTATATGGGGCATACAAATTTGCATTCAAGATTTCCCACCATAAATTCCCTTTTGGTAGAACTGTATCGTCGAAAGATTTAAAATGTTCCTCAGATATTGAATGATAGAGATTTCAAATTTATATATCTCACTTAAAATTTTCAAGACAAACATAGATATTAAATAATATGCTTTTACAATATATCATAATATAAGTGAATTCACTCTCCCCTTTTTAACAAAATTTCTAAGTGTAAAAAGCTTTAATATAAAACTATTTAAAACTGTTAAGAGCAATAATAGAACGTGAATTTTTGCAATGAAAATTTCTAATATCATTTGAATTTAAAGTGGTTAAAATTCCAGTTCTTCATATGATGAACAGAGAAAGTCTATCATAACTTGCATTTGGGGCTCCTAATTGCATAGCGGCTGTTTGGTATACTATTTAAGCAGGATTTAAGCAAGATTTAGCTTAAAGTTTGTCAAACAGAATTTTGGATTTTTTAAATCCTATTATTTTAATGAATCTCATTGCAGCATTACTATTGGTAATATCTAGAAATTAGTAGGGGGATTTACATACATACCACTTTTTGTGCTATTTACATAACTAACACTAAAAACTTTAATATTTTATCCCTATCATCCATAGACAACTTTAGTATCAAATATGTCACTCCTATATTGCATTCGTACTGGTCATACCACCATGTAAACTTTAATATTTCATTTATTTCACATATATTTAATCTATGAGTGGTAGGTATGGAATCCCACCATTCACGGGATCTAACAGGTTTAAGTACATCTCTCTCACACAGGCCTTAAATCCTAAAACAAATAGACAAATGGTTTATTAAAAAGAGTAAACACTTTTCATGTCAAGCAGTCTCGAGGGTGTAATCCTTTAAAGATTAAGTAAATCCTAATTATAGTCAAATGATATAATCCACTAGTTTGAGAATGATATAATCCAGTAGCTCAAGATATAAAACTCTTTCATCTTGCTATCAAAAAATTTATCTACAGCTAAATTGGATATCCCGATCATAAACACTCCAAAGAATTGTAAACACACACCTTTCCAGGATTCAGAGGTATCGTAAACACGCACCTTTCCATCATAATAATCAATCCCCGGTGAGTAAGCAAAGACTTGAGAAGTTGCAAGCATGATAGGCCCCATACAAGTGTAGAAGTATATTCACCTCGTCGAGGCCTCAGATATGAAGGAGGCTTCATGTACGAAGAAAATCAATTAATACATCATCAACAAAAGACCCCGACTATGACATGAAGTATACAAAATTGAATAATTCTATAGAGTCAAAGAATGATCAATTGAAGAGATGTTTCACCTATCATCTCTACAAAAATATTGAAGACTTCCAGTCAATGCAAGTATCTGCAAACTATTGCAAGAAGCCTGTTGATCTACTGACAGTAGAGAGTATTATCTACGACATTAACAATGTAGAGTTAAATAATTTTTCATGAATAATTATGTAGAGTCAAAGAATGAGAACTTGAAGAAAAAAAATGAATGATGTCTCATTCTATCATCTCTCCAGAAATATAGGGGCTCCCGAAAATATGCTGCATCACTCAAGTAAGGACTTGAAGATCAAGCCCCTCAACTCAATGACATACCTTCGTGGCAAGTCAGGGACAAAACAATATAATGATATCTGACCTCCCGATGAATGAGAAAAGGGAGTCTATATCAGAACAATAACATATCTAGTGGCAGTTAGGTGATAATGCTATGATTCATCTAAGCAAAAATAGGAAATTGGTAGTAAGAATCACGGGCCACTAAAGCATGACGCCACACTAATGGATCTGCAACACTCATACAAGCAGACAAAAGACGTCTATAAGTTCCCAAATATAGCGTCGCAAATGTTCAAATGACAATGGCCAGCATAATTGAAATATCTCAAAAATGCCCCCGCACATGCACCTTCATTTGTATACACATAGGTATACAAAAGGGGTAAGTGTAATCATATACCCGTATGGGCCCCGGTAAGGGTGTTATTGGTACACATGTGACGTCTAGGGATGCTGTGTGGGTCAATAAATTAGAACCTGATCCTCTTAAGCAGGTAAATGAGAATTGATAAGGTTTAATAAATAATTATAAAATGCCCTCAAATACCCGCATGGGCTCCGGCGAGCATGTTATTGGTACACATGTGACGTCTAGGGATGCTGCGTGGGTCAATAAATTTGAACATAATCCTTCTAAACAAGTAAATGGGAGTGGACAATGTTCAGTAAATAATTATAAAATGCCCCTAAATACCCATATGGGCCCTAGCGAATGTATTGTAAGAACACACGTGACGTTTAGGGATGCTGCACGGGTCAATAGATTTGAACCTGATCCTCCTAGGCAGGTAAATAGGAGTCAACAAGGTTCATTAAATAATTATAAAATACCTCCAAAAACCCGCATGGGCCTAGGCGAGCATGTTATGAGTACACACGTGACGTTTAGGGATGCTACGTGGGTCAATTAATGAATCCTAGTTCGAGCCTGATCTTTCTATATGAATAGATAGGAGTCGACACAGCTCGAACTATTAAACAGATATACAATCAAGGTGTCGACCGAAATATATATTTTAAACATTCATATTAGGCTTTTAAGGTCTATAGTAAAATAAATCATCAACAAAAATATAAAACCTATGAAACCCGATCCTCTATTGACAGCTCGATAGAGTCGACAAGGTTCAATCCATAAATGAAAATGACCCCAAGCACCCCGATGATGACCGTGTTGAATGTAAATCTCAATCGGAGGGGTTAATTCTAAATATTTCAAAATTCCACCCAAATACCCACAAAAATCCAAAAAATTTAAAATTGTCCAAATCCAAAATATTTAAAATTGAAATAATCCATCAAATCACTTAAATCAAAACCCATATGCCCTCCACAACAGTTTGCCAAGGTGGACAAATTGAAAACTACTTCAACTCACAAAGAGTTAATGTTTGATCTAAAATATCACTAGGATTCATTCTCAAATAATCTCCTATTAGTAAGGACGTGGTACGTGTCCTATAACCAGCAGTTTCACCATCAAATGACACTACAGAAAAATAGTTATGACCCGGGGCCCTCTGAACCGAGTGGTTCTACCGTCAAATGGCACCACGAGATAACGGTTATGGACAGAGCTAATATGTTCCTTAGTGGCATCAAATCCTTGAGATATGAATCAATACGATATAATCGATAGAGCACAAAGCCCTCTATTAGCTAAGGTGGATTCAAATTTTTCCCCTTAGACAAATACTCACCACAGGTCTACAAGGCACCCTTGGATAAAGCAACCCATGGTTGCCGACAAGGACCCTTCTGTCAGGTTGGGTCGACTACCTCCTTTGACTAAGTAGACCAGGACCACGATGGCCCGAGACGACGGAACCATGGGATCTTGATCGGGTCCATCATCTATTCCCCCACCATTCACTTTAAGTGCAAGATGGTGAAATTTCTTATTTTGAATATCAAACCTTCAAACTCTCAATACATATACCCATGTTGCTACTATATGTCAGATGCACGTATCTCTACGTATCTAATTGAAGACTAGCCTTAATCGAAAGTTCTCTCTCGTGAATGGGAGGGGTAATTAACTATAGGGGCTTGCGCCTATAAGAAACCAGAACTCGAATCATAAAGTCCTCGCAAAATGAGGGTGAAATCTCTGGGTAGTGTCTTATCTACAAATCCATCTGCCTTTCAAAATTTATCCCGGAATTTAATTCCGTTAAAACTCTCCCGAAAAGCATAATGGGGGATGTTGGGGCTGAATTTTCTGAGCCCACATATGACCATTTGTTAATAACTGTAGGAAGATGAGCCGATAGAGGCCTACTAAAATCCAATTCAACTAGAACCCTATCCACAAACAAGCTAAAGAGGAAAGCTATGACGCATTTATTTGCAAGAGTTTGTCAAAGATAGAGCCCAAAGAATATACCGTAGATTGATTAAAGTAGTGAGGTCGAAGTTAAATAAAATGAATCTAAATCGGAGTTTATGATGTTTCATGAATGAGTTAAAATAAGAAGCCCACTTTAATATGCACATGAGGAAGCCATTCACATGATAGTATTTCCATGAAAATAATTTAGAGTAATATGCTTCAAAAAATAATATAATAATGATATTAACAATGTTCTATTGAATATTTTGTAGCCAAATACCTGTTTGACTTGAATGAATGTATAATCTAAAAAAATAAAATTACTCTTAGAATTTTGCCCCTCCCAACAAAATTTGTTTGCCCCCTCTAAAAATATTAAGTTTTGAGGAATTATCCATTATTTGGGTGAGTTGGAGATTTATCTCTTGCTGTGTTTTTTATAGCTTCTTGAATTTTTATTCTTGGGTGCTTATGCGTTTAAGTACCAATATAGTATTTGTTCATTAAATTTTTAATGAATTTTCATTTTTTTTTTTTCTCTTATCCTACATGCTTATTATTTTGGCAGTAATTTTGTGAACTACCACTGCTACATCAGGGAGAGCTTTTTGCAGTGAGAATTGTCAAGCATCAATTACATATTAGAATGAGTGATGACTATATTGAGAAAGAAGTATTTGACTTGATTCTCAATGAAGCTGTAATATACTATTATCAAAAAATTATATAAAATAGATTACAAAGCTTATAATAATTATTTAATTCATCAATAATAATGAAATACGAGATTTTGTTTGAATGATATCTTTCATGTTTCCTTTTTTTTTTTTTACCTAGTTATTTATATTAGGAGTTTGTCCGCCTTCAATAGAGAGGCTAGATTTACTCTTGCATAACTCTATATTTGTTTGTAGAAAGGCTAGTTGCAAACTTAACTGCGATTCGAATCATAAACTCTAATATTAGAATTGAAGTATTTCTAGTTATTTTTATTAAATGTATTTTTTTGCAAAACAAATTCATTCCTTAATTCAAAGGACATTTTACCATGATATAAAAAAAATATGTAATATATATATCTTACAATTTGAGCATATTCATGTGCACATAATTTAAATTTTATTTTGCAAAAATTTTTAACTCAAAAAATTTATGTACTAAAATTTTACTTTATAAATTAGTAAGAAAAACGTCCCAAATAAAGCCATAGTTATGATGGGTAAATACACCTTCTTGCATTAAGCTCAAATAAATGATTAAACCAATTTCCAATATTTGTAATAATCAAAATTAAGTTCATCATATATGAGTTTAGGGGGCCCATAAATTTTTTTAATTATTATTATGACAACCTTTGCAAAATAAATATCAACAACCTTTGCAAACAATATTAAAAATTTTTACAATATTCTTTAGATGAAATAATAATAATTATTATTATTATTATTGCATTTAATAATAATAAAAATTCACATTATGCAAAAGTCAGATCCAACAAATTCTCATTCATTTAAAGTTATAAGCGTTTCTACTAATTAGTACATATGATAATTTAGTCAAATTTAAAACGCTCTAAAAGGTACAAAACTAAGCATTTCAACAGGTACAGCTTCCACATTCATTTCATTCCAAAAAATTGTCACATTCATACATCTGCAATTAGTGAAAGCAAGGAGAAAATATTAGGTGCAAAGAGTCCGGACGTAGAGTTACATCTGAACTGTGAATTGTGAATGTATAAAAATACACTATATTTTTTATATATTTTGTGTACATATTGTATACACTTATATATTCGGATATAACTCTACGTTCAGACTCCACACGTAATAATAAAAATTTCTTTAAAAAATAATAAGAAAACTGTTCCAAACGAAACCTTAGATTATGAGAAAGATTAAACGGACTATGAAGTTTTAAGGTTGATTCTCATAATAACAAGAAGAGCAGTTGCTTCTTGTGAGAAAATATGTAATAGGTGGCAAGCTGGACTGATTTATTGAATCTCCAACATTTTAAGGAACTGAGTGCTAAAAAATGTAGTGATTTGACTGGCCAAGGCATTTAGTGAAGGAGGAAATTCACATTAATCCAAATGAAAGGCTAATGAGTTTTTGAATGGCCCAAAGAGCCAAATCGTCATAGTCAACATCGAAATTATTGCTGAGAACCAGCCCACAATTATCTCAAGAGAAAAGCCATGAAAAAAGGCAGGAAATCTCACTATCATAAATAGGATCAATAACCAAACTATTATAGAAATATTGACGAAATTACCTCTAAATAAGGCAGCATATTGCATAAAGTCTTGAACATCAATTAATGGAGAAAAAATAGAGAAAAAAAGGATAAGTAGTTATAAAGAAAGGAGCAAAAAATGAAAAATAATTAATAGGCATAAACAGGGGAAAGCTACTAAGGGGAAGCTCATAATATTCACTCGTTAGAAGCAATAAACATCAAACCAACTATATCATTGTTGAATACATATAGATAGTATATAAACGCAGATAACATTTGATTAGGCCTTCAGGCCTATAAAACAAGTTCGACTTAAATTTTAAGCACACCACCCCAAAAGTTCCATATAATAAATAGAGTAGCTGATCAGATAGAAGTTTTAATGAGATAGTATTCAAACCATTAGAACTCTCTATCAGGGAAGAGGACTGGTGCGACTAGAGACCAGATGAAGAGTGCTGCGGTAGCCCAACCAGTCACAATCCTTACCCACACGGACGGCCACCCGACATCGACCAACTTCCCGCTCTCGCCGACTGAGCTCGACCAGCCAGTAAGGAGCATTGCAGAATACATACTAGCCAAAGAGAAGATGAGATGGAAAAATGAATATGAGTATGAGACTGGAACTGATTCTTCCTTTTTCATGTCCTGTTCCTCAACTTTGTCGAAGGGAAGCAAAGGCTTTTCAGAACCTATCGAAAGGAACCAAGTGTAGAGATCAGATAATGTTGAATGAAGATGATTGCTATAGTATTCCTATATTATAAAATTCGTTGGTCTTACTAGCGCGAGGAGAACTTGGTGGTGAGAGAAGAGTGGTGGAAGAACCAGCACGGACAGCAGAGTACACGACGGAGAGGACAGTCGTTAGCAAGCCAATGGTAAGGCTTCCTGTGGAGACAGCTTTTGAGTGCTTGTGAAAACTATTACACTCGTAATCCCGTGGCTCACTCACAAGACCACTGTAGCAAAGATAGGTGCAGTAGAGAGAGATTACAGAAGCAGGAAGTAGGCTACCGTTAACCTGCAGGAATAAGTAGAGTTATGTGCCAAGTCTCCCGTAAAACAACTGGTATGCATGGTTTTATCAAGTGATGAAAAATCAAAATTTGAATGATAGAATTGAAGTAACATCAGGTGAAGGGTCCATTTGGGGCTGGTTCTTCGCAGTTTTGTCGTCCTTAAAACTGTCACATTTATGTTTAATTACAACTTGTTTGCCACTTTTCAAATATTTTTGTAGTGGAACAGCTCTCAATTAGATTTGCTAGTGTGTGATAATTGGAAGAAAATTGTCATCTTGCTTTCTTTTAAGGGAACCAATTTTTAACACCAACAGCAATTTCAATTAACTTATTTTTCTTGTAACAATTCTACAGTTTATTTCACAAAGCAGCAGCCGCCCAAACAGACCTAAAGAAAATACATAAGTAGATCAGGGTGTGGAATGCATGCATGAATTGAATGATAAGACAAGGTACAAATATCCTAATGACTAAAAAGATCTAGATATGAAGGCAGCAGATTTGCAAGGAAGCACAGGTAACGAAGAAGGTGCAAAATTTAATAACTTTTATAGAGATAGAGAGCAGGACAACAAAATGAAAAATTAGTGAATAAAGCATTTAAGGAACAGACAAACTTTTGTTATCAAAAGCTATGCTTTGTGAGAGTTTTTGAGTTCTTACAGGTTCATTTTCCACCATCTAATCGTAATAATGTTATTTAATAGCATAGGCAAGGGAGGTTGGGAAAAACTAGAAAGATTAAAAAGCTAGTTGAAATCTGCAGAAAGCATCAACATAACACGGGGACATGGGGATACGATATTATACATTCCCAGCACCTCTCCACTCTCTCCAAAAGTATATTAGATATACAAAACATATATTACTACATCAATATATTAACCTTAAGTACAATTCTAAATTGAATGAAAAAAGCAATTCAATTTCCTATGAGGAAAATTGAAATATTACAAAATATAACAATCAGAAGCCCACAAAATTTTACCATGCCAATGCCTAGTTATATCAAGCAGTAACATAAAAATGAAATATATAGACTTCTTTGGGAAAAAAATAGGCTCAGCATCAAATTTTGAGATCTTATCAGGCTATCAATATGGAATGAATCCACTTTAAACTTCCATTATCCAATCCTGTACATGTGCATTTTAAAATAAATACAGCATTAATTAGGCTGAAAAGTATCATGGTCATCATAATCATCATCATTATCGCTATAATAATTATTTCGGATAATTTTACGAATCCTAAACTCTATACTTGTTGGTTGTAATTTTGAGTGTTAAATCTACTTTGATCAAAATCATTTTACACAACCTTTGTCCATGCTAAATATAATCAATCTCTTTTCCTCTCTAATTTTTCTATTTAAATTAATTTAAATATTTTATTAGTGCATCTTTTACCCACCATTATAAGTCAAAACACCCAAGTCTATTTTTCAAGATCTTTCTCATCAATAAATGCTGCTCCCATGATGATCTAGGATGCTCTAGGATCAAAATTTCACAATGCACAGCCCAAAAACACGAACCATTTCTAAAACACTACAAAACAAGCTTTGAAACCTTTCAGAAAAAATGTAGAAAATTTCTTCCGAAGAACCTTCCAAAAGTAATCAGAATATTCTAGAAAACATGATAGAGATGGCTAGAAAGTTCAAAACCTCACATTCAAATATAGGAGAAAGAAAGTTTATTAAATGTTTAAATTCATCAATAGAATTTCAAGGACTCCAGCCACATAAAGAAGAAGAAAATGATGATTTAAACCCCAATGAAGATATTCAAAGAAATATTCAAGGGCCATTCCTCAATTCACTACATAAAAAGAGGGTTGGATCGTAAAGTATGTAGGCACGTAACCATTTCTAATTTCCACAAAAATTAGCTACATTTTTTTTAGTTTCTTATAAAATAAATTGTACAGGTTATAAGGTAAGGGATTGTTTCATCTACTAACTTATCTAGTATGGTGATTCAGAACTAATCCTTATCATTTAGCATTATCTTGTATTTTAGGCTATCACTGTAAATAATATCATTTATTAGGTCTTTTTCATAAAAATTAAAAAGACAAGTCATCTTGATTTCAAGAACCTCTTGCTCTCCTAGCTAGTCACAGGGCCTTCTCCTATAGCCTTGCTAATCTCAACCCTCTCAATTTCTCTTAAATACTAAAGCCTTCTACGACCTTTCTCTCTACCTTCAACTCTTTTTCTCTAACTTCCTCTATCTACGTGAGGATATATGGAGTAGATAAGCAAAAAAGCTATCGAGTTAGAAGGTTACAAATAATAAAAGAAGAGGCAAAAGCAAGAAAGAAAATTTAATATAAGGGATTACCCATCATCAAGCTCTCGAGTATTAAATAAACCATAATCTTTCTCTAGTTAATATGCTAATTGTGTTTGCTATTTCTAAGTCAAAGTTCTCTATGCCGATCTTAGGTTGGCCAATTTTTTTGAGTTTCTTTGGTAAACTTGTAAACTCTACTTTGCTAAAATAGTGAGTAAGAAACACACTCATTATTCCCATCTTAGATTGAATAATGTCTTTGGGTAGTTTATATTGCGTGCATCCTAAACTAACATAAATCATATAACCCAAGAACTCCCATTATGATCATGTCCATTGAGAAGACTAGGCCTCCCTTGGTTGATCTGAATCACATAGTATCTCTCATGTGATCATTTCTCAATCTATTAATTTAACCTTAGTTTTCCCAGACAAACATCTTCACAATCTCAATTCTGCCATTCTCAATTTTGCAATAGAAAACTCCTTTATCATCTAACATTCTAATCCATAACATATAAAAGATCCAAAATACCTCGTTATTAAAACTAAATGTCAAAAAGTTTGAAAAGAAAAAAATGCAATCATATTTATTCTATATAAAAGAAAATTTATAGCAGTAGGAAATATAGATATATTTAACAAAGGGAGAAAAAAGGTTGAAGAAAATAAGACAAAAAAACAGAAAAAGTTGGCATGAAAAAGGAGAAAAAAGAAATAATAAAACTAATCATATAAGCCCAAAAAATAAAAATTACCTTTGGATGCAGTGCAACCACTGCAAAAACAAAAACAAGGACCAATGTAAAAACAATAAGGAAGGAGTTGAGCCCACAATCATGGCCCGAAGGAGTGAACCAGTGAAACAAGAACCCTGAAAAGGTAAATGTGGCCACATAACAAACTAGCGATACAACAAGCAATGCCATATACCTGTAGTATGAAGTAAAACAAACTCTTTAGATCCAATGATAAGGTTAAATAGCACAGTAAATATAAAATGCGCCATCACATGCACGAAATCAAGAAAACTTCAATGCATACCAGAATTGTTCATCCTTGCTAACCCAACTGTCATTCCATCCATGTACAAAATCTAACAAGAGAACAACTTGAACTAGAAGAAAGAACCCTGACCCGAATTTAGATATCGACTCTGTAAGGAAAAAAAAAAAGCATTCTTACAAACAAGCATACCACCTATGTAACGCAAAAAGAATATGCAAACATAAATAAATTTAATGTAACTTAATCAGCAACAGTGAAAAAGGAATATTGCTTTCCTAGCAATGGAATGTCACTATCACGATTAAGAACAATCTCGATAGTAGCACAAAGGAGTAATCTGTAGAGAATGCAACAATACAAAACTGCCTCAATAAGACAGCTTACCAAATTCATCTCAAAAATGGGTGCACAAGTAATCCAATTTTCCCAAATAAAAAATAAAAAAAGATGAAGTGCCGAGCACAGTTTGCCTATTAAAAGCGAATTAATAAAGTCATTATAATCTCTTTCATTCAATAAATATGAAACCTCATCCTCATTCATCTTTAAATAGTCAAAGCTTGGTCATAAGTTGCAACACTAGATTGTAGCCCTTCACTTTCTTTCTTTGTGTCACACCTCATCCATGAATCCAACAAACTATTTTTGTCAGTACATTCACCAAAAATGAAAAATATAGACTTCTTTGGGAAAAAAATAGGCTCAGCATCAAATTTTGAGATCTTATCAGGCTATCAATATGGAATGAATCCACTTTAAACTTCCATTATCCAATCCTGTACATGTGCATTTTAAAATAAATACAGCATTAATTAGGCTGAAAAGTATCATGGTCATCATAATCATCATCATTATCACTATAATAATTACTTCGGATAATTTTACGAATCCTAAACTCTATACTTGTTGGTTGTAATTTTGAGTGTTAAATCTACTTTGATCAAAATCATTTTACACAACCTTTGTCCATGCTAAATATAATCAATCTCTTTTCCTTTCTAATTTTTCTATTTAAATTAATTTAAATATTTTATTAGTGCATCTTTTATCCACCATTATAAGTCAAAACACCCAAGTCTATTTTTCAAGATCTTTCTCATCAATAAATGCTGCTCCCATGATGATCTAGGATGCTCTAGGATCAAAATTTCACAATGCAGAGCCCAAAAACACGAACCATTTCTAAAACACTACAAAACAAGCTTTGAAACCTTTCAGAAAAAATGTAGAAAATTTCTTCCGAAGAACCTTCCAAAAGTTATCAGAATATTCTAGAAAACATGATAAAGATGGCTAGAAAGTTCAAAACCTCACATTCAAATATAGGAGAAAGAAAGTTTATTAAATGTTTAAATTCATCAATAAAATTTCAAGGACTCCAGCCACATAAAGAAGAAGAAAATGATGATTTAAACACTTCATTTCTCTGAGCTTTTGGTCAGCTACCTGCATTTTTCATAACAAACTTCTAATTATAGTTTGGTGACTTTGCAAATTATTATTTTCTTAAACTAGATTTGTTTGCTAGTTGGGAATTAATAGAAGATTAAGGTTTTATTTGAGACGGCTTTCTTACTGCTTTCTAAAACAACTTTTTAGTATAAATATTTTTATTTCAACAAATTTTTGTACTAAAAAATTGCTTTAAAAAATAATAAAAAAGCTATCCCAAACGAAACCTAAATTTATGGAACTCCATTTTTATTCAATCAAAGTGTCCTTCGCAATATCATACTTATATTTGATCTTGCCAATTTTATTTGTGATGATAAAATATAGAAATCAACTACGAGATCAAATTAAAAACTTTTAACAACGCAACTATCTACACGTTTGAAAATGTTGTAATAATATATCATTTTGTATAGAGATTATTATGCCATGAATATCTATTTCATTTAAGATTACAGACAAAAAGTAATAAAAGAAATAAATTAACGCTTCGTTTGGGACCTTTTGTTTCTTATGCAACTTTTCAGTGCAAAAACTTTTTGAAAGCAGCGATCAAAAGCTGTCCAAAGTAAGTCTTAAATTCTCCAAAATACTGGAAAAGGCTTTCTATAGCTTTAGAATATGAGAAATAGTAGAATTATCATCTTATCAGAACCATTGCAGTTTTTATTAATATTTATGATAAAAAACTCTTTATTTCGCCTAAAGTATGCCATACATTGTTGTCCTGTTTCTTGAAAATAAATACTCTACTGGAATAACTTATCTTTCCAGATGCCAACCCATCTTTTTTTTTTCTCTCTCTGTCTCTCTACAAAATGGTTAGAAAACAGTGGAAGAATTAAGAGCAGAAGTTCAATTTAAGTAATAAAACTTGGGTTTATATATAACATCACCATTCACAATAGCAAGACAGTATAGAATTATGACAAAAATGCATATGCATGGCTTATGATTTCATTTATTTATCAAAAAAGTAACAGTACAGATTTTTTTTTTTACATAACCTCTAAACAACAATAACATGCAATGAAAGAAGCAAAATTACAGACTTGAATTGGTAACTACGAAACAAACTATGAATTGACTCCACAAGCTTTAACTTTTGAAATGACTCCATTAACTGCATCATCTGGAGAAAGATGAAAAGAACAACAATCTACAAAGCTTACTTAGAGCAGGGAAGGAATCGAGATTTTCCTGTTCAGAATGTAGAAAAGAATAATATATTAGAATATGGTAAACATAAAATGTTTCAAATTAGGCAATAAAAACTTCCCAATCAAGATTAAGATCATTTTGAGACAAACAGAAAGGTACCTCAACAATTAAGAGTACCTTCAGGAGCCCTTGCAGTGATCTTAGTATTGAAACTGAAAATTTTAATAGTTAGAAAAATGTAAATGTCAAAATATTTATACATATTTCACCTATCTACTTCATAAGAAAAAATATTTACCTGGCAAAGTGCTACATAAAGCTCATCTGTGTCATCAATATTGTCAAACTCAGATAGAATTGCCAAATTCGAAGCGTTGCTTCCCCCATGATCTTCTAAACTATAACTTTGAACATCAACTGAATTCGTGTTGATTTGTGCACCTGAGTCAGAGCTATTTTGAGGTTGTTTTTGTTCAACTGCATGAATTCAAAGGCATAAAATCAGCAAAAAATCAATAATAAGAAGTAAACTTTAAATCTTAAAATACTTACGTGCTAATAACGTTGTAAGCTCATCAAAATTATTGTTATCATTAAGATCATTGTTTAAAGACATATCAGTGGCATCATGTTCAATAGTACTTTCAAGTTGGGGAATTGGATTAAGCTCATTATGTCCATTACTTGTCCTTGAATTTTCATAACTTTGTGCTTGACAATCAAGCTGATTTAAGTTTTGATTAATAGATTGATGGCCTAAAAACTGAGTTGACATGTTCATCATATAAGATTCTGTTGTCCAACCTAATTGTTGAGTTTCGAATGGATTTTCAGGCAAACCCGTCATGGATTGTTGGCAAAAATTATTTTGATATCTCATATGAGGAGATAACCAAGTTTGAGGAATTAGAGCATGGCCATCATAAGATTGTTGACCCACAGGATATGACGAGGGCATTGACTTATTTCTATACAAATTGGCATTGCATTCTTTAATATTCATTGCAAGAAAACTTTCACTCTCTCTTCTTGTTTTAGCATTATCAAAAATTTGTTGATTAAGCTCAATTGTATGTTTTTGCAAGCCTTTTCTGTACTTCTGTATAACACAAAAGAAAATAATTTTGTTTATTTTTATCAGATTATGAATTAGTAAATAATCTTTATAAAAAAGTTCATTAATGATAACCAAATAATTTGAAATATAAATAATTCAACAATGAAAAAAAATGAAAACATATAATTCATAAATATTAAGGCTAGTTTAATGAGCTAACCTGTAAATGACTGGCGACATTTTCTCTAGTAAGGCCTGGTATGTCCATGATATCAAGTATTTTTATTGGAACTGCCTCTGAAAAATATTCTTATTTTAAGATCAAGAAAATAAAAAGTGAAAACTATAAAAAAAAAAGAGTTATTAAGTAAAGACACTTACTATCTATGCCTAACTGATTAACAGCATTGATAAATTTTGCATGAAGCTCTGGGGTCCAAGAAACTCTAGCTCTCTTTTGTGAAGCCAAGTTATCTTTTAAAGCAATATCGTCATCTTCATCTCTTTTCCTCACAAGATCTTTGGATTTTTTTGTGAGATTTGAAATATTAACATCCATTGATCTTGATTCATTAATGCTCTTCTTTTCATTAAGAGATTTTTTTACCACATGCTTCCAAATGAGTTTTAATTCTTCAAGACGTACAGGTTTGACAAGATAGTCAACTGCACCATATTTTATACCTTTCATGACATTTTCAAAATCTGAATCAGCTGACAGCACTGCATATAAATTTAACCACGTTAAAAAATTAATTGATAAAGAAAAGAATTTGATATTTTTGTTGAAGATTTTAACATACCAATTACAGGCAAATTTATTTCTCGGCTAACAATCTCTAATAGTTGAAATCCATCAATGCATGTCAAATTAACATCAATGAGCACTATATCATAATTGTCTATATTTGCTCTCAATAGCTCCAAGGCTTGAAGTGGACAATCAGTTATAGTGACTGTAAAATAATAAAAAATATAATAATTCATATGAAAAATATAATAACTAAGCAATAAAAAATAAAGTTTTATAAATATTTATCAATATGCACTACAAACTAAAAACCTTTACATTATAATTCCTTTCCTTCTCAATTTACTCAACAGAAAAAAAAACAAGTAATAACAATCTTAAATAAATTGTTAAGATTAATTCTCTTTAAACAAAAAAAAAAAGAATAACTTCACAGCAAATAAAACCATATAGTTTATATCTGGTTCAAAAATTGAACTTTAAATTTCAAAAAATTACTCAGGTTGCCATATATTATTCTAGCTTCCATGCATCTTGAAAAGTTACATCAGAAATAATTACAGAACTAAATAGAAGCAGAAAAACTAATTATAGAGATTTCTTTTTTTTTCATCTTAATTAGTCAATTCAATTCATTTTGAATGACTAAAATTGAATTAAAATTTTATTATTTTTAAAATTATTCTAATTTTATTTTATTCCTTGTATGATTTTCCAAATCATTTTTCAAATAATTTTAATATCAAATCCGTTAAAACTGAAGTCTGCTAGAAAAAAAAAAAGCTGCAAAGAACAAAGTCAAAACCCTAAAAATTTTGTAAATCATAACCCTAAAAACAAACAACTGAACGGAAAAAAAAAGCAATTTTTTTTCTTCCGTGCACCATAACAATATATACTCATCAAAGAGGTCAACAACTTCTATCTGTATTCCTTAATATGATTCTCTAAAAAATGCCATTAAATAAAATTGAATTGAAATCATAAATTTTCAAATAATACCATTAAAAATAACGTTGCTGGGAAGAAACAGAGCCTGAAAAGAACAAAGAAAGGGCGTTGTCAAAACCCTAAAAATTTTCATAAAAAAAAACCCTAGAATACTATAGACGGACTGAAAAATCTCTAGAACCAACTAAGAAAAACACACCTTTGTAGGCGCACTGGAGAAGCATTTTCTCAAGCATCCTTAGAACGACGGAGTCCTCCTCGACGACGAAAACTCGCAACCCGGCGGGGAACCCGTCCGGTAACATAGCTTCAGATTCCGTCAATGCGTGAGAGAAAAAGAAAGTATCGTCTTTATCAAGAAAAAACCTAATAAGACTTCTATTTTGTCAGATACATCCGGCAGCTTTAAGAGCGAGAACGGTGAGAAGAGAAGAGAAGAAAAAGAAGAAGAAGAAGCCGGACTGAGGGGCTGTTTGGCATCGGATTTATCCCAGGATTTAAGTCGGATTTACGCTCCAGCCAGACGGTTTTACAGCGCGCGTTAAATCCCGGGAGTTGGTAAATCCCGGATTTACGGATTTACGGCTTAAATCCGGGATTTAGTAAGTCCCACGGTTCGGCAAACGGGATTTGGCCGAAGAAGCGCGCGAAAGGGAGAAAGTTACCTTCACAGCCAGCGAGCCAGCGAGTTCCCGTTGTTGCTTCCGATCACAATGTCGTAACTTCCGATCAGACAGGAAGGGGAATTCGTCGAAGGAGCGAAGTCGAACAGCCACGAAGGAGCCGAAGAAGCGACGCCTGCGAAGCAACGAAGCCGAGCAACTGCGAAAAGAGAAGATTAAAGGGAAACCCTAGACGCGGCTAAGTTTTTATAAGTTATTATTGATTAACTTAATTAATATAATTTAAAATATTACTAATTCAGCAAATTAATTAAAGAATTAATAGTATAATTAGTGCATAAAGTAATTATCCAGTTTAACTTAATTGACTAACTAGTAATATAATTAATAATTAAATAATAGTATAATTAGCTTAATTAATATAAATTAAAATATATATTATTAAATATATAATAAATAGTATTAATAATAATTACTGAGTAACTTATACTTAACATGTTATTAAATTCATAAAACATTACTTTTTATTTTTAATTATAAAATATTTTTTTAATTTATAATTATATTTTTCATATTTAAAGGACGGACAGCTTGGGGCAAATCCCTTTCACCTGAAGGACGGTTGTAATTAACTCAGCTATAATTAAATTAGTTTGAGTGCGATATCTCTCGTTTACTCTCTTTAAAAAAATTAATTTAAATTGATGAGATATCAATGTGCTTTAAAAAATTAAAAATATTTTTAAAAAAATTAATATATATATATATATATATATATATATATATATATATATATATATATATATATATATATATATATAATACTAATCTCAAAATCTATTTAATAATTTTCAAGCTCATTCTAATATAATTTGTATTAATATATTCTAGCAATAATTTTTCTAATTATTCATTTAATTCAAATAACAAAAGATTTATAATTATAAAATAAGATGTATTTAATTTAAGTTGTAGGTGTTGGATGTGTACAATTCATTCTACATTAAGGATCAAGTTTTTTATTAAATAAGATATTTGAAAATTTTTAGGAGAAGATATCTACTTTTACATATGCAAATCTGAATTTTTGGTGAATTCTTTTTCTTTTTATGCTCTCTTTTGCATTTTGTTGAAGGCATGAGCAAGTGATTTTGTTTAGTTAAATATTAATTTATAAAAAAAAAGATGAATTAGATGTTAATAATATTTACAATTATAAAATAATTGTTCAACTAATTTTGATTGGATAGGAAAACTCTACCTAAACGTATAATAGATTATATGCAACTAAGGTTTTGTTTGGGATATTTTTTTTGTTGCTTTCTAAAGAATTTGTTTTAGTAAAAAATTTTCTAAATTAAAAACTTTGTATTAAAAAGTTGTTGTAGAAATTAGCAAAAAAAATTTCGATCCGATTCGACCCCAATTGAATCATTGAACCCTTAACCTCTCCTTCTTCCGGTTCTTTGTTCGATCCAGATTTTACAAATTGATCAATACATAAAAACACGCACACAAAAATTTTATATAGTTTCACTCAATTGGTCGCCACCTATTATTGTTATCATTGCAGACTTCACTATTTTTTAATTATGAGGAATTAGAATCATAATCTCTATAATAGAAATATAATATATGCTAATCTCTTTATCAAAAAAATTCCAGGACAAGCAAAATTTAATGAACATTTTGAAATACTTTTAATGAAACAATTATAAATATTGAATATATTTTAAAAATGGAGCCCGCAACCTCCAAGGTTTCGTTTGGGACGGCTTTCTTACTACTTCTTAAAGCACCTTCTAGTACAAAAACCACATTGTGTTTGAACACAAGTAATAGCTCCTGCATACATATCTTTAATAATTTGAATATAAGCGTTATAAACTTCTTTTTTTTCGAGAACTCTTCGTAGCACTTCTCTTTGAACTTTATCAAATGCTTTTTCTAAATCAATAAATATCATATGTAGATCCTCCTTATTCTCTCTATATTTGTCCATCAAACCTCTTAATAAATGTATGGCTTCCAAAGTAGACCTACCCGGCATGAATCCAAATTGATTTTGTGAAACATTAGTATCACACGGCAACCTATGCTCCATAACTAGCTCCCATGGTTTTAAAGTATGACACATCAACTTAATTCTTCTATAATTTGCACAATCTTGTACATCACATTTATTCTTAAAAATAGAAATTAACACACTCATTATTCACTCATCTGGCAACTTTTTAGTCTTCAAAACAGTATTAAAAAGTTTAGTAAGCCAAGAAATTCATTCATCTCCTAAGCATTTCCACACCTCTATTGGAATATCATCAGGTCCAACAGTTTTTCCACCCTTCATTTTCTTTAAAGCCTTTCTAACTTCGTTTTTACAAATACGCCGATAAAAACATAAATCTTTATTTTCATTTAGGGTGCTAAGGTAACTAAAGTCCATTGTATTTTCACATTCTTCATTAAAAAGTTTAGCAAAATATCTCATCCACCTTCCATTAATATCATCTTCTAAGAAAAGTACTTTTTGATCTTCATCCTTAATACACTTAACTTGAACTAAATCCTTACTATTCATATCTTTTTGTTTGGCTAACTTATACATATATCTTTCTCCCTCCTTACTTGAACTAAATACTACATAATCCATTTTGAAAAGCTACATCAAAAAAAATTACAGAACTAAATAGAAGCAGAAAAACTAATTATAGAGATTTCATTTTTTTCATCTTAATTTGTCAATTCAATTCATTTTGAATGACTGAAATTGAATTAAAATTTTATTATTTTGTAAATCATAAATCGCTAAACAAATAACTGAACGGAAAGTTTTTTTCTTCAGTGCACCATAACAATATATACTCATCAAAGAGGTCGACAACTTCCATCCATATTACTTAATATGATCCTATAAGAAATGCCAATAAATAAAATTGAATTGAAATCATAAATTTTCAAATAATACCATTAAAAACAATGTTGCTGAGAAGAAATAGAGCCTGAAAAGAACAAAGGAAAAGGCGTTGTCAAAACCCTAACAATTTTCAAAAGAAAAAAACCCTAGAATCCTACAAACGCACTGAAAAATCTCTAGAACTAATTAAGAAAAACACACATTCATAGCCACATTGGAGAAGCATCTTCTCAAGCACCCTAAGAACGATGGAGTCCTCCTTGACGACTAAAACTCACAATCTGACAGGGAACCCATCTGGTAATATAGCTCCAGATTCGGCCAATGTGTGAGAGATCAAAAAAGATTGTATCTTCTTTATCAAGAAAAACCTAATAAGACTTCTATTCCGTCAGAGACAGCCCACAGTTTTAAGAGCGAGAGAAGAGAAAATGAAGAGCGAGAACGGTGAGAAGAGAAGATAAGAAGAAGAAGAAGAAGAAGCGAGATTGAGAGAAATAGCCAGAATGATGCCTTATTTAAAGGATGGGCAGCTTGGGGTAAATCCCTTTCACTTGAAGGACGGCTGTAATTAACTCAGCTATGATTAAATTAGTTTGAGGGCTATATCTCTCTTTTACTCTTTTTAAAAAATTTCATCTAAATTGATGAGATATCAATGTGCTTTAAAATTTTAAAATATTTTTTAAAAATTAAAATTTTTAATATATAATAGTAATCTCAAAATCTATTTAATAATTTTCAAGCTCATTTTAATATAAAATGTATTAACTTTGATAATTATACTTTCCCATATGATTTGACATGTATTATATCCTATTAAATACAATTCTACTTTGATCAGTTTGTTTGGTAAGCTTCATCTTCTGTTTTTTGCTTTTCTTTTTTACGTTTGTATTTGTAATCATCAAAATCTAGAGAAAATATGGGGTCCTACCTAATGTTTTCCTATTTTAGCCTCTATTCATTTATTGTTGAGAAGTAGTTGATGCATAGCCTCCTTTACTACTATTAGATCTTATACATTAATCAGATATGTGTTTTTGCTATCTTATTATTTCTGTAAGAAACTATTTGAAGGCTAAATCTGTACTGCACAAAGAATTACGATAGACCTTTTCTTTTTTGTCTTCGTAAAATTAACCCTATTTCTTGTGATAGAAGAGAATTAAGACTGCTGAGGTTTAGTGTTTAGGGATGATAAATATATACAATAAATAGAGATTATGCGCTATACTAAATTTTAAAATTAAATATATTAATATTTAATCACTACAATCTTCTTCTTCCCATCCCCACTTTCTTTCTACTTGGTCACTGTGTTGAGAAAAATAAAATTTTGGCAAATTCACATATATCAAGCACAATCTAAGTGTGCAATTAGTTCTCTAAAGATGCCAAAGAAAGGAGATTTGTGATTCACTATTCGAATACTTCCCATATGGTGACCATAACATATTTCTACTGTCTATAGAGGAATCCTTTGTCATCGTTGTTTTTTTTCTTTTTAAAATTGTTTCAAACAATTATATATATATATATATATATATATATATATATATATATATATATATATATATATATCTTTGAGCTTTTGGTCTTCTACCTTTGCATTTTTTATAACAAACTTCTAATTATAGTTTGGTAGCTTTTTAGTATATATATTTTTAGTTCAAGAAATTTTTGTACAAAAATTGCTTTAAAAAATAACAAAAAAATTATTTCAAATGAAACTAGAAGGTGGTTGCAGATTCTTCTTCTTCCAATACTTACCTTTCTCTTCCCTTTTTTGCATCTTCTATAATTTCCATTATGAATTATATATTGTATATACTGCCCTTATGATTTTATGCTATTAGATTATGTTTTTTTTCCTCAGTTTATTGATTCAATTGTATGATTTATGAAACAATCATGCTTATCTCATACATTTCCTATTAATAAGGTTGGTTAAGCAGTTGTATAGTTCTGCATAGCATTTCATTTTTAGAATGGATTCTAGAAATGAAGGACTTGCCCCTGCGGGTCAAAGGTCTGTACAGGGCCCATCAACTTCTTCCAACTCCAAGAGTGGCCTTCCAGAGATTGCTGGATTGAGTGATCTAAGCCCAGTGTGTTAAATTTCTCAATTCAAACAGGTGAGGAATTTGCACTTGAATTTATGAGAGAACTTTAGGGTTACTTCAAAGAAACCTTCTTGGTCAAATACATCAGCAGATCAAGGCTACAACACCAATTCCATGGACCTTAGAGGTGTGCCTGGTATTTCCCATACAGAATCAGTAAAGATATATCCTGGCAAGAGCTCCTTCAAAAGACAACATCTATATACAATCAAGCTCACACTGTAAAATATCAGCTGCCTGGGGAGGATCATGATGCATTGGTATCAGTTTCTTGTGAAGAAGATTTACAAAATATGATGGAGGAATGTAGTGTTCTAGATGTTGGTGAAGGGTCACAGAAGCTGAGGATGTTGTTCTTGTTTTTGAGTGATTATGATGATCTTTATTTCAGCCTAGGCAGCATTGAAGGGAACTCTGAAATTCAGTATGTGGTTGCTGTAAATGGCATGGACGATGGTGTTGGCAAGACATCCAGTGATCATGGGATGGCAAGCACGTCAGCAAGTGACTTGGATCAATTAGTCAATCTCAATATTGAAGCTGATAGAGCCAAAACAAGCAGAGTTCCATCAGAGACAGTTGTTATGGTATCCCTGGTGGACACTTAGCTAGCAATTTGGTAACTCCTACATCCTCAGCATTCCCACAAAGTTTGTCCAGTGACTATGGAACCCATGTACACTCTTATGACAACAGCAGAATGCAATATGTGGAAGGCGAGCATTATCTCTACACTGCTTCCCAAGCTTCTGACAGCTTTCACAACATGAATAGCAAAATCTCTATGCCTGCAGCAATTCCATCGGATTTCATTGAAACTTCTACATCAACGACGCCACATTACCTACCAATTCACATCCAGTTAGGTTCTGAAGGATATAATAATGTTCCAAGAACTGCTGCTCCAAATGTGCCAGCGACTCATAAAAAATTACCAGTTGATGTCTTAGCCAGAGAAAAAAATGAAAACGATCATTTTCTATCTCGTGAAAATGAAAATGCCGCACCTATAAACCAGCAAGTTTCCTTTGTTCCTCCCATACCTGAGCATGTCTCATCTCTCTTTTCTCTTAAACATAATGGGAATATGCCAGAAGCTGCAGTGGTATCATTAACAGCTGATGCTACTGTAAGTTCTAAATCTGCAACCACGTTCTGGTGTGGCTGAAGAGTCTATTCCTGAAGCTGCTAATTCATCACATGAAGGAAACACAATTTCTTAAACTGAAAGATTATCTGCAGCAAAACCCCCAAAACCTAATACTTCTATTTTTAGTTCATGAAACTTTTTAAAAAATTGCTTTAAAAAATAACAAAAAATTATGGAATAATTAAGCTAAGGCTTTATTTGGGACAACTTTTTTTAAGTAACTTTGTAGCTCAAAAACTTCTTGAAAGCGACGATCAAAAGCCAACCCAAATGAAGTCTAGGGCTTCGTTTGGGTTGGCTTTCTTATTGCTTTCTAAATTAACTTTTGAGTTCAAAATTTAGTTGAACTAGAAAGTTGCTTTAAAAAATAGTAAGAAAGCCATCCTAATGAAACCTAAATACTGGAAAAGGTTTTCTATAGCTTTAGAATATGAGAAATAGTAGAATTATTATCTTATTAGGACCATTGCAGTTTTTATTAATATTTATGATAAAAAACTCTATATCTCGCCTAAAGTATGCCATACATTGTTGTCCTATTTCTTGAAAATAAATACTCTACTGAAATAACTTATCTTTCCAGATGCCAACTCATCTTTTCTCTCTCTCTCTCGTTCTCTCTCTCTCCAAAATGGTTAGTAAACAGTGGAAGAATTAAGAGCAGAAGTTCAATTTAAGTAATAAAACTTGGGTTTATATATAACATCACCATTCACAATAGCAAGACAGTATAGAATTATGACAAACATGCATATGCAAGGCTCATGATTTCATTTATTTATCAAAAAGTAACATTGAGATGTACATCAGAATATTTTTTTACATAACCACTCAACAACAATAACATGCAATAAAAGAAGCAAAAATACATAATTGAATTGGAAACTAAGAAACAAACTATGAATTGACTCCACAAGCTTTAACTTTTGAAATGACTCCATTAAGTGCATGATCTGGAGAAAGATGCAGAGAACAACAATCTACAAATCTTAGAGCAGAGAAGGAATCGAGATTTTCCTGTTCAGAATGTAAAAAAGAAAAATATATTAGAATATGATAAACTTAAAATGTTTTAAAAATCTAAAACTGAGTTCAAATTAGGCAATCAAATTTCCCAATCAAGATTAAGATCATTTTAAGACAAACAGAAAGGTACCTCAACAATTAAAAGTTCCTTTAAGAGCCCTTGTAGCGATCTTAGTATTGAAACTGAAATTTTCAACAATTAGAAAAATGTCAAAATATGTATACATATTTCACCTATCTACTTCATAAGAAAAAATATTTACCTGGCAAAGTGCTACATAAAGCTCATCTGTGTCATCCATATTGTCAAACTCAGATAGGATTGCCAAATTCGAAGCGTTGCTTCCCCCATGATCTTCCAAACTATAACTTTGAACATCAACTGAATCCTTGCTGATTTGTGCACCTGAGTCAAAGCTATTTTGCGGTTGTTTTTGTTCAACTGCATGAATTCAATGTCATGAACAATTGATTATGACAAAATCATAAAATAAGCAAAAAATCAATAATAAGAAGTAAACTTTAAATCTTCAAATACTTACGTGCTAATAACGTTGCAAGCTCATCAAAATTATTGTTATCATTAAGATCATTGTTTAAAGACATATCAGTGGCATCATGTTCAATAGTACTTTCAAGTTGGGGAATTGGATTAAGCTCATTATGTCCATTACTTGTCCTTGAATTTTCATAACTTTGTGCTTGACAATCAAGCTGATTTAAGTTTTGATTAATAGACTGATGGCCTGAAAACTGAGTTGACATGTTCATCATATAAGATTCTGTTGTCCAACCTAATTGTTGAGTTTCGAATGAATTTTCAGGCAAACCCATCATAGATTGTTGGCAAAAATTATTTTGATATCTCATATGAGGAGATAACCAAGTTTGAGGAATTAGAGCATGTCCATCATAAGATTGTTGACCCACAGGATATGACGAGGGCATTGACTTATTTCTATACAAATTGGCATTGCATTCTTTAATATTCATTGCAAGAAAACTTTCACTATCTCTTCTTGTTTTAGCATTATCAAAAATTTGTTGATTAAGCTCAATTGTATGTCTTTTCAAGCCTTTTCTGTACTTCTGTATGACACAAAAGAAAATAATTTTGTTTATTTTTATCAGATTATGAATGAGTAAATAATCTTTGCAAAAAAGTTCATTAATGATAACCAAATAATTTGAAATATAAATAATTCAACAATGAAAAAAAAAATGAAAACATATAATTCATAAATATTAAGGCTAGTTTAATGAGCCAACCTGCAAATGGCTGGCGACATTTTCTCTGGTAAGGCCTGGTATGTCCATGATATCAAGTATTTTCATTGGAACTGCATCTGAAAAATAATTCTTATTTTAAGATCAAGAAAAGAAAAAGTGAAAACTATATAAAAGAGTTATTAAGTAAAGACACTTACTATCTATGCCTAACTGATTAATAGCATTGATAAAATTTGCATGGAGCTCTGGGGTCCAAGAAACTCTAGCTCTCTTCTATGAAGCCAAATTATATTTTAAAGCAATATCATCATATTCATCTCTTTTCCTCACAAGATCTTTGGATTTTTTTGTGAGATTTGAAATATTAACATCCATTGATCTTGATTCATTAATGATCTTATTTTCATTAAAATATTTTTTTACCACGTGCTTCTAAATGAGTTTTAGTTCTTCAAGACGTACAGGTTTGACAAGGTAGTCAATTGCACCATATTTTATGCCTTTCATGACATTTTCAAAATCAGAATCATCTGAAAGCACTGCATATAAATTTAACCAAGTTAAAAAAGTAATTGCTATAGAAAAGAATTTCATTTTTTGTAGAAGGTTTTAACAAACCAATTACAGGCAAGTTTATTTCACGGATCACAATCTCTAATAGTTGAAATCCATCAATGCATGTCAAATTAACATCAATGAGCACTATGTCATAATTGCCTATATTTGCTCTCAATAGCTCCAAGGCTTGAAGTGGACAATCAGTTATAGTGACTGTAAAATAATAAAAAATAACAGAATTCATATGAAAAATATAATAATTAAGCAATAAAAAATAAAGTTTTTATAAATATTTACAAACTAAAAACCTTTACATTATAATTTCTTTCCTTCTCTATTTACTCCACACAAAAAAAACAAGTAATAACAATCTTAAATAAATTGTTAAGATTAATTGTCTTAAAAAAATAGAATAACTACTCAGCAAATAAAACCAAATAATTTATATATGCCTATCTGGTTCTTACTTACGTTGCCATTAATATTCCAGCAGAACTGCATTCTTATGTGTAAGAAAAATAAATATTTTCAAATAATGAAAATACGTAGTGCCAATAAATAATAAGCATCCATGCATCTTCAAAAGTTATATAAAAAAAATTACAGAACTAAATAGAAGTAAAAAAACTAATTGAAGAAATGGATATCTCTGCTAAAGCTTAGCAAAGTATTACAGAAGGATTTAGCAAAGCATAGCAAGAATCAGAAAGGAGAATAGTAGAAACTGTAGTGTAAATGGATGATTGGAGACTGAGGCTTTGTTTGGGACGCTTTTTTACTGTTTCTTAAAACTGCTTTCTAAATGGCTTCTGAGTTGCAGTTCTGGAGGTCCGCTTTATGCAATAAGGAGTGAGCATACGTAGCTTGAGACATGAAGTAAGAGTGGGGAGAGGACTTGATTTGAAGTATAGAGATTTCATTTTTTTTATCTTAATTAGTCAATTCAATTCATTTTGAATGACAAAAATGGAATTAAAAATTTATTAATTTTTAAACTATTCTGATTTTATTCTATTCCTTGATATGATCTTCCAAATCATTTTTCAAATAATTTGATTATGAATTATGTTACTTGACAAAAAAAAAGCAATAAAGTCAAAACCCTAAAAATTTTGTAAATCGTAAACTGCTAAACAGACAACTGAAAGGAAAATTTTTTTTTCTTCAGTTCACCATAACAATATATACTCAATCAAAGAGGTAAACAATTTCCATCCGTATTCCTTAACATGATCCTCTACGAAATGCCATTAAATAATTTTGAACTGAAATCATAAATTTTCAAATAATACCATTGAAAATAACGTTGCTGAGAAGAAACAGAGCCTGAAAAAAGAACAAAGGAAAAGGCGTTGTCAAAACCCTAAAAATTTTCATAAAAAAAAACCCTAGAATCCTATAGACGCACTGAAAAATCTGTACAACTGATTAAGTAAAACACACCTTTATAGCCGCACTGGAGAAGCATTTTTTCAAGCATCCTAAGAACGACGGAGTCCTCCTCGACGACGAAACTCGCAACCCGGCGGGGTACCCGTCCGGTAACATAGCTTCAGATTCGGCCAATGTGTGAGAGAAAAAGATAGTATCCTCTTTACGCTAAATCCCGGGATTTAGTAAATCCCACGGTTCGGCGGATTTAATGGGATGTGGCCGAAGAAGCGCGCGAAAGGGAGAAAGTTACTTTCACAGCCAGCGAGCCAGCGAGTTCCCGTTGTTGCTTCCGATCACAATGTTGTAACTTCCGATCTGACAGGAAGGGGAATTCGTCGAAGGAGCGAAGTCGAACAGCCACGAAGGAGCCGAAGAAGCGACGCCTGCAATCTCTACAGTCTACACCTCCTGCGAAGCAACGAAGCCGAGCAACTGCGAAAAGAGAAGATGAAAGGCAAACCCTAGACGCGGCTAAGTTATTATAAGTTATTATTGATTAACTTAATTAATATAATTTAAAATATTAATAATTCAGCAAATTAATTAAAGAATTAATAGTATAATTAGTGCATAAATTAATTATCCAATTTAACTTAATTGAATAATTAGTAATATAATTAATAATTAAATAATAATATAATTTTCTTAATTAATATAAATTAAAATATGTATTATTAAATATATAATTACTAATATCAATAATAATTGCTGAGTAACTTGTATTTAATATATTATTAAATTCATAACACATTACTTTTTATTTTTAATTATAAATTATTTTTTAATTTATAATTATCTTTTTCATATTTAAATCTCTAACTACCATAAATTCTAAAATATGTTATCAAACAGTTTAAAAGGATTTATCATTTGACATATCAAACAGTTTTCAGAATTAATAGTATAATTAGTACAAAAATAGCCAAAATGATGCCTTATTTAAAGGACGGGCAACTTGGGGCAAATCCTTTTCACCTGAAGGACAATTGTAATTAACTCAACTATAATTAAATTAGTTTGAGTGCTATATCTCTGTTTTACCCTCTTTAAAAAAATTTCATCTAAATTGATGAGATATCAATGTGCTTTAAAAAATAAAAAATATTTTTAAAAAATTAAAATATTATATATATATAATACTAATCTCAAAATCTATTTAATAATTTTCAAGCTCATTCTAATATAATTTGTATTAATATATTCTAGCAATAATTTTTCTAATTATTCATTTAATTCAAATAAAAAAAGATTTATAATTATAAAATAAGATGTATTTAATTTAAGTTGTAGGTGTTGGATGTGTATAATTCATTCTACATTAAGGATCAAGTTTTTTATTAAGAAATTTGAAAATTTTTAGGAGAAGATATGTACTTTTACAAATGCAAATCTGAATTTTTGATGAATTCTTTTTCTTTTTATGCTCTCTTTTGCATTTTGTTGAAGGCATGAGCAAGTGATTTTGTTTAGTTAAATATTAATTAATATAAAAAAAGATGAATTAGATGTTAATAATATTTACAATTATAAAATAATTGTTCAACTAATTTTGATTGGATAGGAAAACTCTACCTAAACGTATAATAGATTATATGCAACTAAGGTTTCATTTGGGATAATTTTTTTGTTGCTTTCTAAAGTATTTGTTTTAGTAAAAATTTTCTAAATTAAAAATTTTGGAATTAAAAAGTTGCTCTAGAAATTAACAAAAAAAATTTCGATCCGTTTCGACCCTGATTGAATCATTGAACCCTTACCTCTCCTTCTTCCGGTTCTTTGTTCGATCAGGATTTTACAAATTGATCAATACATAAAAACACGCACACAAAAATTTTATGTAGTTTCACTCAATTGGTGGCCACTTATTATTGTTTCCATTGTAGATTTCACTATTCTTTAATCATCATGAGGAATTAGAATCATAATTTCTATAATAGAAATATAATATATGCTCATCACTTTATCAAAAAAATTTCAGGACTAGCAAAATTTAATGAAAATTTTGAAACACTTTCATTGAAATAACTATAAATATTGTATATATTTTAAAGAGAGAGTTCACAAAATTTTATTTAAGATGATTTTCTTATTATTTTTTTAAAAAAAAATTTAATAAAAAAATAAAAGCCGAAGCCAAATTTGACTGATTACAGCTTATTCAAACCGAGAACGGAGGAAATAAAGTTAATCAAACAAAGCCTTTGACCTGTCTGTAGTTCGTGCATTTATTTGTGAGGGCAAAGCCGATTTTTTTTTTTTTTGGATCTGCGCTTCTGCTGCAAGGGGGCTCTTTCGATCAAGCGATCCAGAGCGATACTACCGGGGAATAGCCGAATTATTACCGTGGTGGTTCGAAGATGTGGGCAGCGTCATGCCTCGCCTCTTGTTGCGTGGCGTGCGCCTGCGAGGCGTGCCGGTCAGCGGTCGGGAGCATCGGCCGTCGGTCCGCTCGGATCGCCTACTGCGGCCTCTTCGGCCTCTCACTCATCGTCTCGTGGATCCTCCGGGAGATTGCTGCACCCCTATTGGAGAGCCTTCCGTGTATATCTCTACTTCGAATATCTTTCCAAACCCTAATTTCACTATTTTGACTCCTATTAGTTTATAGATTCTAATTTTTTGATCTGGGGATCCTTTGAAGGGATCAATCACTTTCACAAGACGCCGGATAGGGAGTGGTTTGAGACGGATGCGGTTCTGAGGGTGAGCCTGGGGAACTTCCTTTTCTTCACAATTCTGGCTGTTTTAATGATGGGGATTAAGAACCAGAAGGACCCGCGCGATCGTCTGCACCATGGCGGGTGGATGGCTAACATTTTCTGTTGGTGTGTTATTGTATTCCTCATGTTCTTCGTGCCCAATGGGGTCGTTAGTTTCTATGGTGAGCACTTGTCTTTGGCTTATATGTTCATTTTGACTTAGGGCATTTCTAGTTTGTGATCTGTTTTTTTTTTCCTCAAATTATTTTTATATTTTACATTTGTGTAATTGGAAATTCTTTTCATTTGCTAATTAGATTGTTACACTGATTTTTTCCAGTTTTTAGGTACCTCTATTATTTTTTTTTTAATTAAAGGAATACATTTGTAATAAAATTACTCTACTTTTGATTTAGTTGAAAATGCATTAGGTCCCCTTTACTGTGATTTCACTGGTATGACTGCTATGACTGGTGTGACAGAACCTGGCAACAGAGTGTTTAACATACAATCAGATTATGCTTATGCCATCAACCGGTTCTTGGAAATATTACTTGAATCACATTCTTTCCTTAACAATTTCTTTCTTGCATAAATTTATTTCTAGGTAGGCTTGGATACATTTAGATGCTGAATGATCTAAATGGTATAGATGTAGTTTGTAGTTCGACATGGGTTTTTATGTTGATAATGATATTTTGTTTTAATTTGTTATTGAAAAAATTCAGAAGATGATTTTTTTTTTGGTTGTTCTCAATTTAGAATGGAAGTAATAGGCTGTGGAACTGAGATAGTTAATTAATATAGTCATTTATGATGTAGTCTTCATTTCAAAGACATTGGACCTAGAATGCTAATGAATCTGATGTGCAGTTTGGGAATTGAAAGTTCGAAAGGGATGTTAAGCCCTAGTGAACTAGTCCCGAGGCTAACCAAGAGGGGGGGTGAATTAGTTATTTAAAAATTTCACGATAACTACAAAAATCTTTTCGATACTTAGCAGCGGAAACAAGTAAACAATAACGAAAAGATCAACCAACGATATTCACCCAAGCAGTTTATATTGAAAAGTAAAATGCAAAACTGAATCAGAAAAGCAAACCAGATTTTATAGTGGTTCGGTCAACTTGACCTACGTCCACTCCCCGGAGCCTCCCCTCCGGGTATTGCACTAAACGAAAGTGACTCTCCTTTTGCTCCCACAGCAAGGCGGAGAAGCCTGTACAAAACACCTCCTTTTCACCACACGGTGAGGCAGAGAACCCGACCTCCTTTCGCTTCCTCCTGAAGCGGGCAGAGAACCCACGAACTCCTTTCGCTTCCTCCTGAAGCGGGCAGAGAACCCACGAACTCCTTTCGCTTCCTCCTGAAGCGGGCAGAGAACCCGGATCTTCTTGCGAACGATCCTCCCACGAAGAACACCGACTAGACGACAGACGACGAGCGGAGAAGACGACTCTAATCCGTGCTTGGAGCAACCTTAGTGAATCCCTCACTAACTCCCCCTCACAAGATCTCTTCTCTCTCTCCCAACTCTCTCTCTCTCTAGGATTTCTCAGGGAAGGAAGGCAGCAAAAGATTTTTCCAAATCTTGGAAAAAGTTCTTTTAAAGGAGGGCTTAAAACTTGCCCTAAATCTCAACTTGTCGGCCAAGATCGTCCAGGACGATCGGTAGATCGTCCTGTACGATCAGTTTAAATTCAGCTGTTTCAGCCTGGACGATCTGGCTCTTCTGGACGATCAGTAGAAAAAGTTGTTCAGATCGTCCCGTACGATCCTGCGATCGTCCGGGACGATTAGTTCAAATTGAAGGAAATCGTCCAGAAGACAGTTCGGGTCGTCCAGAGAAATATGTGCTGGACGACCAAAAAATGACTTGATCGTCCCGTACGATAGGTTAATCGTCCGGGACGATTAGTCCAAAAAGGCCCCAAATCGTCCTGTACATAGTTCTGGACGTACAGCTGAAATGCACAAGACGATCACGATCGTCCGGGCCGATCCTGAGATCGTCCAGGACGATGTGATCGTATCAATTAAACATTAATTGCTTTCCTTAATTACCAGACTAATTTAGGCATGATTGTAGTGCATCGTCCAGGACGATACACGTATCGTCCGGGACGATCAGACCAAAATACTTAAAATAAAACTTGCCTAACTTAATCTGGCGGCTGGAAATTTCTGATTTGAGCATATCGTCCCGTACGATCCAAAGATCGTCCAGGACGATCTGCTTAATCAGACCCTCTTAACTTAGTCGCCCTAATTAGGGTTTCTGTTTTAACTGGATCGTCCAGGACGATGCTACTATCGTCCAGGACGATCTGAACAAAATTTTAACAGAAACTCTAATTCACTCAATCTCTCTCCCTGAGTGTGTGTGTGCAAGGTTACTTAGCTAGGGAATCAGTTACATTACAATTGACTCAATAAAAGAAAAAATCATACATTTGACACACTTGGACCCGATCTTGAGTTGGCTTGAGTAGCTTGCGGTCTTTTGTGCCTGAAACTGATTAGCCAAGAAAAACACACTGGAAACATGTTTGTCATCATCAAAACCAGATTTGCAACAATCTCCCCCTTTTTGATGATGGCAAACATTTGTAAAGTAGTCTGAAAACAAAATGAAACTAAGATGAAAATAAAATGAAACTAAGAAATCAAACAAAACACACATTTTTTAAATTTTCAACAATACAGAAAACATGACTCAGAAAATAGAAACAGACACGACTACAACTGACTCCCCCTTTTGACATCACAAAAAGGAGGAGGGAAAAACATAACACGGAAATAAAATATAAAATAAAACATACACAGAACAACAACAAAACAGGAAAATCAGAATTTTTCCTTGATTTTAGATTCAAAAACCAATGAGAGGACGATTGACAGCGCTGAAATCCAAAAAGGTTGGAAACAATCAACTTTCGTAACTCTGACCCCGGGCACCTTATCGATGCAAACCTCTTTCAAAACAAAAATCCGATTCAGAATAAAAGACATTAGATTTGAAAAGAAATCCTTTCAAGCCTCGTTCCAGAAAAATATCTGATATAATAGTGTTACAAAGTAAAAAATCAGAAATCGGGATTTTCAAAACTCAAGCTTTTGAAAATATTAAGTGACACACGAGTTTTTTTTTTTTTTTTTCTAAGACATTTAAAGATCTGAAAGAGAAAAAAGCTTAGGTTGGGCTCATTTTGTGCCTCTTTTTTTTTCAATTTATTTGGCGCACTGCGCATCTTTTGATTTTTTGATACACTTTGTGTATTTGGCATTTTCGCATCTTTTCAGTTTTGGGCTCATTTTATGCCTCTTTTTCAATTTGGTTGGCGCACTGCGCATCTTTTGTAAGCTTTCTCCTTTTCATAATCATTAAAGAGTCTCAGCTGTGAATCTATCTTCCAGACATAGGAGATGTCTCTCCACAGTAGGGAAGAATGATTCACAAAACAAAAAAACACACATCATATGATAAATGCAATCACTTGGTTTTAGAAAATCAAACTAATGACTCAAGACTTTGAAAAACACTATTGATATGAGGCAGATTACTGTAGGAAGATAAAATAATCTCTATTTCAAAAAACTAACATTTTAATTTTGAAGAAGATTTTTATCCAAAAGAAACCATACACCAGTAAAGGAGTTAGAGGAAGAGAAACAATCATCAATGTTTCTTCCCTTTAACAGATTCAATGGAATCAATCACTGCTTACCAGCTTCCAAATCAAAACAAGGTAAAAACTCCCAGTCAGAAATTCAGATTATCAGAAGTAGTGAGCGGTGATCAGATTTTGAAAAACATAAAATAGTAAGTGCAAGATATGAGCTAGTGAATAAAAAAAATAGGTATAAAATCATATCAGAGCAAATACTTAAATCAAACTAACAATAAGGCTAAAACAGAAATCAGCAAAAGACATAAAATCAACTGAAAGTAAATAATCAAAGCCAAAAACTAACTAACAGAAATCAGAAATCAAAAGAAAAACTAAACCTACCTAACAGAAATCAGAATACCAATCAGAAAGATAATAAATCAGCAGTCATCAGAATCAAGCATTTATATCAATCACTCCTAATCTGGTTCTCAAAATGCTGAATGAGTCAAAGGCCAGTGGTTTAGTGAATATGTCAGCCAGCTGATTTTCAGTTGCTACGTGGTGTAGCTCAATGTCCCCTTTTGTAATATGGTCCATAATGAAGTGATGCCTAATGTCAATGTGTTTGGTCCTAGAATGTTGGATTGGATTCTTAGAGATACAGATGGCACTAGTATTATCACACAGAACAGAAATTGTGCCAACAGGTACTCCTAAATCCAAGACTTGCTGCTTCAACCAAAGAACTTGGGCCACACAACTTCCTAAGGCAATGTACTCAGCTTCAGCAGTGGAAAGTGCAACTGAGTTCTGTTTTCTACTGGACCAGGAGACTAACGACTGTCCTATGAATTGACAAGTCCCAGAGGTACTCTTCCTATCCACCCTACACCCCGCAAAGTCAGAGTCAGAATATCCAATGATCTCAAAAGAGGTGCTGTGCCTAGGGTACCAAATTCCTAGGTTTGGGGTCCCTAAAAGATATCTAAGAATTCTCTTAACAGCAGTCAGGTGGGACTCTTTAGGATCAGCCTGAAACCTAGCACAAAGACAGACACTAAACATGATATCGGGTCGGCTAGCAGTCAGGTAAAGCAGTGAACCTATTATCCCTCTATACTTCTTCTGATCAACAGATTTTCCATTTGAATCCTTATCTAACTGAACTGAGGAGGGCATGGGAGTATTGATTGGCTTGACTTTGTCCATTTCATATTTCTTCAAAATGTCCTTAGTGTATTTTGATTGATTGAGAAAAGTTCCATCATCTGTTTGCCTTATGCTAAACCCCAAAAAGTAGGACAATTCTCCCATCATACTCATCTCAAACTCCTTACTCATTGTTTTGGAAAACTCATCACATAAATATTTATCAGAAGATCCAAAAATTATATCATCAACATAAATCTGGACAATGAGTAAGTCATCTCCTATTCTCCTCAGAAAAAGGGTGGTGTCTACGCTCCCCTTAACAAACTCTCTTTCTAACAGGAATGTGCTAAGCCTCTCATACCAAGCTCTTGGTGCCTGTTTCAATCCATATAAGGCCTTTTTTAATTTATAGACATGACTTGGATATTGGGAACTCTCAAAACCTGGGGGTTGTTCTACAAAAACATCTTCTTTAATTATCCCATTTAAAAAGGCACTCTTGACATCCATTTGAAACAGCTTAAATCCCTTATAACAGGCAAAGGCTAGTAGCACTCTAATGGCTTCCAATCTAGCTACAGGGGCAAAAGTTTCCTCAAAATCTATCCCTTCTATCTGATTATACCCCTTAGCCACCAATCTTGCCTTATTTCTCACCACCACACCAGAATCATTCATCTTATTCTTAAAGACCCACTTGGTTCCCACAATACTTTGGTTTCTAGGTCTTTCTACTAACTCCCAAACATCATTCCTTACAAATTGATTCAATTCTTCCTGCATAGCTAAAATCCAAAATTCATCCGACAGGGCTTGATTGATGTTGGTGGGTTCAGTCATTGAGATAAAGGCAGAATGGTTTACTTCCTTCCTAAGTCCATGCCTAGTCCTAACACCTTCAGAAGGGTCTCCTAAGATCAGTTCTTTAGGATGACTCGAAGAATATCTCCAATCTCTAGGCAATGGGGTTTGAGGTTCTACCCTTTCCTCCAAATTTGTATTTCCAACTCCTTGGGTAACCTCAACAATCTCTTCATCTTCTACTTCAGATCTAGACTCCTTAGGATCAGATTCATCAAACACTACATGGGTTGTTTCTTCCACCACCAAAGTCCTCCTATTGAACACCCTAAAGGATTTCCCCACACTTGAATATCCTAAGAACACTCCTTCATCAGATTTGGGGTCAAATTTTCCTAAGGGTGACTTCCCGTTGTTTAGAATGAAAACCTTACAGCCAAAGACATGGAGGTGGGACAGATTTAGAGTTCTACCCTTAATGATCTCATAAGGTGTCTTGTTCAGCTTGACTCTCACATTTACCCTATTCAGCACATAACAGGCAGTGTTCACCGCTTCAGCCCAAAAGTATTTAGGAAGTGAATACTCGGCAAGCATGGCTCTAGCGGCTTCCACTAAGGTCCTGTTCTTCCTTTCAGCTACCCCGTTCTGCTGAGGGGTCCTAGGAGCTGAAAAATTGTGACTAATCCCATGATTCTCACAAAAACTTCCAAATCTTTCATTTTCAAACTCCCCTCCGTGATCACTATGGATGGTAATAATCTCACATCCTAACTTCTTCTGAATCCAAGTAGAGAAAGATCTAAACTCATCAAATGACTCAGATTTATGTGACAAAAACTTAACCCAAGTGAACCTTGAATAATCATCAACAATCACAAAACCATAGACTCTCCCCCCTAAGCTGGCAGTGCTAATGGGTCCAAAGAGGTCCATGTGAAGAACTTCTAAAGGTCTAGAGGTGCTAATGTCCTTAACAGAGTGAAAAGAGGACTGGACTTGCTTCCCCAACTGACAGGCATCACACAGGTGATCCTTAGTGAACTTAAGCTTGGGCACACCTCTAACTAAGTCCTTTTGGGTGACTCTCCTAAGGGTTTTCATACTGGCATGACACAATCTCCTATGCCATAACCAAGACTCATCAGCAGCAGTTTTTAAGCAAATTGAATTATCAGATTTGATGCTACTTACATCCAGCTTGTAGACGTTGTTGATCCTTTGCCCCTGCAAAACAACTTCATCATTTAAGCTTAAAATGCAGCCAGTGGGCAGGAATTTGATGCTGTATCCCTTGTCGCAGAGTTGACTGATGCTCAGCAGGTTGTGTTTCAGTCCATCTACAAGCAAAACATTATCAATCACAAAATTCTTTGAATCACCAATCATACCTGTGCCTACCACCTTCCTAGTGGTGTTATCTCCAAGTGTAACCTTGCCTCCAGCTCTGGCCTCCAGCGAAATGAACTGATTTGCATCTCCAGTCATATGTCTAGAACATCCGCTGTCCAGGTACCACATGCTCTCACGAGGTCTTGTGTGAGAGCACACCTACAAAATCATCAAATGTCAGTCTTAGGAACCCAAACAGGTTTGGGTTCCATCTTATGAAAAGAAGAATGCGATGCATGTGTGCTGTGCTGTGCAACAGGTAGTTTGGGTCTCCACACCCAATGTGTACTACGGTGAACAGTACAAGTGTGTGATATGTGTCCTAACATGCCACATGAAAAACATCTAACACCAGGAAAAGGATTAACTAAACGTCGTGAGTGATAGTGCCTCTTCCTAGTAGTGTATGAAACATGCTTTGAAGAACTTGCAACAGAATTTTTAAAAGGTGGCGGTGCATAAAATTGTTCAAAAGTAGGCGGTGTTTTGTTATTTTCAAAAGAACTGATTTTTACTTTCAAAAACTCAATGTGTTTGTTTAAACTTCCAATTTCAAACGTTTTTGCACTTTCAGTACTTTCTAACTCAGATGCCAAATCATTCACTTTCTTAAAAGCAAGTTCTAATTCAACATGCGCTGTTTTTAACAAGTTATGCTCAACAATTAAATCAGAATGCTTTTTATTCAGTTCATCAAACTCATCTAGTAAAGACATGTGATTGCTATCAATGGTGGAATGATCCTTAATCAACACTTCATGCTCTTTTTGCAAAGTCAGATAATCTAGTTTCAAACTAGCATGGGTTTTCTTAAGCTTCCTATACGATGTATGAATCTTTTCAGAAACTTCAAATAACTGATCGTAAGTAAGCTCACATACCTCTTCCTGGTCGGACTGACCAGGGTGATCATCAGCTATCAAACACAAGTTTGTTTCCTCCTCTTCAGCTTCAGTCTCAGAAGAGTCGGATGCAGAGTCTGCCCAGAACGCCTTCTGAATCCGCTTCTTGTCCTTTCTGTACTTTGGTTTCTCCTCACCCTTCTCCTTGCTTGGGTGAGCTTTAAGTGTTGGACAATCAGCCTTAATGTGTCCGGGCTTCCTGCATTCAAAACAAACCGATTCAGATGAACCCTTAAAGTTTTTATTGAACTTACCCTTGTTCCACTTCTGATGGTTCTTATGTTTCTTCCTTAGAAAGCTTTTGAATTGCCTTGTGATTAAGGCAACATCATCGCTATCAGACCCGGAAGTGCTAGCATCTGAATCTTTGGCCTTTAGTGCCACTGTCTTCTCTTTCTTGCGTTCACCTGCATCAAGTTGCCTTTGGTTCACCCCTTGCTCGTAAGCAATGAGTGATCCAAGTAAGCTGTCAATAGAGTAAGTATTTAAATCTTTGGATTCAGTAATAGCAGTAATCTTAGCATCATAAGAAGCAGGCAAACATCTAAGAATCTTGTTCACTCTTTCGTAGTTGGTAAGTTCTCTACCTAAAGCATGCAAAGAGGTAACAATCTGAGTGAACCTTGTGTACATTTCTGAAATAGTCTCACTAGGTTTCATGCGAAAAAGTTCGTAATCATGTAACAAGATGTTTAACCTAGACTGTTTGACTTCAGTTGTACCTTCATATGTTATACATAATCTATCCCAAATCTCTTTTCCCGTTGTACAAGTAGAAACACGCATATAGTCCTCAGATTTTAAAGCACAAAAGAAACAGTTCAAACATTTGGCATTTAACTGTGCTAAATCACGATCATCAAACGTCCAATCAGCAAACGGCAATTCAGTTTTCACATTGTTAACCATTCGAAAAGGTGGTTCGTATCCGTCCTTAACTAACATCCACATGCGATAATCGATAGACTGAAGAAAAGTAGACATGCGTGTTTTCCAAAAATCAAATGGAATGTTATCAAACAACGGTGGTCTAGTTATAGAATAACCTTCAGCAGTATTACGATTGTTACAGTTAGCCATTGGATCAAATTCAAAAGTTTTTAAACAGAAATTTTGAATCCCGCTCTGATACCACTTGAAAGTTCGAAAGGGATGTTAAGCCCTAGTGAACTAGTCCCGAGGCTAACCAAGAGGGGGGGTGAATTGGTTATTTAAAAATTTCACGATAACTACAAAAATCTTTTCGATACTTAGCAGCGGAAACAAGTAAACAATAACGAAAAGATCAACCAACGATATTCACCCAAGCAGTTTATATTGAAAAGTAAAATGCAAAATTGAATCAGAAAAGCAAACCAGATTTTATAGTGGTTCGGTCAACTTGACCTACGTCCACTCCCCGGAGCCTCCCCTCCGGGTATTGCACTAAACGAAAGTGACTCTCCTTTTGCTCCCACAGCAAGGCGGAGAAGCCTGTACAAAACACCTCCTTTTCACCACACGGTGAGGCAGAGAACCCGACCTCCTTTCGCTTCCTCCTGAAGCGGGCAGAGAACCCACGAACTCCTTTCGCTTCCTCCTGAAGCGGGCAGAGAACCCACGAACTCCTTTCGCTTCCTCCTGAAGCGGGCAGAGAACCCGGATCTTCTTGCGAACGATCCTCCCACGAAGAACACCGACTAGACGACAGACGACGAGCGGAGAAGACGACTCTAATCCGTGCTTGGAGCAACCTTAGTGAATCCCTCACTAACTCCCCCTCACAAGATCTCTTCTCTCTCTCCCAACTCTCTCTCTCTCTAGGATTTCTCAGGGAAGGAAGGCAGCAAAAGATTTTTCCAAATCTTGGAAAAAGTTCTTTTAAAGGAGGGCTTAAAACTTGCCCTAAATCTCAACTTGTCGGCCAAGATCGTCCAGGACGATCGGTAGATCGTCCTGTACGATCAGTTTAAATTCAGCTGTTTCAGCCTGGACGATCTGGCTCTTCTGGACGATCAGTAGAAAAAGTTGTTCAGATCGTCCCGTACGATCCTGCGATCGTCCGGGACGATTAGTTCAAATTGAAGGAAATCGTCCAGAAGACAGTTCGGGTCGTCCAGAGAAATCTGTGCTGGACGACCAAAAAATGACTTGATCGTCCCGTACGATAGGTTAATCGTCCGGGACGATTAGTCCAAAAAGGCCCCAAATCGTCCTGTACATAGTTCTGGACGTACAGCTGAAATGCACAAGACGATCACGATCGTCCGGGCCGATCCTGAGATCGTCCAGGACGATGTGATCGTATCAATTAAACATTAATTGCTTTCCTTAATTACCAGACTAATTTAGGCATGATTGTAGTGCATCGTCCAGGACGATACACGTATCGTCCGGGACGATCAGACCAAAATACTTAAAATAAAACTTGCCTAACTTAATCTGGCGGCTGGAAATTTCTGATTTGAGCATATCGTCCCGTACGATCCAAAGATCGTCCAGGACGATCTGCTTAATCAGACCCTCTTAACTTAGTCGCCCTAATTAGGGTTTCTGTTTTAACTGGATCGTCCAGGACGATGCTACTATCGTCCAGGACGATCTGAACAAAATTTTAACAGAAACTCTAATTCACTCAATCTCTCTCTCTGAGTGTGTGTGTGCAAGGTTACTTAGCTAGGGAATCAGTTACATTACAATTGACTCAATAAAAGAAAAAATCATACATTTGACACACTTGGACCCGATCTTGAGTTGGCTTGAGTAGCTTGCGGTCTTTTGTGCCTGAAACTGATTAGCCAAGAAAAACACACTGGAAACATGTTTGTCATCATCAAAACCAGATTTGCAACAGGAATAATGGAACTAGTATTTTAATTAATTGTAAATCTAATTTAAATTAAAAAGATGATTTATATTAAGTTATTAACTAATAGATGGAATTTATTTCATTTGGACAAAGGGAGATAAGTATGGTGTCGTAAGGCAGAACCATAGAAGAATGGCATATGTTGCTTGTGGTCCTTTGAATAGGTCCTTATGCCTTTGGGGATAGATTGAAATCTTTTGCCAATTAAAAGATCTTGTCATCATTAATTATCTAATTGACCATTTTTGTGATTCACCTCTATTTATATTGAAACTTCCTAATTATGGGCACTTTTTTGTGTGTGTAAATTTTATGAGATAGAAGCATGTAGGATGCATGATCTGAAAATCTTGTTATTCTTAGGCCTGAACATTCTAGAATATCTTACACTTCATTTCAGCAGTATTAATTAGGTAAAGTTAGCGGGCTTGGAGTGGGAGAATAACAAAAAATTGGAGTGCCTTCTTTTATTGTGCATACCAATTCATTTAACCTTATAGATGTAATTATGATATTCGATGAACTACTGTATTTTAAAAATCCCCATTCTTTGTTTGTTGTTTTTATTAAAAAATAAATTCTAGTCACCATATTTCTCTAGATGTATTAAAGGATTCATGTCATGATTATTCGACAAGTTTTATGCTGGCTGTCGACTACCTAACGTAACCTCCCACTTTTCTCATCCAGGACTTGGGACCTGGCAACGACAGTGTTGTGTTCAAACACAAGGTGGTTTGACCAAGTATTTTCTTATTTCAGTTCGATTACATCAAGGATCAGCCTTAATCCCATATCTTTTTGCTTTAGTCATGGATGTTCTCACTAGACATTTGTAAGAGGATGTACCTTGGTGTATGCTTTTTGCTGATGATATTCTTCTTGTTGATATAACTAGAGAGGGAGTTGAAGGTAAACTTGAATTATAGATGTCAACCTTAGAGTCTAAAGGTTTTTGCTTGAGTAGATCTAAAATTGAATATATAGAGTGTAATTTTAGTAGTAATAGACCTAGTGAGGGGATTGTGACTTTGGGCTATCAAGTTATTAATAAGAGTACACATTTTAGATATATTGGATCTATTATTCAGAGTAATGGTGAAATAGATGGGGATATTATCAGCACAATTCAAGTTGGATGGTTGAAGTGGAGGAATGCATCGGGTTTGTTATGTGATAGAAAAGTCCCCCTCAAACTTAAGGAAAAATTCTATAATATGGTGGTGAGACCTGTAATGCTTTATGGTGCTGAATGTTGGCCATTAAAAGAGAAGCATAATATTAAGTTAAGTGTTGCAGAGATGAGGATGCTCAGGTGGATGAGTGGCTTTACCCTTAGAGATTGGATACGAAATGAGCATAAATGTGAAAAGGTTGGAGTAGCTCCAGTGGAATATAAGATTAGAGAGAGTAGCCTTAGATGGTTTGGTCACATAAAACGGTGGCCTTTCGATGACCCGGTTAGGAAAGTAGAGGTATTAGATTTGATTTATGTTAAGAAAGATAGAGATAGACCTAAAAAGACTTGGTTGAAAAATATTAGAAATGATCTTTCTTTATTAGATTCAAATAAGAATTTGACTTTTAACATGACACAATGGAGAAAAAGGATTCATGTAGCCGACCCCACGTAGTGGGACAAAGGCTTGATGTTGTTGTTGTTGTTATTGTAGAATAATGATTATAAGAAGATAAATTATATGATAAAGAAAAACTTACAATTGAAAATATTTGCTTTTCATATTCTCCTTACATTTTACCTACAGCTTTTTCCTCTGAATGTTCATCTTTTAAAAGTGTTGTACAATTATTTAGTATCAATACTATTAAAAATCTTTTGTTAATACAAGTAATCAAATAATCATTCATCCAAAAGTCTCTCATATAATTGTGTAATTGATTTTTTTATAATCTTTATAACAGAGAATGCTCATCTAATAGTTGTTGTAGTAATAGGTAATATCAAATTGAGCTTTATAAGCAAAACACCAAAGGATAAATATCATTGTTCTTAGTCCCTACTAATTTTTGAGTACGCTCACCAATTTCTTTTAAATTTATAAATGCATCACTTGATCTCATATTAATGATAAAAAAAATTCAAGTTAGTTGTCCAATATGATAAGATTTATATTTGAAAAATCTGACGAATAAAATTTGAGTAGACATATCAATCGTTCATTATTAAAAGCTGAAAACGAAATCACATGGATTCAAGTATGTCACACATATAAGTAATTTTATATTTATTTCATCAAATCTACAATTAAGCTCTTGATGTTGCATATTTATCACTGTGTAAAATATCTCAATTTGATAATATTATTTATTTGTGATTGATTAAATATGTCGTCTTGGTCTTTCTTGCATTACAAAAATATCAGGTATATTTAAAATAATTATATTATATTTCTTACAAAAGAAACAATTTTCTTTAAGCAAACTTTTGATTCTAAAAAAATATATAATTATAAAAAGAGTCTTTAAGATAGAGCAATAGATGCATGGAGCTCTTTGTTTAAAGAAGTTAGTCTCTTTTGTGCAAAATATGATATAATTATTTCAAATATGACTAATACTTTTATAATACGAGATAGATCGATGCAACATGCTCAATCAATCACAAATAGACATAATTATCAATTTGAACAATTTTTACATTATAATAGATATGCAACTTCAAAAGCTTAATAATATAACTGATAAAATAAATGCAGAGTTACTTGTGTGTAGCATGCTTGAATCCATGTGATTAATTTTTCAACTTTTGATAAGGAAAGATTGATATGTCAAACTAAATTTTATCCATTACATTTTTTAATTATAAATCTCATCATATTAGACAATAAAATTGAAATTTTTATCATTCATATGAGATCAAGTTATGCATTCATGAATTTGAAAGGACTTACAAAGCTTGCTAAAAAATTAGTGAACAATAAAAAGAATTATATTTTATCTTTTTGTGTTCCTACTTATAAAGCTTGCTTTGATATTGTCTATTGCTACAACAATATTAAAATAGCACTCTCTGCTATGAAGATTGTAAATATCATCTACGCACCATATGGGAGTGATGAGGACATCAGAGATCGACGGCTACGATTGTGCTTACTTATTTTGCTCTATTTCATGTATTTGATTTATTGTTTTTTTTTTCTTTTCTACCCTCACTTGAGGGCTTTGTCTTATGTATGCCCTAGGGGCAATAGTGTCTTTATTTTTTTCCTCATGTTTTTGGCTATTTAAAGCCACCCTCTTCCCTTGGAGAGGTTAAGGAATGAATTATAAGAAATTTTCTGCACATGTGTTCGTTGGAGAGTTGTGAGAGTTCTTGGAGAGAACTTTGGAGAGATCCCTAGGGAGGGAAAACGGATCACCCACCAACCTTGGAGACGGCCAGGTTCGTGGTTTGTTTTATCGTTCTTTTCTTTCAATCTCTTTCCCCTTCCCCCCCACCGCCGGCTCCTCCCTTCCCCACCTTCTCCCACGGCCCAAGCCCCACATCCCCACCCGTCCCCTCCCTCCCTTCCCCCATTGGCGGCCCTCCACCACCCCGCCATAGCCGTCGGCCCCACCTCTACACCTTGCCCTCTTACCTCCGGCCCCACCACCCTCTTCACCGTCCCCCTCCTTCCACCCCACGGCCGGCCCAAGTCTTCCCTCCATCCTTCCTTGCTTTCCAAGTTTCCCTCTAGGGGAGAATTGAAAATTTGCCTAATTTAGGTCATCTTAAATTTGGAAGGATTTCAAATTTCAAATTCAAATCTATTTGAATTTGAGTACCTTCCTAAAATATGATTGATCTAATTTGGGAAACTTTCCAAATCTTTTCAAATCTGAATTAATTAGAGATTCTCCTCTAATCCTCTTTCCTAACTTAACTCCCCTAAGTTTAGAAACTATTTAAATTCAAATGCCCTCATATTTGAATTTAAAATTCTTTCCCAAAGTCACAGAAATATCTTTGGAAAGGATTCATTAATTATCTTAACTAGAATCTTAATTGGGATTAGGATTAAAATCCCTTTCCTAATTTAGCTTCTAAAACTAGATCCTAATTATTCCCTCAAATAATTCTCCAATCAAAGCCCATTAAGGGCTGCCGCACCCTTCCCCTTTCCAATTGAGATCCTGGAATTACTCAACTCACCATCCAGGAAGGAAATTAATTCCAAGTTGCTCCAGCTGTTGTTTACCAAAGTTCTCTCATGATGTTCAACTAACGTCCTATCATCCTGGGAAGAAAAGAATCTCTGAAATCAACTCCACTCAAGGTACTGTCCAGATTTCTGGACAAAACTTGTGTGCTGTCCAAGACTTCCAGCCATCTCCATGGCTGTCCAGATTTGCATGGAACAAAAAACTGCTGTCTAGATTGTAAGGAACCAGAAAACTGCTGTCCAGAACAGATTTCTGCACTCGGGATAGATTCCGCCTGCTGTCCGGAACGTTCCCAACCTCAGCCCAGTTGCTCCAGCCGAAAATTTTCACTGTTCAGGAGCCCCAACAGCTCCCCAGTTGCTGTCCATAAGTTCCTGCAGCCCTCAACAGTGTTCCAAGCTTGCGAGAGGGCTGAATCCTCGCAAAGGGTGAACTCTTTCCTTCTCTATTACCTTCTTCGTTGATCTTTGCTTGTGGATTTATTTGATTCATACAAATTCTTGTCAAACTCCGCTAAAAGCTTAGTGTTTAGTAGTAAGAGTGTAAGAGATCTTTCATAGCACTACTCTTATTGTTAAATTAGGGATTTCTTGTTGAAACCCATTTCATATGCAACGTCAAGAGTAATTGATTGTTTTGTGGTTTTTACTTTTCGCAAGTGACTTGGCCTAAGCCAGTGTTTACCACTCTTTGTGTTTTATTTCATTATTTAAATCATCATCAAGATTTAATTAAGTTGCTTTTCTTAATCAACAAACGTGCATAATCCTTATTTAAATCATATTTTCATATATGTCCTGCATCAGGGAGACTCATGAATTAATGATTGCTTGATCACTTATATTGAGAAAGATATATTTAATAATATTGATAATGAAATAATTGTACAATGATTTTAAAATATGAAGATTAAGAGAAAAAAATTGTATGTAATATGTAAGGAGAATATGAAGAGCAAACATTTTCAATTATAAGTTTTTCTTTATCATATAATTATCTTTTAATAATGACAATTCTAAAAAAAAATTAACCACCAATGTCAGTCCAAGCTTGGATGAAAAAAGTAAAGTATATTTTTAAAATTAATAATTTGTGTCCCCACAAAAAAAAACTTAACTTTGCCCCTATAGATAAAAAGTGAGAACTGCATCATTGAATATCTTTTCACAGTGTTTTGACCACAGGTCAATATCTCATAACAAAAGCTCCCTCAGGCCAACACAGTCAATGTTCTTATTTAAGCAGGCTACCAAGCTGCTTTCCAACTATGAAATTGGTTCAACACAAATTAATCAACCATAGCTACCATCACATGCGTTCTCTATTTGTGAATCAGAACATGTACTATAAAATCATTAAAAATTGTGGATCAGCTAACAAAAAAAGAATTGGAAGAGGATACACTATACTGCATTAAAAACAACTGATTATGTTTCGATAAAAAAGGAAAAGTATGCAAAGAAGATTCAAAAGACCGGTCACACTTAACTAAAGAAAAATGGATGGGCAAACTATAGATTTTACCTTGATGGCATTATGCTGAAAATTAAAAAAAAAAAAAGGGTATCTATATGGGAAAGATGGCTGAGTGGTTGATAGGTCCAAGCTTGAGAGACAAAAAAGAGATTAGAATTTTTCTTGCTTGGTATCTTTCAGTAAATTGTGTGAAAAAGCAAGTGTCAAAATCCATCACACACCATTCAGAAGGGCATTCTTATGTTTAGACTTGTGGATGATACGACCCCTGCCATCAATCCTCTCCCTTGCATGCACTGGTACTTGAATTCTATCATCAGTGACTTATACTTATTAATAGAGTAAAAGAACGCTAAATTAACATGGTTAGTGGCTTTGCCATTTGAATGTTTTGGTAATGTGTTTTATTTGGTGCAATGAGAGTTTTAGTTGCATATTGTGTGTATCATCCTGGTTGTATACTAAGCATTTGTTTTGTTTATATTATTTTTTTCCTTAAACTGTTGTTCTGTGATAGTCTAATGTTCTTCCTAATTATTGTCATAATTAACCTTGTTCCTGTGCCATTGCAAGAGTTATTTCATTTATGGCAGCTGTTTTTTCGTCCAGTTCAGATGAGATGAAGGTGGTGCTTTTTGGTTTTGGGGGGGGTACTAGTTTTAATAAGGGCGGAACAAACTGATTTCATTCCAACCAAAGAATTAGTAGGAGCAATTGAACAGCCTTTGTTGCTCTTAAGTAATTCCAGTGGGTTCCTTTTATGTGAATTGAGAAAGATAGCTTGCGTCTGCTGTTTTGAATGAAGTTTTGAATCTTTGATCCATGATGATAGATTTCCCTAATCACATTTTTGCATTCAATTGATGATGACCCTTCCACAGTTTCAAGCATTTTAACTATTTCCAATTATCAGATTCTACTAGGAGTATTTTTGTTCTTGGTTCTCTGCAAGAGACATATAAAATGTGTTTGGTATAAAATATTGCTTTTTAGAAAGTTCACTGTACCAGCATCTTACCTTTTTTTTTATTCGACAAGCTTTTTTATGTTCTTATCTTAGAGCACGTGGTGCCTCAATTACCAAAAAAAGAGTGGATGAAAAGTAGGTTTGCTCAGATCACTCTATGTGCACTTACCAGGGAAGCCTCTATTTTCTGTAACCTTGTATAGAGCAACTCCTATCTGCATACTTTTAATTTACTACTTTGACACTTTATTGAATTTCACCTCTCGTCCATATACAATCTTTTCATTTTTGCGACACTCACCTCTATTTTTTTTTAGAGCTAAGTACCCAAGTTTTATTACATTTTTATATCAAATTATAGACAGTAAAAACAAGTTACTACCACCATCTCGGAAGTATTCCAATAGTGAATCACAAATCCCCTTTCTTTTGCATCTTTAGATAACTAATTGCACAATCCACACTTGGATTGAGCTTAATAAATATGAATCTGGCAAAATTTTAGTAGAAAGAAAGTGGGGATGGGAAGAAGAAGATTGCAGTAATTAAATATTAATATTTTTTTAAAAATTTAGTATAGCACATAATCTCTATTTCTTGTATATATTAATCATCCATAAACACTTAACCTCAATAGCCTTAATTCTCTTCTATCACAAGAAACAAGCTTAATTTTTACAAAGACAAAAAAAAAAGGTCTATTGTAGTTCTTTGTGCAATGCAGATTTAACATCCAAACAGTTTCTTACAGAAATAATAAGATAGCAAAAACACAAATTTTATTAATGTATAAGATCTAATAGTAGCAAAGGAGACTATGCATCAATTACTTCTCAACAATAGATGAATAAAGGCTAAATTAGGAAAACATTTGTTAAGGTCCCATATTTTTTGTAGATTTTGATGATTACAAATACAAACACAAAAAAAAGCAAACAACAGAAGACAAAGCTTACCAAACAAACTAATCAAAGTAGAATTATATTTGATAAGATATAATACCTGTAAAATCATATGGGAAAGTATAATTATCAATGTTTCAAATCCCTACAAATTTGGTTCCTTTCAAGTTTCCTACTTATGTATCCCTTAGCACCTCTGCCCCAACAGTTCTGGTTTCTTGAAAGAAAGCCCTTCATAAGCTGTTCCAACTCAAGGTCAGTTCGAAAGCCTTTTGACTTCATTTCACCATAAAATTCATTAGCCTTTGAAATCCATCCATCTGCTGCCAATCCTTTAATCATTGTAATGTAATGCACAACGTTAGAAATACCACCATATTTACTCATTTCACTCCACATCTTTAGTGCACTTTATGATTTACCCAATCTAAAAAAATTATTAAAAATTAGGAGAAAAGTGCTTTGATTTAGCATATTACCATCTCCTTTCATTTATTCAACCAGCTTGATTAATCCCGTGAAATCCTCTATCTTGATAAATGCATGGTAAGTATGCATAGACGGATGAACACCTCCTAAAATCATCATCTGCATTATCTCTTGCACTTCATCCAGTCTATGTGCTTCAAAGAACACGAAGAAGAGCATAAAATACATCCAAATATGCTTTTACATTGAATTTCTCCAAAGCATGGAATGTTTTAATTGCTTTCCCAATCTCATTTGCAGATACATACCTAATTTTCAAGGAAGAAGTGTAATCGTATTAGATATGATTAAAACGTTCAATTTATAGTGTATTCTTGTGGGAAGTTATAACATCAATAAATTTTACATGCATTATATGGGGCATACAAATTTGCATTCAAGATTTCCCACCATAAATTCCCTTTTGGTAGAACTGTATCGTCGAAAGATTTAAAATGTTCCTCAGATATTGAATGATAGAGATTTCAAATTTATATATCTCACTTAAAATTTTCAAGACAAACATAGATATTAAATAATATGCTTTTACAATATATCATAATATAAGTGAATTCACTCTCCCCTTTTTAACAAAATTTCTAAGTGTAAAAATCTTTAATATAAAACTATTTAAAACTGTTAAGAGCAATAATAGAACATGAATTTTTGCCATGAAAATTTCTAATATCATTTGAATTTAAAGTGGTTAAAATTCCAGTTCTTCATATGATGAACAGAGAAAGTCTATCATAACTTGCATTTGGGGCTCCTAATTGCATAGCGGCTGTTTGGTATACCATTTAAGCAGGATTTAAGCAAGATTTAGCTTAAAGTTTGTCAAACAGAATTTTGGATTTTTTAAATCCTATTATTTTAATGAATCTCATTGCAGCATTACTATTGGTAATATCTAGAAATTAGTAGGGGGATTTACATACATACCACTTTTTGTGCTATTTACATAACTAACACTAAAAACTTTAATATTTTATCCCTATCACCCATAGACAACTTTAGTATCAAATATGTCACTACTATATTGCATTCGTACTAGTCATACCACCATGTAAACTTTAATATTTCATTTATTTCACATATATTTAATCTATGAGTGTTAGGTATGGAATCCCACCATTCACGAGATCTAATAGGTTTAAGTACATCTCTCTCACACAGGCCTTAAATCCTAAAACAAATAGACAAACGGTTTATTAAAAAGAGTAAACACTTTTCATGTCAAGCGGTCTCGAGGGTGTAATCCTTTAAAGATTAAGTAAATCCTAATTATAGTCAAATGATATAATCCACTAATTTGAGAATGATATAATCCAGTAGCTCGAGATATAAAACTCTTTCATCTTGCTATCAAAAAATTTATCTACAGCTAAATTGGATATCCCGATCATAAACACTCCAAAGAATTGTAAACACACACCTTTCGAGGATTCAGAGGTATCGTAAACACGCACCTTTCCATCATAATAATCAATCCCCGGCGAGTAAGCAAAGACTTGAGAAGTTGCAAGCATGATAGGCCCCGTACAAGTGTAGAAGTATATTCACCTCGTCGAGGCCTCAGATATGAAGGAGGCTTCATGTACGAAGAAAATCAATTAATACATCATCAACAAAAGACCCCGACTATGACATGAAGTATACAAAATTGAATAATTCTGTAGAGTCAAAGAATGATCAGTTGAAGAGATGTTTCACCTATCATCTCTACAAAAATATTGAAGACTTCCAGTCAACGCAAGTATCTGCAAACTATTGCAAGAAGCCTGTTGATCTACTGACAGTAGAGAGTATTATCTACGACATTAACAATGTAGAGTTAAATAATTTTTCATGAATAATTATGTAGAGTCAAAGAATGAGAACTTGAAGAAAAAAAATGAATGATGTCTCATTCTATCATCTCTCCAGAAATATAGGGGCTCCCGAAAATATGTTGCATCACTCAAGTAAGGACTTGAAGATCAAGCCCCTCAACTCAATGACATACCTTCGTGGCAAGTCAGGGACAAAACAATATAATGATATCTGACCTCCCGATGAATGAGAAAAGGGAGTCTACATCAGAACAACAACATATCTAGTGGCAGTCAGGTGATAATGCTATGATTCATCTAAGCAAAAATAGGAAATTGGTAGTAAGAATCACGGGCCACTAAAGCATGACGCCACACTAATGGATCTGCAACACTCGTACAAGCAGACAAAAGACGTCTATAAGTTCCCAAATATAGCGTCGCAAATGTTCAAATGATAATGGCCCGCATAATTGAAATATCTCAAAAATGCCCTCGCACATGCACCTTAATTTGTATATACATAGGTATACAAAAGGGGTAAGTGTAATCATATACCCGCATGGGCCCCGGCAAGGGTGTTATTGGTACACATGTTACGTCTAGGGATGCTGTGTGGGTCAATAAATTAGAACCTGATCCTCTTAAGCAGGTAAATAAGAGTTGATAAAGTTTAACAAATAATTATAAAATGCCCCCAAATACCCGCATAGGCCCCGGCGAGCATGTTATTGGTACACATGTGATGTCTAGGGATGCTGCGTGGGTCAATAAATTTGAACCTAATCCTCCTAAACAAGTAAATGGGAGTCGACAATGTTCAGTAAATAATTATAAAATGCCCCTAAATACCTACATGGGCCCTAGCGAATGTATTGTAAGAACACACGTGACGTTTATGGATGATGCGCGGGTCAATAGATTTGAACCTGATCCTCCTAGGCAGGTAAATAGGAGTCAACAAGGTTCAGTAAAAAATTATAAAATACCTCCAAAAACTCGCATGGGCCCAGGCGAGCATGTTATGAGTACACACGTGTACGTTTGGGGATGCTACGTGGGTCAATTAATGAATCCCAGTTCGAGCCTGATCTTTCTATATGAATAGATAGGAGTCGACACGGCTCGAACTATTAAACAGATATACAATCAAGATGTTGACCGAAATATATATTTTATACGTTCATATTAGGCTTTTAAGGTCTATAATAAAATAAATCATCAACAAAAATATAAAACCTATGAAACCCGATCCTTTATTGACAGCTCGACAGAGTCGATAAGGTTCAATCCATAAATGAAAATGACCCCAAGCACCCCGATGATGACCGTGTTGAATATAAATCTCAATCGGAGGGGTTAATTCCAAATATTTCAAAATTCCACCCAAATACCCACAAAAATCAAAAAAATTTAAAATTGTCCAAATCTAAAATATTTAAAATTGAAATAATTAATCAAATCACTTAAATCAAAACCCATCTGCCCTCCACAACAGTTTGCCAAGGTGGACAAATTGAAAACTACTTCAACTCACAAAGAGTTAATATTTGATCTAGAATATCACTATGATTCATTCTCAAATAATCTCATGTTAGTAAGGACGTGATACGTGTCCTCTAACTGGCAGTTTCACCATCAAATGACACTACAGGAAAACAGTTATGACCCGGGGCCCTCTGAATCGAGTGGTTCTACCGTCAAATGGCACCACGAGATAACGGTTATGGACAGAGCTAATACGTTCCTTAGTAGCATCAAATCCTTGAGATATGAATCAATATGATATAATCGATAGAGCACAAAGCCCTCTATTAGCTAAGGTGGATTCAAATTTTTCCCCTTAGACAAATACTCACCACAGGTCTACAAGGCACCATTGGATAAAGCAACCCATGGTTGCCTACAAGGACCCTTCTGTCAGGTTGGGTCGACTACCTCCTTTGACTAAGTAGACCAGGACCACGATGGCCCGAGACGACGGAACCATGGGATCTTGATCGGGTCCATCATCTATTCCCCCACCATTCACTTTAAGTGCAAGATAGTGAAATTTCTTATTTTGAATATCAAACCTTCAAACTGTCAATACATATACCCATGTTGCTACTATATGTCAGATGCACGTATCTCTACGTATCTAATTGAAGACTAGCCTTAATCGAAAGTTCTCTCTCGTGAATGGGAGGGGTAATTAACTATAGGGGCTTGCGCCTATAAGAAACCAGAACTCGGATCATAAAGTCCTCGCAAAATGAGGGTGAAATCTCTGGGTAGTGTCTTATCTACAAATCCATCTGCCTTTCAAAATTTATCCCGGAATTTAATTCCGTTAAAACTCTCCCGAAAAGCATAATGGGGGATGTTGGGGCTGAATTTTCTGAGCCCACATATGACCATTTGTTAATAACTGTAGGAAGATGAGCCGATAGAGGCCTACTAAAATCCAATTCAACTAGAACCCTATCCACAAACAAGCTAAAGAGGAAAGCTATGACGCATTTATTTGCAAGAGTTTGTCAAAGATAGAGCCCAAAGAATATACCGTAGATTGATTAAAGTAGTGAGGTCGAAGTTAAATAAAATGAATCTAAATCGGAGTTTATGATGTTTCATGAATGAGTTAAAATAAGAAGCCCACTTTAATATGCACATGAGGAAGCCATTCACATGATAGTATTTCCATGAAAATAATTTAGAGTAATATGCTTCAAAAAATAATATAATAATGATATTAACAATGTTCTATTGAATATTTTGTAGCCAAATACCTGTTTGACTTGAATGAATGTATAATCTAAAAAAATAAAATTACTCTTAGAATTTTGCCCCTCCCAACAAAATTTGTTTGCCCCCTCTAAAAATATTAAGTTTTGAGGAATTATCCATTATTTGGGTGAGTTGGAGATTTATCTCTTGCTGTGTTTTTATAGCTTCTTGAATTTTTATTCATGGGTGCTTATGCGTTTAAGTACCAATATAGTATATTGTTCATTAAATTTTTAATGAATTTTCTTTTTTTTTTTCTCTTATCCTACATGCTTATTATTTTGGCAGTAATTTTGTGAACTACCACTGCTACATCAGGGAGAGCTTTTTGCAGTGAGAATTGTCAAGCATCAATTACATATTAGAATGAGTGATGACTATATTGAGAAAGAAGTATTTGACTTGATTCTCAATGAAGCTGTAATGCACTATTATCAAAAATTATATAAAATAGATTACAAAGCTTATAATAATTATTTAATTCATCAATAATAATAAAATACGAGATTTTGTTTGAATGATATCTTTCATGTTTCCTTTTTTTTTACCTAATTATTTATATTAGGAGTTTGTCCGCCTTCAATAGAGAGGCTAGATTTACTCTTGCATAACTCTATATTTGTTTGTAGAAAGGCTAGTCAGCAAACTTAACTACGATTCGAATCATAAACTCTAATATTAGAATTGAAGTATTTCTAGTTATTTTTATTAAATGCATTTTTTTGCAAAACAAATTCATTCCTTAATTCAAAGGACATTTTACCATGATATAAAAAAAATATGTAAAGAAAATTAAATTAATTTTCATTAAATTATAATATTCTTGTATTTTGAAATATTTAGCTGGAGTAGCCTATATCGTGACTTCCAACATCTTTAGCACAAATAATATATATATATATATATATATATATATATATATATATATATATATATATATATATATATATATATATATCTCTTACAATTTGAGCATATATATGTGCACATAATTTAAATTTTATTTTGCAAAAATTTTTAACTCAAAAAACTTATGTACTAAAATTCTACTTTATAAATTAGTAAGAAAAACGTCCCAAAGAAAGCCTTAGTTATGATGGGTAAATACACCTTCTTGCATTAAGCTCAAATAAATGATTAAACCAATTTCCAATATTTGTAATAATCAAAATTGAGTTCATATATGAGTTTATGGGGCCCATAATTTTTTTTAATTATTATTATGACAACCTTTGCAAAATAATATCAATAACCTCATTTTTACACATTGCAAATAATATTACAATTTTTTACAATATTCTTTAGATGAAATAATGATAACAATAATTATTATTATTGTTGTTGCATTTAATAATGATAAAACTTCACATTATGCAAAAGTCAAATCCAATAAATTCTCATTCATTTAAAGTTATAAGCGTTTCTACTAATTAGTACATGATAATTTAGTCAAATTTAAACGCTCGAAAAGGTACAAAACTAAGCATTTCAACAGGTACAGCTTCCACATTCATTTCATTCCAAAAAATTGTCACATTCATACATCTGCAATTAGTGAAGGCAAGGAGAAAATATTAGGCACAAAGAATCCAGACGTAGAGTTACATCTGAACTGTGCATTATGAATGTTAAAAAATACAATATTTTTTATACATTCTGTGTACATATTGTATACACTTATATATGCGTATGTAACTTTATGTTCGGACTCCGCACGTAATAATTAAAATTGCTTTAAAAAATAATAATAAAATTGTTCCAAACGAAACCTTAGATTATGAGAAAGATTAAACGAACTATGAAGTTCTAAGGTTGATTCTCATAATAGCAAGCAGAGCAGTTGCTACTTGTGAGAAAATATGTAATAGGTGGCAGGCTGGATTGAGTTATTTATTGAATCTCCAACATTTTAAAGAACTGAGTGCTAAAAAATGTACTGATTTGACTGGCAAAGGCATTTAGTGAAGGAGGAAATTCACATTAATCCAAATGAAAGGCTAATGAGTTTTTGAATGGCCCAAAGAGCCAAACCTTCATAGTCAACATCGAAATTATTGCTGAGAACCAGCCCACAATTATCTCAAGAGAAAGTCATGAAAAAAGGCAGGAAATCTCACTATCATAAATAGGATCGATAACCAAACTATTATAGAAATATTGACGAAATTACCTCTAAATAAGGCAGCATATTGCATAAAGTCTTGAACATCAATTAATGGAGAAAAAATAGGAAAAAAAAAAAGGATAAGTAGTTATAAAGAAAGGAGAAAAAATGAAAAATAATTAATAGACATAAACAGGGGAAAGCTAATAACATATAATAAGAGATCCTTAATTTTTTTCGTAGCTCCTATGGGGAAGCTCATAATATTCACTCGTTAGAAGCAATAAACATCAAACCAACTATATCATTGTTGAATACATATAGATAGTATATAAAAACAGATAACATTTGATTAGGCCTTCGGGCCTATAAAACAAGTTCGACTTAAATTTTAAGCACACCACCCCAAAAGTTCCATATAATAAATACAGTAGCTGATCAGATAGAAGTTTTAATGAGATAGTATTCAAACCATTAGAACTCTCTATCAGGGAAGAGGACTGGTGCGACTAGAGACCAGATGAAGAGTGCTGCGGTAGCCCAACCAGTCACAATCCTTACCCACACAGACGGCCACCCGACATCGACCAACTTCCCGCTCTCGCCGACCGAGCTTGACCAGCCAGTAAGGAGCATTGCAGAATACATACTAGCCAAAGAGAAGATGAGATGGAAAAACGAATATGAGTATGAGACTGGAACTGATTCTTCCTTTTTCATGTCCTGTTCCTCGACTTTGTCGAAGGGAAGCAAAGGCTTTTCAGAACCTATCAAAAGGAACCAAGTGTAGAGATCAGATTATGTTGAATGAAGATGATTGCTATAGTATTCCTATATTATAAAATTCGATGGTCTTACTAGCGCGAGGAGAACTTGGTGGTGAGAGAAGAGTGGTGGAAGAACCAGCACGGACAGCAGAGTACACGACGGAGAGGACGGTCGTTAGTAAGCCAATGGTAAGGCTTCCTGTGGAGACAGCTTTTGAGTGCTTGTGAAAACTATTACACTCGTAATCCCGTGGCTCACTCACAAGACCACTGTAGCAAAGATAGGTGCAGTAGAGAGAGATTACAGAAGCAGGAAGTAGGCTACCGTTAACCTGCAGGAATAAGTAGAGTTATGTGCCAAGTCTCCCGTAAAACAACTGGTATGCATGGTTTTATCAAGTGATGAAAAATCAAAATTGAATGATAGAATTGAAGTAACATCAAGTGAAGGGTCCATTTGGGGCTGGTTCTTCACAGTTTTTTCGTCCTTAAAACTGTCACATTTATGTTTAATTACAACTTGTATGCCACTTCTCAAATATTTTTGTAGTGGAACAGCTCTCAATTAGATTTGCTAGTGTGTGATAATTGGAAGAAAATTGACATCTTGTTTTCTTTTAAGGGAACCAATATTTAATGCCAACAGCAATTTCAATTAACTTATTTTTCTTGTAACAATTCTACAGTTTATTTCACAAAGCAGCAGCCGCCCAAACAGACCTAAAGAAAATACATAAGTAAATCAGGGTGTGGAATGCATGCATGAATTGAATGATAAGACAAGGTACAAATATCCTAATGACTAAAAAGATCTAGATATGAAGGCAGCAGATTTGCAAGGAAGCAAAGGTAACGAAGAAGGTGCAAAATTTAATAACTTTTATAGAGATAGAGAGCAGGACAACAAAATGAAAAATTAGTGAATAAAGCATTTAAGGAACAGACAAACTTTTGTTATCAAAAGCTATGCTTTGTGAGAGTTTTTGAGTTCTTACAGGTTCATTTTCCACCATCTAATCGTAATAATGTTATTTAATAGCATAGGCAAGGGAGGTTGGGAAAAACTAGAAAGATTAAAAAGCTAGTTGAAATCTGCAGAAAGCATCAACATAACACGGGGACATGGGGATACGATATTATACATTCCCAGCACCTCTCCACTCTCTCCAAAAGTATATTAGATATACAAAACATATATTACTACATAAATATATTAACCTTAAGTACAATTCTAAATTGAATGAAAAAAGCAATTCAATTTCCTATGAGGAAAATTGAAATATTACAAAATATAACAATCAGAAGCCTACAAAATTTTACCATGCCAATGCCTAGTTATATCAAGCAGTAACATAAAAATGAAAAATATAGACTTCTTTGGGCAAAAAATAGGCTCAGCATCAAATTTTGAGATCTTATCAGGCTATCAATATGGAATGAATCCACTTTAAACTTCCATTATCCAATCCTGTACATGTGCATTTTAAAATAAATACAGCATTAATTAGGCTGAAAAGTATCATGGTCATCATAATTATCATCATTATCGTTATAATAATTATTTCGGATAATTTTACAAATCCTAAAGTCTATACTTGTTGGTTGTTATTTTGAGTGTTAAATCTACTTTGATCAAATTATTTTACACAACCTTAGTCCATGCTAACTATAATCGATCTCTTTTCCTTTCTAATATTTTTCTATTTAAATTTATTTAAATATTTTATTAGTGCATCTTTTACCCACCATTATAAGTCAAAACACCCAAGTCTATTTTTCAAGATCTTTATCATCAATAAATGCTACTCCCATGACGATCTAGGAGGCTCTAGGATCAAAATTTCACAATGCAGAGCCAAAAAAACACGAACCATTTCTAAAAACACTACAAAACAAGCTTTGAAACCTTTCAGAAAAATGTAGAAAATTTCTTCCGAAGAACCTTCCAAAAGTAATCAGAATATTCTAGAAAACATGATAGAGATGGCTAGAAAGTTCAAAACCTCACATTCAAATATAGGAGAAAGAAAGTTTATTACATGTTTAAATTCATCAAAAGAATTTCAAGGACTCCGGCACATAAAGAGGAAGAAAATGATGATTTAAACCCCAATGAAGATATTCAAAGAAATATTCAAGGGCCATTCCTTAATTCACTACATAAAAAGAGGCTTGGATCGTAAAGTATGTAGGCACGTAACCATTTCTAATTTCCACAAAAATTAGCTACTTTTTTTTTTATTTTCTTATAAAATAAACTGTACAGGCTATAAGGTAAGGGATTGTTTCATCTACTAACTTATCTAGTATGGTGATTCAGAACTAATCCTTATCATTTAGCATTATCTTGTATTTTAGGCTATCATTGTAAATTATATCATTTATTAGGTCTTTTTCATAAAAATTAAAAATACAAGTCATCTTGATTTCAAGAACCTCTCGCTCTCCTAGCTAGTCACAGGGCCCTCTCCTATAGCCTTGCTAACCTCAACCCTCTCAATTTCTCTTAAATACTCAAGGCTAAAGCCTTCTACGACCTTTCTCTCTACCTTCCTCTATCTACGTGAGGATATATGGAGCAGATAAGCAAAAAAGCTATCAAGTTAGAAGGTTACAAATAATAAAAGAAGAGGCAAAAGCAAGAAAGAAAATTTAATATAAGGGATTACCCATCATCAAGCTCTCGAGTATTAAATAAACCATAATCTTTCTCTAGTTGATATGCTAATTGTGTTTGCTATTTCTAAGTAAAAGTTCGCTATGCCGATCTTAGGTTGGCCGATTATTGTGAGTTTCTTTGGTAAACTTGTAAACTCTACTTTGCTAAAATACTAACGAGTAAGAAACACACTCATTATTCCCATCTTATTTTGAATGATGTCTTTGGGTAGTTTATATTGTAGTCATCTCATGACTACAATATAGCATATTGCGTGCATCCTAAACTACATAAATCATATAACCCAAGAACTCCCATTATGATCATGTCCATTGAGAAGACTAGGCCTCCCTTGGTTGATCTGAATCACATAGTACCTCTCATGTGATCATTTCTCAATCTATTAATTTACACTTAGTTTTCCCACACAAACATCTTCGCAATCTCAATTCTTCCATTCTCAATTTGGCAATAGAAAACTCCTTTATCATCTAACATTCTAATCCATAACATATAAAAGATCCAAAATACCTCGTTCTTAAAACTAAATGTCAAAAAGTTGGAAAGAAAAAAATGCAATCATATTTATTCTTATAAAAGAAAATTTGTAGCAGTAGGAAATATAGATATATTGAACAAAGGGAGAAAATAGGTTGACGAAAATAAGACCAAAAAACAGAAAAAGTTAGCATGAAAAAGGAGAAAAAAGAAATAATAAAACTAGTCATATAAGCCCAAAAAATAAAAATTACCTTTGGATGCAGTGCAACCACTGCAAAAACAAAAACAAGGACCAATGTAAAAACAATAAGGAAGGAGTTGAGCCCACAATCATGGCCTGAAGGAGTGAACCAGTGAAACAAGAACCCTGAAAAGGTAAATGTGGCCACATAACAAACTAGTGATACAACAAGCAATGCCATATACCTGTAGTATGAAGTAAAACAAACTCTTTAGATCCAATGATTAGGTTAAATAGCACAGAAAATATCAAATGCACCATCACATGCACGAAATCAAGAAAACTTCAATGCTTACCAGAATTGTTCATCTTTGCTAACCCAACTGTCATTCCATCCATGTACAAAATCTAACAAGAGAACAACTTGAACTAGAAGAAAGAACCCTGACCCGAATTTGGATATTGACTCTGTAAGGAAAAAAAAAAAGCATTCTTACAGACAAACATACCACCTATGTAACGCAAAAAGAATATGCAAACATAAATAAATTTAATGTAACTTAATCAGCCACAGTGAAAAAGGAATATTGCTTCCCTATCAATGGAATGTCACTATCACAATTAAGAACAATCTCGATAGTAGCACTATGGAGTAATCTGTAGAGAATGCAGCAATACAAAACTGCCTCGATAAGACAGCTTGCTAAATTCATCTAAAAAATGGGGGCACAAGTAGTCCAATTTTCCCCCCCAAAAAAAAATCAAGTGTCAAGCACAGTTTGCCTATTAAAACCGAATCAATAAAAAATCAATATAATCTCTTTCATTTAATAAATATGAAACCTCATCCTCGTTCATCTTTAAATAGTCAAAGTTTGGTCATAAGTTGCAACACCAGATTGTAGCCCTTCACTTTCTTCCTTTGTGTCACACCTCATCCATGGATCCAACAAACTATTTTGGTCAGTACATTCACCAAAAATGAATCTTTAAACTAAATCAAAATTCATGATAAGATATATGCTATCAGGTAATAAATGGGACTAAGACTAAGCTTGCCATTTTCCAATGCTTATAATACCTTATTCCAGCTATTGGATGTACAGTTTACTAGAGCGGTAGAGCCAATGCAGACGTAAATATGACACAAAGTAAAAGAGGTCTTATTAAGGAACTGCCCAATAGTTTTTATTTGGTACCAAGAGTTATAGTGGATACAAAAAAACTTTTTACGTCTCTATTTTTTAGGATTATGAAAAGAGAAGAATACATCTCTGAGTGTTTATAGAAAAGATGAGCTATAAGCTTATTTACGAGTTCTTCAAAGATTGTTAAATCAACCACACAATTTAAACTTTTGAATGCACCATTTTGTGTTTTCTGGTCAAAATGCATGTTTTATAGTGCTAATTTGCTTTTAAATGTGCCAAGTAACACAAAATTGCGACTATATATACCACTCACAACCAAGAGATTTGAAACAAACCATAATTTGTGGTGTAAAATTATCAAAATAGCATACCAAACCATCATTTTGAAGCTAACAAATTCTACAAACAATAATCTGTAAAACAGCTCGGACACCTATACTCATAGATGAATGCAATATATAACATGATTCTTGAATTCAATGATCCATAGTCAATCCAGCAAAGCAATTTTCACTTCTAAATCCTTTGAAACATAACTTGTAAGATATATGAGATCAATTTAAAGATCTACAAAAAAAGCTCACTACAAAAATCCACTTCACATTACATCTGGAGAAATATACAACAACATCAAGCCTCTATACTATTATGTGGCGTCAGCTATATGAATCATTTTTCTCCATTGTGTCCTATTAAAAGTCAAATTCTCATTTAACTCTAATAAAGGAAGGACATTTCTAATATTTTCTAACCAAGTCTTTTTAGGTCTACCTCTACCTTTCTTAACATAAGTCAAATCTAATACATCTACTTTCCTAACCGGGTCATCGAAAGGCCACAATTTCATGTGACCAAACCATCAAAGGTGACTCTCTCTAATCTTATGTTACACTAGAGCTACTCCAACCTTTTCATGTCTCTGCTCATTTTGCATCCTCTATAAGAGTAAAGTCACACATCCACCTGAGCATCCTCATCTCTGCAACATTTAACTTAATATTATGTTTCTCTTTTAATGGCCAACATTCTGCACCATAAAGCATTGCAGGTTTCACCACCATCTTATAGAATTTTCCCTTAAGTTTGAGGGGGGCTTTTCTATCACACAACACGCCCGATGTATTCCTCCACTTCAACCATCCAACTTAAATTCTACTAATAATATCCCCATCTATTTCACCATCACTCTAAAAAATAGACCCAAGATATCTAAAACGTGTACTCTAATTAATGATTTGATCACCCCAAAGTCATAATCCCCCCGCTAGATCTATTATTACTAAAATTACACTCCATATATTCAATTTTAGATCTACTAAAAGGAAAGCCTTTATATTCTAAGGTTGACCTCCATAATTCAAGTTTACCTTCAACTCCCTCTCTAGTCTTATCAACAAGAAGAATATCATCAGCAAAAAGCATACATCAAGAATGACCTCTTGCAAATGTCTAGTGAGAACATCCATTACTAAAGCAAAAAGATATGGGCTTAAGGCTGATCCTTGATGTAATCCAACTGAAATAAGAAAATACTTGGTCAAACCACCTTGTGGTTGAACACAACAATGTTGTTGCTAGGTCCCAACTCCTAGATGAGAAAAGTGGAGGGTTGGGTTAAGTAGTCAACAGCCAGTGTAAAACTTGTCGAATAATCATTACATGAATCATTTAATACATCTAGAAAAATATGGTGACTAGAATTTATTTTTTAATAAAAACAACAAACAAAGAATGGGGATTTTTAAAATATAGTAGTTCATCGAATATCATAATTACATCTATAAGGTTAAATGAATTGGTATGCACAATAAAAGAAGGCACTCCAATTTTTTGTTATTCTCCCACTCCAAGCCTGCTAACTTTACCTAATTAATACAGTTGAAATGTAGTGTATGATATTCTAGAATGTTCAGGCCTAAGAATAACAAGATTTTCAGATCATGCATCCTACATGCTTTCATCTCATAAAATTTACACACAAAAAAACTGCCCATAATTAGGAAGTTTCAATATAAATAGAGGTCAATCACAAAAATGGTCAATTAGATAATTAATGATGACAAGATCTTTTACTTGGCAAAAGATTTCAATCTATCCCTTAAATACTTACAAAGGCATAAGGACCTATTCAAAGGACCACAAGCAACATATGCCATTCTTCTATGGTTCTGCCTTACGACACCATACTTATCCCTTTGTCCAAATGAAATAAATTCCATCTATTAGTTAATAACTTAATATAAATCATCTTTTTAATTTAAATTAGATTTACAATTAATTAAAATACTAGTTCCATTATTCCCAAACTGCACATCAGATTCATTATCATTCTAAGTCCAATGTCTTTGAAATGAAGACTACATCATAAATGACTATATTAATTAACTATCTCAGTTCCACAGCCTATTACTTCCATTCTAAATTGACAACAACCAAAAAAAATCATCTCATGAATTTTTTCAACAACAAATTAAAACAAAATATCATTATCAACATAAAAATCCATGTTGAACTACAAACTACATCTATACCGTTTAGATCATTCAGCATCTAAATGTATCCAAGCCTACCTAGAAATAAATTTATGCAAGAAAGAAATTGTTAAGGAAAGAATGTGATTCCAGTAATATTTCCAAGAACCAGTTGATGGCATAAGCATAATCTGATTGTATGTTAAACACTGTGTTGCCAGGTTCTGTCACACCAGTCATACCAGTGAAATCACAGTAAAGGGGACCTAATGCATTTTCAACTAAATCAAAAGTAGAGTAATTTTATTACAAATGTATTCCTTTAATAAAAATAATAATAAAGGTACCTAAAAACTGGAAAAAATCAGTGCAACAATCTAATTAGCAAATGAAAAGAATTTCCAATTACACAAATGTAAAATATAAAAATAATTTGAGGAAAAAAAAAAACAGATCACAAACTAGAAATGCCCTAAGTCAAAATGAACATATAAGCCAAAGACAAGTGCTCACCATAGAAACTAACGACCCCATTTGGCACGAAGAACATGAGGAATACAATAACACACCAACAGAAAATCTTAGCCATCCACCCGCCATGGTGCAGACGATCGCGCGGGTCCTTCTGGTTCTTAATCCCCATCATTAAAACAGCCAGAATTGTGAAGAAAAGGAAGTTCCCCAGGCTCACCCTCAGAACCGCATCCGTCTCAAACCACTCCCTATCCGGCGTCTTGTGAAAGTGATTGATCCCTTCAAAGGATCCCGAGATCAAAAAATTAGAATCTATAAACTAATAGGAGTCGAAAGAGTGAAATTAGGGTTTGGAAAGATATTCGGAGTAGAGATATACACGGAAGGCTCTCCAATAGGGGTGCAGCAATCTCCCGGAGGATCCACGAGACGATGAGTGAGAGGCCGAAGAGGCCGCAGTAGGCGATCCGAGCGGACCGGCGGCCGATGCTCCCGACCGCTGACCGGCACGCCTCACAGGCGCACGCCGCGCAACAAGAGGCGAGGCACGACGCTGCCCACATCTTCGAACCACCACGGTAACAATTCGGCTATTCCCCGGCAATATCGCTCTGGATCGCTTGATCGAAAGAGCCCCCTTGCAGCAGAAGCGCAGAACCAAAAAAAATTCGGCTTTGCCCTCACAAAATGCACGAAATACAGACAGGTCTAAGGCTTTGTTTGATTAGATTTATTTCCTCAGTTCTCCGTTTGAATGAGCTGTAATAAGTCAGATTTGGAGTAGGGTGTCAAAATCTGAATCGACTCAAAATTCGATCGGAATCCGACTCAAAAAATTTTAGATTCGGATTAATCCATCTACCCTACGGGTCAGATTCGGGTTCAAATTTTTGACCTGCAAAATCGTGTTGGGTTCAGATTAATCCGAGAACCCGAACTCAACCCGATTTGACCCGGGAAAATAGTTGCCACCGTGCCGAATCTAGTGCGTGAGCTAGTGAGCTTGACCTCATCTGGACGAGACGTCAAGTCGCAGCCTAGTCGAGACGTCGAGTCTCCCGCGTTAGTAGACTTCAGGTCAAGCATGACCCAGCAGGTCGTCCCTCGTTCGCCCATCTGGACCCGCAGGCGGCACCGCTGCAGCCTGTGCTTGCGGCTGGCCTCGCCTGCTGTGCTGTCACCGTGGCACCCGCAGTCCAGCAGGCCACATTCACCTGCTGCACTAGGCGCTATGCTGCTCCAGCTGGCCTCGCATGTTGCAGCCGTGCTGGCCTTGCCTATAGTGAAGCCTTAAAAGCTGAATGGGTTAGGTTTCGCGGGTCAGGTTGGGTTGGGTCAACTCGGTAACTTGTACAGGTCGGGTCTGAGTTAGAAATCCTAACCTGTTTAACTAAACGGGTCAGATTTGGGTCAACCCGTTTATGTCTGGGTCAACTCGGGTTGGACCCAAAACCGACCCGTTGACCTGAATTGACACCCCTAATTTGGAGGTTGCGAGCTCCGTTTTTAAAATATATCCAATATTTATAGTTCTTTTATTAAAAGTATTTCAAAATTTTCATTAAATTTTGCTTGTCCTGAATTTTTTTTGATAAAGAGATGTGCATATATTATATTCCTGTTATAGAGATTATGATTCTAATTCCTCATAATTAAAGAATAGTGAAGTCCTCATAATTAAAGAATAGTGAAGTCTACAATGGTAACAATAATAGATGGCGACCAATTGAGTGAAACTATATAAAAATTTTGTGTGCGTGTTTTTGTGTATTGATCAATTTGTAAAATCTGGATTGAACAAAGAATCGGAAGAAAGAGAGGTTAATGGTTCAATGGTTCGATCGTGGTTAAATCGGATCGAAATTTTTTTTGTTGATTTCTAGAGCAACTTTTTAATACAAAGTTTTTAATTTAGAAAATTTTTTACTAAAACAAATACTTTAGAAAGCAACAAAAAAAATATCCCAAACGAAACCTTAGTTGCATATAATCTATTATAAGTTTAGGTAGAGTTTTCCTATCCAATCAAAATTAGTTGAACAATTATTTTATAATTGTAAATATTATTAACATCTAATTCATCTTTTTTTATATATAAATTAATATTTAACTAAACAAAATCACTTGCTCATGCCTTCAACAAAATGCAAAAGAGAGCAAAAAAAGAAAAAGAATTCACCAAAAATTCAGATTTGCATATGTAAAAGTAGATATCATCTCCTAAAAATTTTCAAATTTCTTATTTAATAAAAAACTTGATCCTTAATGTAGAATGAATTGTACACATCCAACACCTACAACTTAAATTAAATACATCTTATTTTATAATTATAAATCTTTTTTTATTTGAATTAAATGAATAATTAGAAAAATTATTGCTAGAATATATTAATACAAATTATATTAGAATGAGCTTGAAAATTATTAAATAGATTTTGAGATTAGTATTATATATATATATATATATATATATATATATATATATATATATATATATATATATATATATATATATATATAATATTTTAATTTTTTTTAAAATATTTTTAATTTTTTAAAGCACATTGATATCTCATCAATTTAAATTAATTTTTTTAAATAGAGTAAACGAGAGATATCGCACTCAAACTAATTTAATCATAGTTGAGTTAATTACAACCGTCCTTCAGGTGAGAGGAATTTGCCCCGAGCTGTCCGTCCTTTAAATAAGACGTCATTTTGCCTATTTCTCTCCGGGGCTGTTTGGCAACAAGTGGAATTTAACTTTAGTGGGATTTAATAAATCCTGTCGGATTTGATAAATCCTGAAGGGGTTAAATCTTGAAAACTGCTTGGTATGTCAAATGATAAATCCTGATAAACTATTTGGTAACATATTTTAGAATTTATTGCAGTTAGGGATTTAAATATGAAAAATATAATTATAAATTAAAAAAATATTTTAGAATTAAAAATAAAAAGTAATGTTTTATGAATTTAATAACATGTTAAGTATAAGTTACTCAGTAATTATTATTAATTCAATTTATTATATATTTAATAATATATATTTTAATTTATATTAATTAAGCTAATTATACTATTATTTAATTATTAATTATATTACTAATTAGTCAATTAAGTTAAACTGGATAATTACTTTATGCACTAATTATACTATTAATTCTTTAATTAATTTGCTGAATTAGTAATATTTTAAATTATATTAATTAAGTTAATCAATAATAACTTATAAATACTTGGCCGCGTCTAGGTTTCCCTTTCATCTTCTCTTTTCGCAGTTGCTCGGCTTCGTTGCTTCGCAGGCGTCCTTCTTCGGCTCCTTCGTGGCTGTTCGACTTCGCTCCTTCGACGAATTCCCCTTCCTGTTGGATCGGAAGTTACGACATTGTGATCGGAAGCAACAACGGGAACTCGCTGGCTCGCTGGCTGTGAAGGTAACTTTCTCCCTTTCGCGCGCTTCTTCGGCCAAATCCCGTTAGCCGAACCGTGGGACTTACTAAATCCCGGATTTAAGCCGTAAATCGGTAAATCCGGGATTTACCAAATCCCGGGATTTAACGCGCGCTGTAGAATCGTTTGGCTGGATTTAGCGTAAATCCGACTTAAATCCGATACCAAACAGCCCCTCGGTCCTGCTTCTTCTTCTTCTTCTCTTCTCTTCTCACCGTTCTCTCTCTTAAAGCTGCGGGATGTATCTGACAGAATAGAAGTCTTATTAGGTTTTTTCTTGATAAAGACGATACTATCTTTTTCTCTCACGCATTGACGGAATCTGAAGCTATGTTACCGGACGGGTTCCCCGCCGGGTTGCGAGTTTTCCTCGTCGGGGAGGACTCCATCGTTCTAAGGATGCTTGAGAAAATGCTTCTCCAGTTCGCCTACAAAGGTGTGTTTTTCTTAGTTGGTTCTAGAGATTTTTCAGTCCGTCTATAGTATTCTAGGGTTTTTTTTTTTATGAAAATTTTTAGGGTTTTGACAACGCCCTTTCCTTTGTTCTTTTCAGGCTCTGTTTCTTCTCAGCAACGTTATTTTTAATGGTATTATTTGAAAATTTATGATTTCAATTCAATTTTATTTAATGGAATTTCTTAGAGAATCATATTAAGGATTACGAATGGAAGTTGTTGACCTCTTTGATGAGTATATATTGTGATGGGCACGGAAGAAAAAAATTGCTTTTTTTTTCCGTTCAGTTGTTTGTTTTTAGGGTTATGATTTACAAAATTTTTAGGGTTTTGACTTTGTTCTTTGCAGCTTTTTTTTTTCTAGCAGACTTCAGTTTTAACGGATTTGATATTAAAATAATTTGAAAAATGATTTGGAAGGTCATACAAAGGAATAAAATAAAATCAGAATAATTTTAAAAATAATAAAATTTTAATTCAATTTTAGTCATTCAAAATGAATTGAATTGACTAATTAAGATGAAAAAAAAAAAGAAACCTCCATAATTAGTTTTTCTGCTTCTATTTAGTTATGTAATTATTTCTGATGTAACTTTTCAAGATGCATGGAAGCTAGAATAATATATGGCAACCTGAGTAATTTTTTGAAATTTAAAGTTCAGTTTTTGAACCAGATATAAACTATATGGTTTTATTTGCTGTGCAGTTATTCTTTTTTTTTTTTGTTTAAAGAGAATTAATCTTAACAATTTATTTAAGATTGTTATTACTTGTTTTTTTTTCTGTCGAGTAAATTGAGAAGGAAAGGAATTATAATGTAAAGGTTTTTAGTTTGTAGTGCATATTGGTAAATATTTATAAAACTTTATTTTTTATTGTTTAGTTATTATATTTTTCATATGAATTATCATATTTTTTATTATTTTACAGTCACTATAACTGATTGTCCACTTCAAGCCTTGGAGCTATTGAGAGCAAATATAGACAATTATGATATAGTGCTCATTGATGTTAATTTGACATGCATTGATGGATTTCAACTATTAGAGATTGTTAGCCGAGAAATAAATTTGCCTGTAATTGGTATGTTAAAATCTTCAACAAAAATATCAAATTCTTTTCTTTATCAATTACTTTTTTAACGTGGTTAAATTTATATGCAGTGCTGTCAGCTGATTCAGATTTTGAAAATGTCATGAAAGGTATAAAATATGGTGCAGTTGACTATCTTGTCAAACCTGTACGTCTTGAAGAATTAAAACTCATTTGGAAGCATGTGGTAAAAAAATCTCTTAATGAAAAGAAGAGCATTAATGAATCAAGATCAATGGATGATAATATTTCAAATCTCACAAAAAAATCCAAAGATCTTGTGAGGAAAAGAGATGAAGATGACGATATTGCTTTAAAAGATAACTTGGCTTCACAAAAGAGAGCTAGAGTTTCTTGGACCCCAGAGCTTCATGCAAAATTTATCAATGCTGTTAATCAGTTAGGCATAGATAGTAAGTGTCTTTACTTAATAACTCTTTTTTTTATAGTTTTCACTTTTTATTTTCTTGATCTTAAAATAAGAATATTTTTCAGAGGCAGTTCCAATAAAAATACTTGATATCATGGACATACCAGGCCTTACTAGAGAAAATGTCGCCAGCCATTTACAGGTTAGCTCATTAAACTAGCCTTAATATTTATGAATTATATGTTTTCATTTTTACGTTTTCATTTTTTTTTCATTGTTGAATTATTTATATTTCAAATTATTTGGTTATCATTAATGAACTTTTTTACAAAGATTATTTACTAATTCATAATCTGATAAAAATAAACAAAATTATTTTCTTTTGTATTATACAGAAGTACAGAAAAGGCTTGCAAAAACATACAATTGAGCTTAATCAACAAATTTTTGATAATGCTAAAACAAGAAGAGATAGTGAAAGTTTTCCTGCAATGAATATTAAAGAATGCAATGCCAATTTGTATAGAAATAAGTCAATGCCCTCGTCATATCCTGTGGGTCAACAATCTTATGATGGCCATGCTCTAATTCCTCAAACTTGGTTATCTCCTCATATGAGATATCAAAATAATTTTTGTCAACAATCTATGACGGGTTTGCCTGAAAATCCATTTGAAACTCAACAATTAGGTTGGACAACAGAATCTTATATGATGAACATGTCAACTCAATTTTCAGGCCATCAATCTATTAATCAAAACTTAAATCAGCTTGATTGTCAAGCACAAAGTTATGAAAATTCAAGGACAAGTAATGGACATAATGAGCTTAATCCAATTCCCCAACTTGAAAGTACTATTGAATATGATGCCATTGATATGTCTTTAAACAATGATCTTAATGATAACAATAATTTTGATGAGCTTGCAACGTTATTAGCACGTAAGTATCTGAAGATTTAAAGTTTACTTCTTATTATTGATTTTTTGCTGATTTTATGATTTTGTCATAATCAATTGTTTATGACATTGAATTCATGCAGTTGAACAAAAACAACCGCAAAATAGCTTTGACTCAGGTGCACAAATTAGCAAGGATTCAGTTGATGTTCAAAGTTATAGTTTGGAAGATCATGGGGGAAGCAACGCTTCGAATTTGGCAATCCTATCTGAGTTTGACAATATGGATGACACAGATGAGCTTTATGTAGCACTTTGCCAGGTAAATATTTTTTCTTATGAAGTAGATAGGTGAAATATGTATAAATATTTTGACATTTTTCTAACTGTTAAAATTTTCAGTTTCAATACTAAAAGATCGCTGCAAGGGCTCCTGAAGGTACTCGTAATTGTTGAGGTACTTTTCTGTTTGTCTCAAAATGATCTTAATCTTGATTGGGAAGTTTTTATTGCCTAATTTGAAACATTTTATGTTTACCATATTCTAATATATTATTCTTTTCTACATTCTGAACAGGAAAATCTCGATTCCTTCCCTGCTCTAAGTAAGCTTTGTAGATTGTTGTTCTCTGCATCTTTCTCCAGATGATGCAGTTAATGGAGTCATTTCAAAAGTTAAAGCTTGTGGAGTCAATTCATAGTTTGTTTCGTAGTTACCAATTCAATTCTGTAATTTTGCTTCTTTCATTGCATGTTATTGTTGCTTAGAGGTTATGTAAAAAAAAAATCTGTACTGTTACTTTTTTGATAAATAAATGAAATCATAAGCCATGCATATGCATTTTTGTCATAATTCTATACTGTCTTGCTATTGTGAATGGTGATGTTATATATAAACCCAAGTTTTATTACTTAAATTGAACTTCTGCTCTTAATTCTTCACTGTTTTAACCATTTTGTAGAGAGACAGAGAGAGAAAAAAAAGATGGGATAGTTATTCCAGTAGAGTATTTATTTTCAAGAAACAGGACAACAATGTATGGCATACTTTAGGCGAGATATAGAGTTTTTTATCATAAATATTAATAAAAACTGCAATGGTCCTAATAAGATGATAATTCTACTATTTCTCATATTCTAAAGCTATAGAAAGCCTTTTCCAGTATTTTGGAGAATTTAAGACTTACTTTGGACAGCTTTTGATCGCTGCTTTCAAAAAGTTGCATAAGAAAGCACTAACAAAGGGTCCCAAACGAAGCGTTAATTTAATTCTTTTATAACTTTTTGTCTGTAATCTTAAATGAAATAGATATTCATGGCATAATAATCTCTATACAAAATGATATATTATTACAACATTTTCAAACGTGTAGATAGTTACGTTGTTAAAAGTTTTTCATTTGATCTCGTAGTTGATTTCTATATTTTATCATCACAAATAAAATTGGCAAGGTCAAATATAAGTATGATATTGCGAAGGACACTTTGATTGAATAAAAATGGAGTTCCATAAATTTAGGTTTCGTTTGGGATAGCTTTTTTATTACTTTTTAAAGTAACTTTTTAGTAAAAAATTTGTTGAACTAAAAATATTTATCCTAAAAAATTATTTTAGAAAGCCGTCTCAAATGAAACCTTAATCTTCTATTAATTCCCAACTAGAAAACAAATCTAGTTTAAGAAAATAATAATTTGCAAAGTCACCAAACTATAATTACAAGTTTGTTATGAAAAATGCAGGTAGCTGACCAAAAGCTCAGAGAAATGAAGTGTTTAAACAAATTCATAGATTAAAAGAATGCTAAATTAAAATGATTTCTCAAAAGAATGTGAGAGTTGTGGAAAAGTAGGGAAAACAAAATCTCTTGATTCTTTAAAAGCTTAAGGCTTCGTTTAAGACGGTTTTCTTACTGTTTCTTAAATTTTTTGTACTAAAAAACTACTTTAAGAAGAAGTAAGAAAGCTATCCTAAATGAAGCCTAAATCTATTAAGCTATGATTATCGTTAGAGATGAGAAGGTAAAAAGCATTTTTAGACATTAATCTTAACATTTATATCATCGCTAACAAACTGTTTATAGTCTCCAAGTACATTACATAGGTTTCATTTGGGACAACTTTCTTACTGCTTTCTAAAATAGCTTTTTAATACAAAAATTTTTTCAATTAGAAATTTTTGTGCTAGAAAGTTGCTTTAGGAAGCAAGAAGAAAGTTGTCCCAAAATAAAACCGTAGTCTTGTAGTGTCACAACATGATCCAAGCTACATCATATAGCTGATTTTTTAAGGGCCAAGTAGCCGAGTTTTATTGTATTTTTATATCCAATTATACAGTAAAAATATGTTACGATCACCATCTGGGAAGTATTCGAATAGTGAAGCACAAATCTCTTTTCTTTGGCATCTTTAGAGAACTAATTGCACACTTGGATTGTGCTTGATAAATGTGAATCTGCCAAAATTTTATTTTTCTCAACACAGTGACCAAGTAGAAAGAAAGTGGGGATGTGAAAAAGAAGATTGCAGTAACTAAATATTAATATATTTTAAAATTTTTAGTATAACACAAAATCTCTATTTCTTATATATATTTATCATCCCTAAACACTTAACCTAAGTAGCCTTAATTCTTTTCTATCACAAGAAATATGCTTAATTTTTACAATGGCAAAAAAGAAAAGTTCTTTCGTAGTTCTTTGTGCAATATAGATTAAACCTCCAAATAGTTTCTTACAACAATAATAAGATAGCAAAAACACAAATAAGATTAATGTATAAGATCTAATAATAGTAAAGGAACCTATGCATCAGTTACTTCTCAACAATAAATGAATTGAGGCTAAAATAGGAAAACATTAGGTAGGACCCCATATTTTCTCTAGATTTTGATGATTACAAATACAAACATAAAAAAGAAAAGCAAACAACAGAAGATGAAGCTTACCAAACAAATTGATCAAAGTAGAATTGTATTTAATAGGATATAATACATGTCAAATCATATGGGAAAGTATAATTATCAAAGTTTCAAATCTCTTCTACAAATTTTGTTCCTTTCAAGTTTCCTAGTTATGTATACCTTAGCACCTCTGCCCCAACAGTTCTTGTTGCTTGAAAGAAAGCCCTTCATAAGCTGCTCCAATTCAGGGTCAGCTTGAAAGCCTTTTAACTTCATTTCACCATAAAATTCCTTAGCCTTCGGAATCCATCCATGTGCTGCCAATCCTTTAATCATTGTAATGTAATGCACGACAGTAGGAATAACATCATATTTACTCATTTCACTCCACATCTTCAACGCGCTTTCTGATTTACCCAATCTAAAAAAATTATTAAAAATTAGGAGGAAAGTGCTTTGATTTGGCGTATTACCATCCGCTTTCATTTGTTCAACTAGCTTGATTATTCTCGTGAAATCCTCTATCTTGATAAATGCATGGTAAGTATCTATAGACGGACGAACACCTCCTAAAATCATCATCTGCATTATCTCTTGCGCTTCATCCAGTCTATGTGCTTCACAAAGTGGAAGTATCATACTATTATAAGTTTCCAAATTTGGTTGCAATCCTGCCTCCATGATTTTTTTAAACATGCTATATGCTTCTTTCATGCAATTTTCTCTTGTCAAGACATAAATTAGATAGTTGCAAACCTTAAGGTTTGGAATCCAACCTCTTTTCTTCATCTCATCATAAAACCTTAGAGAATCAAAGAGATTTCCATGTTTTGCCAAGCAACCAATCATATGAGTGTAGGAAGTATTATCTGGTATGATGCAATATTTTGCCATTTCTCTCCAGACTCTTCTTGCTTCAATCAAATCGACGAGAATATTACACCAACCATCTAAAATAATGTTGAATCCAGCAGTTTCAAGAGGAAAAAATTTTTGTTTCAAAAGAAGAAGCTCTTCCGCTTCCTCAACATTCTTGTTTTTGCAAAGAACACGAAGAAGAGCATAAAATACATCCAAATCTGCTTTTACATTGAATTTCTCCAAAGCATGGAATGTTTTAATTGCTTTCCCAGTCTCATTTACAGATACATACCTAATTTTCAAGAAAGAAGTGTAATCTTATTAGATATGATTAAAACATTCAATTTATAGTGTATTCTTATGCAAGTTATAGCATTGATAAATTTTAAAATGGTCCTCAGATTTCCTACCACAACTTCCCTTTTGGTAGAACTGTTTAGTCGAAAATTTTAAAATGGTCCTCAGATGGTGAATGATAGAGATTTCAAATTTATATATCTCACTTAAAATTTTTAAGACAAACATAGATATTAAATAATATGCTTTTACAATATATCATAATATAAGTGAATTCACTCTTCCCTTTTTTAACAACATTTCTAAGTGTAAAAGGCTTTAATATAAAACTATTTAAAACTGTTAAAATCAATAATAGAATGTGAATTTTTGCCATGAAAATTTTCTAGCATTCGAATTTAAAGTGGTTAAAATTCTAGTTCATCATATGATGAACAGAGAAAAGTCTATCATGACTTTCATTTGGGGCTCCTAATTGCATAGCGGCAGTTTGGTATACTATTTAAGCAGGATTTAAGCAAGATTCAGCTTAAAGTTTGTCAAACAGAATTTTGAATATTTTAAATCCTATTATTTTAATGAATCTCATTGCAGCGTCACTATTGATAATATCCAAAATTTAGTAGGGATGGAATCCCACCATTCACGGGATCTAACAGGTTTAAGTACATCTCTCTCACACAGGCCTTAAATCCTAAAACAAATAGACAAAACGGTTTATCCGAATTTAAAAAGAGTAAACAGTTTTCATGTCAAGCAGTCTCAAGGTTTTGATCCTCTAAAGATCAAGTAAATCCTAATTATAGTCAAATGATATAATCCAGTAGCTCGAGATATGAAACACTCTTTCATCTTGCCATCACAAAATTTATCAACAGCTAAATTCAAAATCCCGATCATAATCACTCAAAAGAATCGTAAACACGCACCTTTCCATCATAATAATCAATGCCCGGCGAGTAAGCAGCGACTTGTGATGCATTCTCCGCAAAACCATCCAAGCCAGATCGAACCTTCTCTGCTTACCCAACACCCAGATCATCAAATGCCACGCCCATGGCGATTCAAGAACACAATCGCCAGCCCACCTGAAAGCCAGGAAGGCAGATTCCCAATCGCGCCGGAGCTCCCAAAGCACTGAACAAATCAGACCCGTCGTGGGTCTGGTTATATGTGAGGATCTCAGGAAGCCCAACGCCTCCTCTTGCGTCGAGAAGTTCGATTTCGCTTGTGAGAGGTGTTGAAGGATGATGGGAAGGTCTGAGCTGAGGAAATTGGAGATGGGTTCGGAGGAATCGGAGTCGAAATCGCTATCATCAGCTTCGGGAGAGGAGGGGAAATGGAAAGAGAGGGATTTGTAGAAATGGGCATTGGAGAATCGGGAGAGAGATGGGGAGGAGAGAAAAGAACGGTGGGAGGCGAAGGCGGAGGCGGTGAGAGGGGAAGCGTAGCGGGCTACGAAGAGGCGAAGGAGAGCAGCTCGACAGATGCGGCACCGCGCAGCAATCTGCATTATAGGTAACACGATAATGGAAACACCGAAATAAGGTCAACATAAACATGTAGGAATTCCTTTCAAAAACAATTAGAAAATTTGCACATATATATATATATATTACATCATCAAATTATCCATCCAATCAACTATGATTCTCAATGTATATTTAACTTAAAAATTTTTGAAATTAAATTTAAGATCATCCAAACTTTATTTTTACTTTAGCACGATTGAAAACGTCAAAAAATTAGTTAGAGAAACAAACGATCTTTAAATATTGCGTTCTCATAGTGAAATTTAGAATCTCAACGAGACAAATCCTACAAATTTAAGATTGCTTAATTATGACATATTTGAGTTATTAAACATTCAAAAAATACCTTATGATCAAAGGGATTACTCTGAATTATTTAATGGCGAATTTTGAATTTTTTTTGTTATATTTGTGTAGAATGATGCTGTTAATAACTATAGATAGACCATCACTCTCTATATAAACTTATACAACTTTCATTTTATTAAAATATAATTACAAAATCATAATTAAATGTTGGATTACAAAATAATATCATAAAAATTTGGATCCTCAAACCCTACCTTTACACCTGATCTACCCAACAGGACTCATCTTTTCTTAAAATATTAAGAGATTGAAGTAAGATCAACTAGTTCGGTATACTCCCTCCTACCCCCTCCACATATATAAATATCCAATTTAAATACTTAAAAGCAATATAAATATAAAAAAGAGCTATTCAAAGAAAACATAAAAGACTTTCAAAATACTGTAAGCTTAAGAAAAATTGGAATTTACCAGATTTCTAGTGTGTATACCTGATTTCAGAACTCACTTATACTTTCTTAACCATGTCACTATTTTCACAGAAGTTTCTGAATGTCGTAAAGAATACTTATTCCATTTAGAGGTTTACTTGCATTCCTCTTTTACTTTCACTTTCCCATTAGTATTCATACAAAAATTTAGAGAACATCTCTCAAAACATTTCTTAAACTTAATTCATTAGACTATTACCATATGAGATGCAATGCTTAACATACACATGTCCTGATGCTTACTTATATCTCTACTTTCATTTATATCTCCTTTTTATCTTCCACACCTGCATCTAACAAGTGGGGCCAAAATCCCTCCCACATCTGCATCAGGTAGAAGTGGGGACATAATCTCTCCCACATCTGCATTAGCTAGAAGAGTCACTTTCAATGTTAATTAATCTCTCACATTTGCTTTTGACAAGTGGGGCCATAATCTCTCCCACATCAGCATCGGTAGATGGGGCCAAATATATGTATGGCCTCTACAATATAATAGAGAGTGCACTTTTTCTTATTTTAAAACAAAACATCCCCAAATCCACATAATGCAGAATGCAAATGAAAATGCAACAGTAATTAAATTTAACATTCAATGCAATATTCAAATGATGCAAAAATTACGAGTACATGCCATACTTGTAAATTAGGATACTCAGTTAACTTTTTTCTAACTTCAAAGAAATATTCACATGAACATTTTAACTCTTTTATATAACTATTGTATTTGCCAGAAAAGCCTCCATTTGATAATCTACTCAGAAATTTGTACGGAAAAAACCAACCGTTAAAAACTCAATTTTATACAATCAAAATGTTCATAAGAAGGAACACAATAACATACTAAAAATCACATGATGAAAACTTTTTAAAATTTGAGAAAAATAGATTTTTGTTCATATCTTTTATAAACTTATTAGAAATGAAATCCAAGACAGGTTTTTAGGAGTTTACCTCGAGCTCTATAATTTTCTTAACTAACCCGACGAACGAATCCCAGACTTTTGCCTCTGAATCTCTCTCCTTCTCTTTCTTCTTTCTCTTTTTCCCCTTCCGCCCCTCTTCTCTGACTTGCATGGTGGTGGAATAAATTTGGTTAAATGAGTTTAGATATTTTAATATTTAAAATCCACTAACTTGACCCAACACTGTGATGTCAAATTCCCAATGCCTCAGCACTCTCAAAAAATCATTTAAATGCTAACAAAATATTCTCACATGAAACTTAGCGTCGCCATTGCGCTTCTAGTCTCCTCAGCGTTCGCCTATTTTGCTCCGCAGCTCAGCATCGGGGTGTCGTATTTCGCAGGCGCCATGGCACCCACAGAACAAAATCAAATCTTGAATTTTCACCTTTTCAACCCCCAGCATTGACTACTATCTACCCCATTCATTATTCTAAGACTCATAAGTGCTGATTAACTTAAAAGTGATGATTAGTTATATAAAATTACTTGGCTTTGATGACAGATTTTACATTCTACCCTCCTTACAAAAATGTCATCCTTGATATTTCCAATCTACAACACATATAATTGTGGACCTCTGAAAGGGCACAACAAAACACTGCCTCCCCGTGAAGGGAGACCGTATTGGTTGCCAATGGGAGGGCAGATTCGATCACACATATGATTAACCATTGAGGATAGTGGCTCTCACCAACACACCTCGATGGATAACAATATGTACGATCTAATCACAACGGGTTTCCCCCACCCAATACATTAGCTCGAATAGGGTTTATTTGAGAGTGGGATTCAGTTTCCCACGGGCGCAAGCCCCAGTGGTTAATTACATCTCAAGTCGGGGCCTGAGAATACTCTCGAAGGGAAAGAAAGGTTCAACTAGGCTTAGTCAACATGCACAACTCAGATTAACACCCGGAGGGACTAAGGTAGTGAGAAGAAACTGGGGAAACTAAAAGTCATGCACTCAGAGCATACATGAGAGAAGGATGGGTGGCGTCATCCGTGTAATGCAAATATGTAGGGCTTATGGTCTCTGAAAGACATAAGACCTACCTATTGATGAGGCGTACTACAAAACGATAGTAGCCTTAAATCCTAAATCTAATGGGTTTTGTGTTCTACGTAACACTGACACCCGTGTCCTAGTTAATGCAATGTCAAAACCTGGACTTACCCCAGCCCGGAAGGGGGAGCCAGCTAACCACCTAATCGCTTTAAAATCATGCTGTCCAGTCACTTATGAAAGATGGGTGGGTAGGTTATAGTTCTTGGAAATAGGGCTGACGTCTAGAGGATTTCCTAATTGGCCCTGGACTGATGTTGGGTGAATGCTCCTAGAGCTAATGTAATTAAAATTTTGATTTAGTTAGTTTCTAATGCAATGCATGCTAGTTGAAGCTTCCAAATTAGGTATGCATAGAACTTTAAAAAGGCTTATAAAATAATTTTTAGAATTAAACTGGGCTTCCCTAGGTCCGGCACCTCATCCTCATTGGTCAGATTATCCGGACTCTACTCGCAGGCGGGGAAGTGTCTTACAGAAGGAAAGAGAGAAATGCAATAATATGCATGCGACCCCGGACGATTCCGGTAATTCTTTAGATCGTTAAGTTGCTAGATTATTTAAGCCTTAAAATTTTGAATATTAGTTATGAGTAGAAAAAGTTTTAGTCCTCAGAGAGCTTAACGAAATCCAGACTAAAACAAAAGCGACATGCAAGACTCCAGAAAACTAAGAAAAATATACAACCTATACGCAATCATCATTACATCAAACAATAATAAATAACCAAATTAATCAATTAAATGTTCATAGGCTAACTGCCCTTAATTACAAATTAGTGTCTACAGAAAATAAAGCGGCCGGGCACCACTGCCAACAAACCTGAATTTTTAATCCTAGAACAAACACAAGTTATTTTGAATGGGATACACTTGGTCTTCATCTTCTTGATCTTCTCTTCCTTGGACTCCTTGGATCTTAGCTTCCTTGGGCTCCTTGGCTCTCCTTTTCCTTGGACTCCTTGGATCTCAGCTTCCTTGGCCTCCTTAGGTAGTAGAATGATCCAACTTTAGATTCCAAAATAAAAAAGGACTATCCTCATATTGGGTGTCCTTTTCTCTTTGGGATCCAACCTTTGGATCTCGGTATCCCACTCAAAATAAACTTTCCAACTCTTAACCAATATTACAATCAATTACATTAAATGAAAGCAGTAAATCTAGACTCTCCTATAAGATTATCCAAATAAAAATCATCCCAAGCAGTTTTATATATCACAAGCAATTATAGGAAAATAAAAGTACTCAATCACAGCCATACTTGGTCATGCTCTTAATCATTTTGAGGGCTAAGCAAGCTCTGGAGCACATGTAGTAATTCATAATGATAATTTTATTTAGCCCTCATTTATTTAGGGGAGCTGAGCAATTTCTGAAGCACCTGCGTAAAACATCGTTAGTGTTTTTAAATCATGATTATTGCCCCCCTTTTTATTTAGCATTGCGCGAGCATGACCACCTACAGAAGATATCGTTAGTATCAAAATTGATCCTAACCTATGGGTAGTCTATCGTGCAATCACATCAAATCCCATAGTGCAGTAAAAGTAAGCAAACACACCAATGGTTCAATCACAAAATGTAGTGAAATTCGAAAAAGCTCGGCACACAGTAGGAAAATAAACACCGACCTAGCCTAAGTCTAGAAGTTTCGGGCCCTAGACTATAACTACGGTTGACCGGAAAGTTGGCTTTTCATTTTAGGTTGATTTCTGGACACCTAATATTTTTAATAAATACTAGACATTAATTAGAGTTGAATGCCTTTTAGTTTGCCCATTTTGAATTTCTGTAATTAGTTATGATTTTTAGAAGTTGGGGCAATTAAATGGATTATCGAAATTGCCTAATTAGGGGTACTTTGAGGATTTTGGCCCAAATCAGCTCCAAACTAATTAGAATCACCCCCAAAGGTCAGGAATGACCTAAAGAGGTGTTCCCAAGTGTTTGAGAAAAATTTGGGATTTTTAATAATTTATTAATGATTTATTTTAGGCAAAAAGATAATTTTCAATTAAGGTTAAATTAAATGTCATATTAATGTCCAATTAAGGGGCCTTAATTATTTATGGTTGGGGACTGAATTCTGGAGAGTTTGAGATATTATGGATATTTTTCTGACCTAAAACAGATTTATTAGATTTTTTTGAAGTTTCTAAGGCTTAATTAACGGGTAAATTAGGGTTTGATAATTAAGTGTTTTAAAGGGTCCAGAAAATTCCTAAAAAATTCTAGGGGGTTCCAGATGTCACTAAGTTCTGGTGTTTAAAATTTCATAGCAATCCGGGATCTATCCTAGCTCCTAGAAATATTCTAAGTTCGCTAGACATTCTTTAATTATTATCCTTAAGGTGTCACTACGTTATATAGGAATAAAATGAAGTAACTAACCCTTAGGCATAACATAGAGGGTAAATGCAGTAAATATAAACACACAAAACCATATCCTTAGATCTGGGAGAGCCTAGGCTATGTGCTTGTGCAACCTACACATGAAAGGACTACGAAAATACTAAGTAATGAAGCCTAATAAAGTGATTAGTGAATGATTGGGACACAATCATTCACTAATCCTTCTTCCATATGAATTACTCTTCATATACATAGCCTAAGTTTAAAGTTTCATCAAGAGTGGATCTCTCATAATTAAAAGATTTAAATAATATGTAATTTTAAAATAATTTTAAAATACATAAATATTTAAAATATATATATAGCTTCTGAAAATAAAATAATTCAAAATAATTCATTACATAAGCATGAGAGACCCACTGACCACCCACAGCGAGGTTTCAAAATAATTTTGTATTTAAAAAATAAATTTTATATTTAAAATAATTAAATAATAATTAAATAATCAAATTATTAAGTAGCACAGAAAATAATCTAGAAAATATAGAATTAATTCCAAAAAATATTTTTAAATTAAAATTCATATTTTTCTGAAAATTTTAAGGTATTATACGTCAAAATCCTATTTAAAATGAGGGAGATATGAATTTTTGAAGTTAAATAGGTTTAAAAATAATTTTTTAAATAATTTAAAATAGTTAATATTTAAAAAATAATTAATAAACTTAAAATAAAATCTCTGGATTTTAAAATAAGTAATAAGTAATAATAATAATAATAATAATAATAAAATTTAATAATAATATAATAATAGTTAAAATAATTTTAAAGTATTAATAATATAATAAAAATATATAAATAATAATATTATCATTAAAATAATATTATTAAAATAATGTTAATAATAAACTATTAATATTATCATAACATGAATATTTAACATAATAATAATATTATTAAAATAATAATATTATTATTAGTAATAATATCGATATAATAATAATATTAATAATAATAAAAAATATTAATATTATAATAATATAAATATTAATATAATAATATTATTATTATTAATAATATTTATATTATAATAATATTAATAATAATAATAAATATTAATATTATAATGATATAAATATTAATATAATAATATTATTATTAAAATAATAATAATATTATTAATAATAATATTGATATTATAATAATAAATTTTAATATTATAATAATATAAATATTAATATAATAATAATATTATTAAAATAATACTAATATTATTAATAATAATATTGATATTATAATAAAATTAATAATAATAATAAATATTAATATTATAATAATATAAATATTAATATAATAATAATAATATTAAAATAATAATAATATTATTAATAATAATATTGATTTAATAATAATAATAATAATAATAATAATAATAAAACCATTTAAAATAATAATAATAATAATAAAATGAATTTTAAAATATTTTTTAAACCCGCTCGCCACGTGGCGGCCCATGATTGGCCACGCTAACTGCGGCCAATCATTGGCAATGATTACGCCGCCACGCAATCATTGCCAATGATTGGCGCGGCGGGACCCACCCCACTTAAACACCTCAGCATTTCCCCGCAGCCGTCCGATCGTCCGCTGTTTGAACGAACGGTCCTGATTGAGCCAGACAGCCGTTCAATACAGCAGAAGCCTACACGCAGGCTGATCACCATGCGGAATGACTGGATCTAGACCGTTGATCAAGCGATCAACGGTCTAGAATGCATGCAACGCATGCGAACCTAACCCCTAAAGGGATAATCGCTTCGTTCTCTCAATCCACACAACCAAACATCATGAAATTTTAGACACATGCTCTACACATGAAGAGCATTCATGTGGAAGTATTTGTTTGATCTAAAAAGCACTTTTTGAAAAGCTATTTTATCCTAAGTGTTCTAACATAGGGTTGAAGATTTTACCCAAAATACACGATGGATTTGGGTGTTCTTGGGCTCTCTGAACTTGTAGATTGTCCACGCTTAATTCTTTAGTTGACGTCGAAGTTGAACGAGCTATGGATCGCTGGGAAATCGTCTAGGAACGTTCTCGGCCTCGGTTCGCCAGAGATCACGCCGCCGCCCGCCTTTGACCGGTGGTTTTGGGTGGGAGAAGGTGGGGAAGTGGTCAAGAAACTCACAAAAGTAAAAGTCTCGGGCTTGGAGAGCTCTTGGAGAGAATAGGAGTAAGATCCCTTCCAAGGAACCCTAGGATTTCTATATAAATGCCTAGCCCTTAGATGGACGGTCTAGATTAGATCTAGATGCAATTAGGAGGGAAAGCCAATGTATTTGGCTGTGGTTTAGAGCTAGGGAAGATTAGAAATGATTTAAATGTATTAAAAGTCTCTTAATGGGTCAAAATGACCTATTTAAGGCTTGGGTTGACCAAGTCAATGGTTGACCTGGTCAACCCAGTCAAATAGGTCCAAGGATGTAGTGGTATTGAGGAAATCGAGGTCAACAATAATCAGAAACTTAGTTAGAACAAGTCAGGATACAACTGCCTCATCTCAAACACTTTCTCCCAGGTTACTTCCTGCTCGCTTCCACTGAATCTTGATTATTAGAATCTATTTGTTCCTGAACTACTTTACATAAAAAGCTAGAATATGTTCATGTTCTTTCCTATAAAGGGATAATCAAGCCACACGTAAGGAGGGGAGCTCAACCTTAAGTGGGAGGACGGCCTCAACCCCGAAAGCCAAAGCATATGGGGTAGACTGAGTAGGAGTACGGTATGTAGTCCTATAAGCCCATAGTGCCTCGGGAAGTCTATCGTGCCACTCTCGCTTGTTTGCAACTAAGATTTTTTTTATTAATTGCACGAGAGTTTTGTTGAATACCTCCGCCAAGCCATTGGCCTTAGGATAGTAAATCGAAGAATAGCACCAATTGATGTTATGGCGACGGGCAAATCTAGCAATCTTTGTGCTCCTAAATGACGGGCCGTTATCTGAAATGATACGATGCGGGACACCAAAGCGATAGACAATATGATCACGAAAGAAACACATCACATCTTCTGATTTGACTTCCTTAAGTGGCACAGCCTCTGCCCACTTAGAGAAGTAATCAGTGGCAGCTAAAATAAGCCTATGGCCCTTAGAGGAAGGAGGATCGATATGACCCACTACATCCATGCCCCAGCCCTCAAATGGCCAAGATGATACGATAGGGTGCAGCGGATTAGGGGGTTGGTGAATCACTATGCCATGAATTTGGCACTGGTGACACCTTCTAGCGTGCTCCATGCAATCACGGATCATAGTCGGCCAATAGTAACTAAGGCGTTTGATCCTGCCTTTCATTTTTTATCCGGACTGATGAGCACCGCAAAGACCTTTATGTATCTCACCCATGACCTTGCGAGCCTCCTCGTTATTGAGGCAAGGCAACCACATTTGGTTAAAAGAGCGTCGATACAAGGTGTCGTTCACATAAGTGAATAATAGAGCTCTCTTTCTGATCTGAGCAGCAAGGGATCTATCATCTGGAAGCCTGTCATGCTTCAAATATGCTATAAAGGGTACTCTCTAATCTGACTCTTCCTCGACTAAGAACACTATGAGGGTCTGATTAGGAGAAGATAAGTCTGCGGGGCATAGGGCTTGACGGCACTGGACAATGATAGACAGTGGGTTGCCAGTTGGGTCAACCAGTTCCTTTGCTAACTTAGCTAATGCATCTGCCTTGCCATTGGCAGATCTAGAAATTTTAGCTAAGGTCACTTCCAGAATCAAACACAAGAGCTCCATTGCTTTGTTGTGATATGATAAAAGCTCAGGTTTAAGTACCTTGTAGACTCCCGCTACTTGATTTATAATCAGTTGTGAGTCTCCAAAGATCTTCACCCGCATGACATTCATCTGAACGGCCAACTCTAGTCCTAAAATCAGAGCTTCGTACTCAGCTTCATTATTAGTACGAGGTTCCGAAAGACTATAGGAGTAACGGAGGGTGTGGCCTTCAGGTGATACAAAAATGAGACCCAGACCTACCCTAATTATAGGAGTTTCATTCGGGCTCAATGCCTTAACGGATAACGCACCGTCAAAATAGAACTCCCAAGTAGGGGACTCCTGTTCATCCATGTTGCAAATCTGGTTTTGATGATGACAAACATGTTTCCAGTGTGTTTTGCTTGGCTAATCTGTTTCAGGCACAAAAGACCGCGAGCCACTCAAGCCAACTCAAGATCGGGTCCAAGTGTGTCAAATGTATGATTTTTCTTTTTATTGAGTCAATTGTAATGTAACTGATTCCCTAGCTAAGTAACCTTGCACACACACACTCAGAGGGAGAGATTGACTGAATTAGAGTTTCTGTTGCAATTTTGTTCAGATCGTCCTAGACGATATCCACATCGTCCTGGACGATCCAGTTAAAACAGAAACCCTAATTAGGGCGACCAAGTTAAGAGGGTCTGATTGAGCCGATCGTCCTGGACGATCTACGGATCGTACGGGACGATATTCCCAAATCAGAAATTCTCAGCCGCCAGATCAAGTTAGGCAAGTTCTTATTTTTAGATACTTGGTCTGATCGTCCCGGACGATACGTATATCATCCTGGACGATTCACTACAATCATGCCTAATTTAATCTGGTAATTAAGGAAAGCAATTAATGTTTAATTGATACGATCACATCGTCCTGGACGATCGCAGGATCGTCCCGGACGATCGGGATCGTCTTGTGCATTTCAGCTGTACGTCCAGAACTATGTACAGGACGATTTGGGGCCTTTTTGAACTAATCGTACCGGACGATTACCCTATCGTCCGGGACGATCAAGTCATTTTTTGGTCGTCCAGCACAGATTTCTCTGGACGACCCGAACTGTCTTCTGGACGATTTCCTTCAATTTGAACTAATCGTCCCGGACGATCGCAGGATCGTACGGGACGATATGAACAACTTTTTCTATTGATCGTCCAGAAGAGCCAGATCGTCCAGGCTGAAACAGCTGAATTTGAACTGATCGTACAGGACGATCTTGGCCGACAAGTTGAGATTTAGGGCAAATTTTAAGCCCTCCTCTAAAAGAACTTTTTCCTAGATTTGGAAAAATCTTTTGCTGCCTTCCTTCCCTGAGAAATCCTAGAGAGAGAGAGAGTTGGGAGAGAGAGAAGAGATCTTGTGAGGGGGAGTTAGTGAGGGATTCACTAAGGTTGCTCCAAGCACGGATCAGAGTCGTCTTCTCCGCTCGTCGTCTGTCGTCTAGTCGGTGTTCTTCGTGGGAGGATCGTTCGCAAGAAGATCCGGGTTCTCTGCCCGCTTCAGGAGGAAGCGAAAGGAGTTCGTGGGTTCTCTGCCCGCTTCAGGTGGAAGCAAAAGGAGTTCGAAGGTTCTCTGCCTGCTTCAGGAGGAAGCGAAAGGAGGTCGGGTTCTCTGCCTCACCGTGTGGTGAAAAGGAGGTGTTTTGTACAGGCTTCTCCACCTTGCTGTGGGAGCAAAAGGAGAGTCACTTTCGTTTAGTGCAATACCCGGAGGGGAGGCTCCGGGGAGTGGACGTAGGTCAAGTTGACCGAACCACTATAAAATCTGGTTTGCTTTTCTGATTCAGTTTTGCATTTTACTTTTCAATATAAACTGCTTGGGTGAATATCGTTGGTTGATCTTTTCGTTATTGTTTACTTGTTTCCGCTGCTAAGTATCGAAAAGATTTTTGTAGTTATCGTGAAATTTTTAAATAACCAATTCACCCCCCCTCTTGGTTAGCCTCGGGACTAGTTCACTAGGGCTTAACATCCCTTTCGAACTTTCAAGTGGTATCAGAGCGGGATTCAAAATTTCTGTTTAAAAACTTTTGAATTTGATCCAATGGCTAACTGTAACAATCGTAATACTGCTGAAGGTTATTCTATAACTAGACCACCGTTGTTTGATAACATTCCATTTGATTTTTGGAAAACACGCATGTCTACTTTTCTTCAGTCTATTGATTATCGCATGTGGATGTTAGTTAAGGACGGATACGAACCACCTTTTCGAATGATTAACAATGTGAAAACTGAATTGCCGTTTGCTGATTGGACGTTTGATGATCGAGATTTAGCACAGTTAAATGCCAAATGTTTGAACTGTTTCTTTTGTGCTTTAAAATCTGAGGACTATATGCGTGTTTCTACTTGTACAACGGGAAAAGAGATTTGGGATAGATTATGTATAACATATGAAGGTACAACTGAAGTCAAACAGTCTAGGTTAAACATCTTGTTACATGATTACGAACTTTTTCGCATGAAACCTAGTGAGACTATTTCAGAAATGTACACAAGGTTCACTCAGATTGTTACCTCTTTGCATGCTTTAGGTAGAGAACTTACCAACTACGAAAGAGTGAACAAGATTCTTAGATGTTTGCCTGCTTCTTATGATGCTAAGATTACTGCTATTACTGAATCCAAAGATTTAAATACTTACTCTATTGACAGCTTACTTGGATCACTCATTGCTTACGAGCAAGGGGTGAACCAAAGGCAACTTGATGCAGGTGAACGCAAGAAAGAGAAGACAGTGGCACTAAAGGCCAAAGATTCAGATGCTAGCACTTCCGGGTCTGATAGCGATGATGTTGCCTTAATCACAAGGCAATTCAAAAGCTTTCTAAGGAAGAAACATAAGAACCATCAGAAGTGGAACAAGGGTAAGTTCAATAAAAACTTTAAGGGTTCATCTGAATCGGTTTGTTTTGAATGCAGGAAGCCCGGACACATTAAGGCTGATTGTCCAACACTTAAAGCTCACTCAAGCAAGGAGAAGGGTGAGGAGAAACCAAAGTACAGAAAGGACAAGAAGCGGATTCAGAAGGCGTTCTGGGCAGACTCTGCATCCGACTCTTCTGAGACTGAAGCTGAAGAGGAGGAAACAAACTTGTATTTGATGGCTGATGATCACCCTGGTCAGTCCGACCAGGAAGAGGTATGTGAGCTTACTTACGATCAGTTATTTGAAGTTTCTGAAAAGATTCATACATCGTATAGGAAGCTTAAGAAAACCCATGCTAGTTTGAAACTAGATTATCTGACTTTGCAAAAAGAGCATGAAGTGTTGATTAAGGATCATTCCACCATTGACAGCAATCACATGTCTTTACTAGATGAGTTTGATGAACTGAATAAAAAACATTCTGATTTAATTGTTGAGCATAACTTGTTAAAAACAGCGCATGTTGAATTAGAACTTGCTTTTAAGAAAGTGAATGATTTGGCATCTGAGTTAGAAAGTACTGAAAGTGCAAAAACGTTTGAAATTGGAAGTTTAAACAAACACATTGAGTTTTTGAAAGTAAAAATCAGTTCTTTTGAAAATAACAAAACACCGCCTACTTTTGAACAATTTTATGCACCGCCACCTTTTAAAAATTCTGTTGCAAGTTCTTCAAAGCATGTTTCATACACTACTAGGAAGAGGCACTATCACTCACGACGTTTAGTTAATCCTTTTCCTGGTGTTAGATGTTTTTCATGTGGCATGTTAGGACACATATCACACACTTGTACTGTTCACCGTAGTACACATTGGGTGTGGAGACCCAAACTGCCTGTTGCACAGCACAGCACACATGCATCGCATTCTTCTTTTCATAAGAAGGAACCCAAACCTGTTTGGGTTCCTAAGACTGACATTTGATGATTTTGTAGGTGTGCTCTCACACAAGACCTCGTGAGAGCATGTGGTACCTGGACAGCGGATGTTCTAGACATATGACTGGAGATGCAAATCAGTTCATTTCGCTGGAGGCCAGAGCTGGAGGCAAGGTTACACTTGGAGATAACACCACCAGGAAGGTGGTAGGCACAGGTATAATTGGTGATTCAAAGAACTTTATGATTGATAATGTTTTGCTTGTAGATGGACTGAAACACAACCTGCTGAGCATCAGTCAACTCTGCGACAAGGGATACAGCATCAAATTCCTGCCCACTGGCTGCATTTTAAGCTTAAATGATGAAGTTGTTTTGCAGGGGCAAAGGATCAACAACGTCTACAAGCTGGATGTAAGTAGCATCAAATCTGATAATTCAATTTGCTTAAAAACTGCTGCTGATGAGTCTTGGTTATGGCATAGGAGATTGTGTCATGCCAGTATGAAAACCCTTAGGAGAGTCACCCAAAAGGACTTAGTTAGAGGTGTGCCCAAGCTTAAGTTCACTAAGGATCACCTGTGTGATGCCTGTCAGTTGGGGAAGCAAGTCCAGTCCTCTTTTCACTCTGTTAAGGACATTAGCACCTCTAGACCTTTAGAAGTTCTTCACATGGACCTCTTTGGACCCATTAGCACTGCCAGCTTAGGGGGGAGAGTCTATGGTTTTGTGATTGTTGATGATTATTCAAGGTTCACTTGGGTTAAGTTTTTGTCACACAAATCTGAGTCATTTGATGAGTTTAGATCTTTCTCTACTTGGATTCAGAAGAAGTTAGGATGTGAGATTATTACCATCCATAGTGATCACGGAGGGGAGTTTGAAAATGAAAGATTTGGAAGTTTTTGTGAGAATCATGGGATTAGTCACAATTTTTCAGCTCCTAGGACCCCTCAGCAGAACGGGGTAGCTGAAAGGAAGAACAGGACCTTAGTGGAAGCCGCTAGAGCCATGCTTGCCGAGTATTCACTTCCAAAATACTTTTGGGCTGAAGCGGTGAACACTGCCTGTTATGTGCTGAATAGGGTGAATGTGAGAGTCAAACTGAACAAGACACCTTATGAGATCATTAAGGGTAGAACTCCAAATCTGTCCCACCTCCATGTCTTTGGCTGTAAGGTTTTCATTTTAAACAACGGGAAGTCACCCTTAGGAAAATTTGACCCCAAATCTGATGAAGGAGTGTTCTTAGGATATTCAAGTGTGGGGAAATCCTTTAGGGTGTTCAATAGGAGGACTTTGGTGGTGGAAGAAACAACCCATGTAGTGTTTGATGAATCTGATCCTAAGGAGTCTAGATCTGAAGTAGAAGATGAAGAGATTGTTGAGGTTACCCAAGGAGTTGGAAATACAAATTTGGAGGAAAGGGTAGAACCTCAAACCCCATTACCTAGAGATTGGAGATATTCTTCGAGTCATCCTAAAGAACTGATCTTAGGAGACCCTTCTGAAGGTGTTAGGACTAGGCATGGACTTAGGAAGGAAGTAAACCATTCTGCCTTTATCTCAATGACTGAACCCACCAACATCAATCAAGCCCTGTCGGATGAATTTTGGATTTTAGCTATGCAGGAAGAATTGAATCAATTTGTAAGGAATGATGTTTGGGAGTTAGTAGAAAGACCTAAAAATCAAAGTATTGTGGAACCAAGTGGGTCTTTAAGAATAAGATGAATGATTCTGGTGTGGTGGTGAGAAATAAGGCAAGATTGGTGGCTAAGGGGTATAATCAGATAGAAGGGATAGATTTTGAGGAAACTTTTGCCCCTGTAGCTAGATTGGAAGCCATTAGAGTGCTACTAGCCTTTGCCTGTTATAAGGGATTTAAGCTGTTTCAAATGGATGTCAAGAGTGCCTTTTTAAATGGGGTAATTAAAGAAGATGTTTTTGTAGAACAACCCCCAGGTTTTGAGAGTTTCCAATATCCAAGTCATGTCTATAAATTAAAAAAGGCCTTATATGGATTGAAACAGGCACCCAGAGCTTGGTATGAGAGGCTTAGCACATTCCTGTTAGAAAGAGAGTTTGTTAAGGGGAGCGTAGACACCACCCTTTTTCTGAGGAGATTAGGAGATGACTTACTCATTGTCCAGATCTATGTTGATGATATAATTTTTGGATCTTCTGATAAATACTTATGTGAAGAGTTTTCTAAAACAATGAGTAAAGAGTTTGAGATGAGTATGATGGGAGAATTGTCCTACTTTTTGGGGTTTAGCATAAGGCAAACGGATGATGGAACTTTTCTCAATCAATCAAAATACACTAAGGACATTTTGAAGAAATATGAAATGGACAAAGCCAAGCCAATCAATACTCCCATGCCCTCCTCAGTTCAGTTAGATAAGGATTCAAATGGAAAATCTGTTGATCAGAAGAAGTATAGAGGGATAATAGGTTCACTGCTTTACCTGACTGCTAGCCGACCCGATATCATGTTTAGTGTCTGTCTTTGTGCTAGGTTTCAGGCTGATCCTAAAGAGTCCCACCTGACTGCTGTTAAGAGAATTCTTAGATATCTTTTAGGGACCCCAAACCTAGGAATTTGGTACCCTAGGCACAGCACCTCTTTTGAGATCATTGGATATTCTGACTCTGACTTTGCGGGGTGTAGGGTGGATAGGAAGAGTACCTCTGGGACTTGTCAATTCATAGGACAGTCGTTAGTCTCCTGGTCCAGTAGAAAACAGAACTCAGTTGCACTTTCCACTGCTGAAGCTGAGTACATTGCCTTAGGAAGTTGTGTGGCCCAAGTTCTGTGGTTGAAACAACAAGTCTTGGATTTAGGAGTACCCGTTGGCACAATTTCTGTTCTATGTGATAATACCAGTGCCATCTGTATCTCTAAGAATCCAATCCAACATTCTAGGACCAAACACATTGACATTAGGCATCACTTCATTAGGGACCATGTTACAAAAGGGGACATTGAGCTACATCATGTAGCAACTGAAAATCAGCTGGCTGACATATTCACTAAACCACTGGCCTTTGACTCATTCAGCATTTTGAGAACCAGATTAGGAGTGATTGATATAAATGCTTGATTCTGATGACTGCTGATTTATTATCTTTCTGATTGGTATTCTGATTTCTGTTAGTTAGGTTTAGTTTTTTTTTTATTTCTGATTTCTGTTAGTTAGTTTTTTGGCTTTGATTATTTACTTTCAGTTGATTTTATGTCTTTTGCTGATTTCTGTTTTAGCCTTATTGTTAGTTTGATTTAAGTATTTACTCTGATATGATTTTATACCTGTTTTTTATTCACTAGCCCATATCTTGCACTTACTGTTTTATGTTTTTCAAAATCTGATCACCGCTCACTACTTCTGATAATCTGAATTTCTGACTGGGAGTTTTTACCTTGTTTTGATTTGGAAGCTGGTAAGCAGTGATTGATTCCATTGAATCTGTTAAAGGGAAGAAACATTGATGATTGTTTCTCTTCCTCTAACTCCTTTACTGGTGTATGGTTTCTTTTGGATAAAAATCTTCTTCAAAATTGAAATGTTAGTTTTTTGAAATAGAGATTATTTTATCTTCCTACAGTAATCTGCCTCATATCAATAGTATTTTTCAAAGTCTTGAGTCATTAGTTTGATTTTCTAAAACCAAGTGATTGCATTTATCATATGATGTGTGGTTTTTTGTTTTGTGAATCATTCTTCCCTACTGTGGAGAGTCATCTCCTATGTCTGGAAGATAGATTCACAGCTGAGACTCTTTAATGATTATGAAAAGGAGAAAGCTTACAAAAGATGCGCAGTGCGCCAACCAAATTGAAAAAGAGGCATAAAATGAGCCCAAAACTGAAAAGATGCGAAAATGCCAAATACACAAAGTGTATCAAAAAAATCAAAAGATGCGCAGTGCGCCAAATAAATTAAAAAAAAAAGAGGCACAAAATGAGCACAACCTAAGCTTTCTTCTCTTTCAGATCGTTAAATGTCTTAGAAAAAAACTCGTGTGTCACTTAATACGTTCAAAAAGCTTGAGTTTGAAAATCTTGATTTCTGATTTTTTACTTTGCAACACTATTATATCAGATATTTTTCTGGAACGAGGCTTGAAAGGATCTCTTTTTAATTCTAATGTCTTTTCTTCTGAATCGGATTTTTGTTTTGAAAGAGGTTTACATCGATAAGGTGCCCGGGGTCGGAGTTACGAAAGTCGATTTTTTCAACCTTTTCTGGATTTCAGCGTTGTCAATCGTTCTCTTATTGGTTTTTGAATATAAAATCAAGGAAAAATTCTGATTTACTCGAGCAGATTGATCAAAAAAAAAAAAATACTTCTATGTGTTTTTTTACGTAAGTTTTATTCGTCTTTTTGTGATTTTGATTTCATGGTTGTGTTTTTTTTTTTTTTTTTGATCCTGATTGATCATCCTCAAGTTTTAGTTTTCTGTCGTGTTGTTGTTCTGTATTTGTTTTATTTTATGTTTTATTTCCGTGTTTATGTTTCTCCCTCCTCCTTTTTGTGATGTCAAAAGGGGGAGTCAGTTGTAGTCGTGTCGTGTCTGTTTCCGTTTTCTATTTCATGTTTTCTGTATTGTTTGAGCTGTTAAATGAAAATTAAAAAAAAATGTTTGTCTTGTTTGATCTGCTAGTTTACCTTTGTTTTCAGACTAATTTACAAATGTTTGCCATCATCAAAAAGGGGGAGATTGTTGCAAATCTGGTTTTGATGATGACAAACATGTTTCCAGTGTGTTTTGCTTGGCTAATCTGTTTCAGGCACAAAAGACCGTGAGCCACTCAAGCCAACTCAAGATCGGGTCCAAGTGTGTCAAATGTATGATTTTTCTTTTTATTGAGTCAATTGTAATGTAACTGATTCCCTAGCTAAGTAACCTTGCACACACACACTCAGAGGGAGAGATTGACTGAATTAGAGTTTCTGTTACAATTTTGTTCAGATCGTCCTGGACGATATCCACATCGTCCTGGACGATCCAGTTAAAACAGAAACCCTAATTAGGGCGACCAAGTTAAGAGGGTCTGATTGAGCCGATCGTCCTGGACGATCTACGGATCGTACGGGACGATATTCCCAAATCAGAAATTCTCAGCCGCCAGATCAAGTTAGGCAAGTTCTTATTTTTAGATACTTGGTCTGATCGTCCCGGACGATACGTATATCGTCCTGGACGATGCACTACAATCATGCCTAATTTAATCTGGTAATTAAGGAAAGCAATTAATGTTTAATTGATACGATCACATCGTCCTGGACGATCGCAGGATCGTCCCGGACGATCGGGATCGTCCCGGACGATCGGGATCGTCTTGTGCATTTCAGCTGTACGTCCAGAACTATGTACAGGACGATTTGGGGCCTTTTTGAACTAATCGTACCGGACGATTACCCTATCGTCCGGGACGATCAAGTCATTTTTTGGTCGTCCAGCACAGATTTCTCTGGACGACCCGAACTGTCTTCTGGACGATTTCCTTCAATTTGAACTAATCGTCCCGGACGATCGCAGGATCGTACGGGACGATATGAACAACTTTTTCTACTGATCGTCCAGAAGAGCCAGATCGTCCAGGCTGAAACAGCTGAATTTGAACTGATCGTACAGGACGATCTACCGATCGTCCTGGACGATCTTGGCCGACAAGTTGAGATTTAGGGCAAATTTTAAGCCCTCCTTTAAAAGAACTTTTTCCTAGATTTGGAAAAATCTTTTGCTGCCTTCCTTCCCTGAGAAATCCTAGAGAGAGAGAGAGTTGGGAGAGAGAGAAGAGATCTTGTGAGGGGGAGTTAGTGAGGGATTCACTAAGGTTGCTCCAAGCACGGATCAGAGTCGTCTTCTCCGCTCGTCGTCTGTCGTCTAGTCGGTGTTCTTCGTGGGAGGATCGTTCGCAAGAAGATCCGGGTTCTCTGCCCGCTTCAGGAGGAAGCGAAAGGAGTTCGTGGGTTCTCTGCCCGCTTCAGGTGGAAGCAAAAGGAGTTCGAAGGTTCTCTGCCTGCTTCAGGAGGAAGCGAAAGGAGGTCGGGTTCTCTGCCTCACCGTGTGGTGAAAAGGAGGTGTTTTGTACAGGCTTCTCTGCCTTGCTGTGGGAGCAAAAGGAGAGTCACTTTCGTTTAGTGCAATACCCGGAGGGGAGGCTCCGGGGAGTGGACGTAGGTCAAGTTGACCGAACCACTATAAAATCTGGTTTGCTTTTCTGATTCAGTTTTGCATTTTACTTTTCAATATAAACTGCTTGGGTGAATATCGTTGGTTGATCTTTTCGTTATTGTTTACTTGTTTCCGCTGCTAAGTATCGAAAAGATTTTTGTAGTTATCGTGAAATTTTTAAATAACAAATTCACCCCCCTCTTGGTTAGCCTCGGGACTAGTTCACTAGGGCTTAACATCCCTTTCAAACTTTCAATCCACACTCATGATTAGCTCGTCAGGTAGCTCATCGCTGAGTAGGGAGTCTACATGGATCGAGTGAGCAGCAAGACAATCAGTTAGAGCCTGTCCTTTGACGGCCCGCTAAGGGACAAAAGTGATGGCAAACTGCAGTAGGATCATAGACCATCATGCTAGACGACCTGAGAGGGTTGGACGGGTCATCAGATACTACAAGGGGTTGACTCGAGAGATCAGGTTGATTTTATGTGAAAGCATATAATGCCTAAGCTTCTGTACTGCGAAGATCAAAGCTAAACATTGCTTTTCCATCGTTGGGTACTTCAGCTCTGCGGGTATCAACCGTCTATTGAGGTAATACAAGGCATTCTCCTTGCCTTCCTCATTCTCTTGAGCCAACAGTGCACCCAAAGACTCATCTAGGGCCGTAGTGTAGAGAATTAACGGCCTCCCTAGGATGGGTGCAGCTAAAACAGGGGGGTTCATCAGATAGCACTTTATACTCTTAAAGGCCTCCTGACAACGCTCGTCCCAGTGAAAGTGGGCGTCCTTCTTTGCTAGGGCAGCAAAGGGGTGACACATACTAGACAGATTGGAGATAAATCTCCGTAGAATGCTAGCTTTCCTTGAAAAGAGCTTAGCTGGGTAAGGCTTTTAGGAGGTTTTAAGTCTACTATGACTTTGATCATGGAAGGGTCAATCTCAATACCACGGTAGCGAACTATAAACCCTATGAACTTTTTTGTACTAACTATAAATATACATTTTAAAGGATTCATTTTTAAATCATATTTGTGTAGGCGTTCAAAAATGATTCATAGATCTCGAAGGTGATCTCCGCGGACCTTACTTTTGACCATCAGATCATCCACATAGCGTTCAACTTGCTCGTGTATCATCTCGTCAAAGATAACAGTCCTAGCACGTTGATAGGTGGTCCCGACATTCTTGAGGCCAAAGAGCATCACCTGGTAGCAAAATACACCTATAGGTGTGCGAAATAAAGTAAACTTCTCCTCTACGGGGTCCATCTTTATCTAATTATAACCATATGAACCATCTATGAAGGAGAAGATGCTATGGGACGATGCTATATCCACCATAAGCTCGGGGATAGGAAGAGGAAAATCATCCTTAGGACATGCCTTATTTAAATCACGGAAATCGATACAGATATGAATCTGTCCGTTCTTTTTTCGGACTGAAATAATATTGGCAAGCCAAGTAGGGTACTTCTCTTCACGAATGAAACTGGCCTCTATAAGCTTCTTAGTTTCAACGATCACCTGTTGTTCTATCTTCAACCTCATCCTGCGAGGTGCTTGCTTAACAAGGACTGCATTAGGCTTAATGGCTAGTTTGTGGATGGCTACATCTGGGTCTAAATCAGGCATCTCGGTGTAGTTCCAGGCAAAGCAGTCTCTAAACTCTGAGAGTAGCTTGATGTATTCTTGAGCCTCTGAGTCAGATAACAAGAAACTATGAAAAATAGGTCTAGGATCTGATTCAGTGCCTAAGTTTACCTCACACATCTCGTCCATGGCGGAAGTGATGCCATATTTGAACTCTCGGGGAGCATCAAGTACTCTGTCCTCGTCATCATCCGGGTCTTCTTTATCGGTGAGAGAAACAATCGGATATGAGTGGGAGACAGCCCGAATGTTAGCGTGGTTAGGTGAGCTCTGCTCAACATAACCTAAATCTTGCTTGGTCTGAGGCATATCGGTTCGCCAAACACGAGCTTGCCGTAGAGCTTGTTCATCTGACCAGGTCGAGATAACTACACCCCGCTCTACACAGTCTTCCATGAAAGGGGAAAAATAACGAGGGACAGTTGTAACTTTGTTATCCATAGCGGTCTCCGCTGAACCCTGACTCTCAGGACCCAGTGGGGTACCTACACCATGGGATAATGAGGTACACTCACTAGCTCGTGGTGGCACAAAGGTTTTGTATAGAGGGGGCGGAGGATGACCTCTAATCCGTAGTGCACCACCATCACTAGTAGAGGGGGTAACCAAAGACTTCTGGTGAGACTCCTCAACTCTTATTCAATGTATCTGGAGGGAAAGGGGTTGTTGACTAGTGGTCTGACGTCAGGGGTCTTCCTCGTCTGAACCACTGTCAATAACTAAGCCGCCCTCGGGTATCAGGTACCTACAAAAGGTAGGCAGTGAACTATAATCAGTGAAATTCGGGGCTGGCGAGGGAGCTGGACGATGAGGAGTAATAATCATCTCATCGTTAGAGGAGTCAGACTCGACAGTCAAAGAAGAAGCATAAAGATATGAGGGAGGAGGGATTTAAGTGTCGTAGTTTCAGGGCAAGCGAGTCGACCCTCTACCTCTACCTCTACCTCGCTCTCCCCTACCTCTACTAAGGGGAACATCGTGCCCAACTACAAATTAAAAAGGAGATCTAACAGGATATACAGTGGAAGTATCTGCCTCAATACTAACCTGTGATGGATCTCGCGCAGGTAACTGTATAGGACCCTGTACAGTACTGGCAGGTATCACTAGTGATTGGGCGGGATGAGGTTTACTCTTCTTACGAGGTATGTAATGCTCAGCATCATCGTAAATAGAGACCTCGTTCACGAAAAAAGGTTGGATATCCCTAGGAATGGAATACTCGACTTCATTTCTCATATACTTCATACATTGGTGCAGGGTAGAGGGCACCATTCCATACTCATAAATCTAGGGCCTTTGTAAAAGAGCCCTGTATGAAGTATCGGCCTCGATCACATGAAACTTTGCCTCGGTAAGGAAATTCCCAAACTTCAGAGGTAGGGTGATAGACCCTAGGGCACGCTGTCCTTGGTCATTGAAGCCTTTCAATATAATCTTATCGGAGGTTAACTTCAGATGACCAAGGGAGAGGCTCTTTAAAGTTTCATAGCTTAGGATGTTTACTGCAGCCCCTTGATCAATAAGGACCATGTTCAACTCATAACCATTGACTTCAGCGGTGATGTATAAAGGACGATTGTGATCAGAGGTACCCAAGAGGAGATCGCGATCTGAAAAGGTAATGCATGGTATCTCTCTCAAATAGCATGAATCCCCCACAAATTTGGAAGCAAAGAAGGCTTGATAGGACTCTAGTTCGAGTAGTGCTTTTACTAGGGTCTCTCTCAAGTCAGGAGACATCATCAAAGCATCATAGACACTGAGAAGGGCAGAATTTTCCTTAAATGGGCCAACACATTGTAATCAACCTCCAGCTGAGGGCCTTTCCCTTTCTCCTTGGATTGCTCTTGGGAGGAAGGGATAGGATCGTCCTATTGGGTAACAATATTCTTATCTTTTTTTTGTATTCTTAGCCATTCTAGGTGGAAGAACCTTCCCTGAACGCAAGTGAACTTCATGTATCGAGTCATCTTCAACAGGAGATTCACTTGGTTCAACGGTAATGGCTTGTGTTGGCTCCAAGAAAAGTGACTGGAGTGGATTCTCAGATTCATCTTCTGAATCTATGTAACAACCACCCTCCGAAATCATAAAGATCGGTTCTTCATCACACTCAGACTCCTCACCACATTCAGCATTATTATAAGAAATATGTAAAATATTAAAAGAACGAGTGCTATAAGAAGTAAAAGTAGGAACAGAACACCAGAAGTAGCCAGAATCATCTTCTTCTATTATTTCATCATCAGTTGAAGGGAGAACGAAATCTTTCAGTATAAGTGCTGGAAGGCGTCCCGTCTTCCCCTCAAAAGTTATAATAATCTTTTTCTTTTCATACATCTTTTTATTACATAAAACAGGAAAAGAAACGTGCTCAGTAGGCACTACAACAGAAATAGAAGAAGAAAAACATGCTGGAAAAGAAACTGGGTTGGCAACTATTGACTTGGCCTGGGTAGGCCTCCTCTCAATTGCCTCTGAACTCTGAACTATCTACCTGATCATCTGCTTCATCTTCCGAGAGAGTGCTAGCTGCCACTCTCCCTCAGAACCTCTAGGTGATCCGCTACAACTGCTCTGGCTATCACTCTGACTGTCACTGCAACTACTGCCTGAGATCATCTGAACTATCTGAGATGTCTTACCCTTGGGCTGAACCAAGTCACTGTCCTGTAGGTGGATCTGTCTACTAGCCATGAGCTTCGTAACTCTATCCTTAAACACATAGCAGTCTTCTATAATATGCCCGATATGTCTGTGAAATGGACAATAGAGTGGGTGTTCTATCTGTCCCTCCTCCTCCACTCTACTGTTATTCTGGAATATTAAAATGTTCCTCTTAGTAAGGAATTTGAAAATTTTCTTTACACTTTCCCTTTTAAAGGGATATTCCTTACTAAGCTTCTCCCGGAGGTACTGCTGACTCTCTGGGGTCCTACGGGAGGGTCTAGGCTGCACTGCTGACTGATCCGGTGTGTGAGACTGCTGAGGTGGTGCTGAACTGACTAAGGGCCTCTTGCCCTTATCTGATGGTCCATAGGTACTGTGTACCTCCTCTCTCTAGGTGGAGGTGCCCCTGAAGACTCCTGCCGCTGAGGTCTACGTGAATGTTGACTCTCAAACTTAGGAGGGACTACATCGGGTATGCTGTCCTGCAAGCTGATCACCTTCGTCAACAACTTCTGAAAAGTTTTGATGTTGAAACCCTTCAGATAAGGTACTATCAGACCATCTATGTTCTTCAACAGAATCTCTACTGCATACTGCTCCTGTAACTGGGGCTCACACTATAGGCTGAGGTTCATCCATCTGACTATATAATATGGGAGAGGCTCTCGGGGCTGCTGTCTAGTCACAACTAGCTCTCCAACTGTAACCTGATGCTCTGCTCTGACAAACCTCTGCATAAACAACTGCTCCAACTCTGTAAAGGTGCGTACTGAATAGTTGGGGAGGTCAACGTACCAGGCAAAGGCCACCCCAACTAGACTGCTGACAAAAAGTCTCAACATCAGTGCATCGTTCCCTCTATGTTGCAGCAGATGGCTCGGTACTGTGCCACGTGCTGCCTTGGGTTCCCAAATCCATCAAAGACTCTGAACCTAGAAGGGATAAAACCAGGGGGTAGGGCTCGTGCTCGTACTCATACTCTACTGGGTAAGGAAGCCCCCTACTAACTACCTCTCCAGACTTCCTGGAGGAAATGGCCTGCTCAACATTCTGGGCAATCAAGTCCTGAATCTATTCGGCTGACAACTGAACTAACTGACTCTAGATCGGGGTAGTAAAAGTGACTGCTGTAGGTACCGCTGGAACTGCTCTTTGGGCCCTGTCTACTCCTACAGGACCTGATTCTACTACAGGTGGAGCTACTGGCTCATCCCTGGACGTAGTGGGAGTGCCTACGCCCGTCATCTGGGGCATCACCCCCAAAGCTGTCAACTGGGTTGTCATCGCTGCCATGGCCCTAGCCATCTTTGCCATCTGAGTCTGTAACTGTAGCACTGTGGCATCTGTCTCAATTGACTGGGGAGATCCTCCTACCTCAGCTTCTCCCTGCTCATCATCATCATCTGCCTTTATCTGCTCGTCTGAGTGGCCACGTCTAGTAACCACACATACTCTGTACACCGGTATATCTCCATCTAACTCCTCCTCGAGTAGGTCATCCTCAAGTGCATTATCCTCATAGAGGGTCTGATGGAAATCCTCCACATATGGACTCAAAGGGGAGGAGGTCCCGTAGGGGCTAAGGGTTGGCTCTGCCTGAACCGGTGAACCACAAGGAGAAACTGGAACATCATCATCCATCGCTGCATCACAGACCATCAAAACTGCCTCTGATCCGGAAGGAATAACTGCCTCTAACTGCTCAACTGCCTGATCTAGATGTACTGCCTCGACATGGGACTCTGCCTGTCATCGTCTCTACACCCATCTACTACGACGGGACCCAGTAGGGGCAACTGGCTGTTGCGGGGATATTACAACTAAAGGGAGCTGGGATCTGGAAGGCTCCAACTGCTGCCTTTGTCCATGACGACGTGGGCGTCGTCCAACGACTGGAGCAACTATCTGTGGTCTCGCCAACGGAACTGAACTAATAGGCTGCTTAGGTGGCTGTCCTCTCTGCCACCTGTACCTCTGCCTAGCAGTCTGTCTCTGCAACTGAACGAACGCCTGAGAAATTTGATGGAGTAACCTCTCTGGACTGACAGGGCCTCGACCCCGTGTTAAGCGGATAATGCTCTAAATCCTCTGAGAGAGGGTTCGAGCAGCATCATCCCTAGGGACCCTAGCACGTGGTAAAGTAGTAGTGACAGGAGGGGCTGCCGTAATGCGAGTGACGTCCTCTTCATCACCACTGTGTGTCAGTGGGGAGAAGCATCCTCCTTGAACCACTGCTATCTCAGGGGCAACTGTAACGTCCGGGGTAGGAGAAACTACAACTAGTCGTGGTGCCCGCTGCCTGGGGACCACTCTCCTCTCAACTGGCTCTTGGTGAGCCAACGAATCTATCATCCGCTGTCTGTCTGCCTCGGATGCAGCCAACCGAAGTCTACGGTTTCTATTCCTCCGGGCCCTTCTCCCAAGGCCGGAGGCGGAAGACGAAGCAACATCTGAACCCACTACCTGAGTGACAGGGGGAACAGGGACTACAGGAAGTGTCGGGGTCTGCTCGAGGGTCTCTGGGTGAGATAATCGAGTGAAAGCTGAAACCTGACGGGAGGAAGGCGAAGGAGCCTCGGTCTGGACACCCCTCTTCCTAGAGGAAGAAGGAGGGGGAACCCGAACACGAGCTGCCTCTACCAGAATAATAACATGGGTAACTACTACCTGCCGGCGCTGAGGGGCTGGGGCAGTCTGAACAACAGGTGCGGTAGGTACTGGTCGCCTAACTGCTGGACGAGTGAGCTGGACAGGAAGTGGTCTAGGCACTGGCTGCCTAACCACAGGGTGTGCCAGCTACACACGAACAGGAGTAGGAAGAGCAGGTACCTGGGCTGTCCGCCGAGCAACTGGACATATGAAAGGTCGCATGGCTACGCGAGCCCTCCTCTGGGGAGGAGAGTAGGCAGCAGCCTCAGCAGGGGTCAGCCCGCCAAGAGTGACGAAGGCCGAGTTAGTGAAGGAACCAAAAGTGATTCCTCCAGCGAGAGGACTTGCTAATAGGGACTCAGGAAGTGTCAGCTGCGCGTTAGAACCAAAGTTGAAAGTAACGGAAGGCACGAAAGAAGCCATGGCATTGTCTGCCAAGAAGAACAAAAGAGATTTGAAAGGATTAGTAGAAAATAAAGAAAAGAGGAATGATAGATAGGGGACGGAATGACTCAGAAGGTCAGAAGGAGAGAAGCTTAGCCAGGGGGGAAACCCTAACCAAGAAGAACAGAAGGAAAGAAACCTAGCTAGGGGGAAAACCCTAACTAAGAAAAAGGAACGATCCTAACTAAGGAAGGACCCTAACTAAGAGTGGGACGGACCTAATCTAAGCAGTACCAATCTCGGAGTACACACAAGAAAGAATAATATAGAATCCAAAGATGGAGAGAGAAACCTGTCCCACCGTGGTCGCCAGAAACCTGTGGACCTCCGAAAGGGCACAACAAAACACCGCATCCCCGTGAAGGGAGACAGTATTGGTTGCCAATGGGAGGGCAGATTCGATCACACATATGATTAACCATTGAGGATAGTGGCTCTCACCAGCACACCTCGATGGATAACAATATGTACGATCTAATCGTAACGGGTTTCCCCCACCCGATACATTAGCTCGAATGGGGTTTTTTTGAGAGTGGGATTTGGTTTCTCACGGGCGCAAGGCCCCGTAGTTAATTACATCTCAAGCCGGGGCCTGAGAATACTCTTGATTAAGGATTCTACATTATACTTTCTAAATTGGGATTGACACATAGGGCGAGGACTAGGAAATCCTACTCGAAGGGAAAGAAAGGTTCAACTAGGCTTAGTCAACATGCACGGCTCAGATCAACACCCAGAGGGACTAAGGTAGTGCGAAGAAACTGGAGAAACTAAAAGTCATGCACTCAGAGCATGCATGAGAGAAGGATGGAGGTGGCGTCATCCGTGTGACGCGGATATGTAGGGCTTATGGTCTCTGAAAGATAGAAGACCTACCTACTGATGATGCGTACTACAAAATGATAGTAGCCTTGAATTCTAAATCTAATGGGTTTAGTATTCTACGCAACACTGACACCCGTGTCCTAACCAATGCAATGCCAAAACCTGGACTTACCCCAGCCCGGAAGGGGGAGCCAGCTAACCACCTAATCGCTTTAAAACCATACTGTCCAGTCACTTATGAAAGATGGGTGTGTATGTTATAGTTCTTGGAAATAGGGTCGACGTCTAGAGGATTTCCTAATTGGCCCCGGACTGATGTTGGGTGAATGCTCCCAGAGCTAATGCAATTAAAATTTTGATTTAGTTAGTTTCTAATGCAATGCATGCTAGTTGAAGCTTCCAAATTAGGTATGCATAGAACTTTAAAAAGGCTTATAAAATAATTTTTAGAATTAAACTAGGCTTCCCTAGGTCCGGCACCTCATCCTCATTGGTCAGATTATCCGGACTCTACTCGCAGGCGGGGAAGTGTCTTACAGAAGGAAAGAGAGAAATGCAATAATATGCATGCGACCACAGATGATTCCGGCAATTCCCTAGATCGTTAAGTTGCTAGATTATTTAAGCCTTAAAATTTTGAATATTAGTTATGAGTAGAAAAAATTTTAGACTTCAGAGAGCTTAACAAAATCTAGGCTAAAATAAAAGCAGCATGCAAGACTCCAGAAAATTAAGAAAAGCATACAACCTATACGCAATCCTTATCACATCAAATAATAATAAATAACCAAATTAATCAATTAAATGTCCATAGGCCAACTGCCCTTAATTATAAATCAGGGTCTGCAGAAAATAAAGTGGCCGGGCACCACTGCCAATAAACCCAGATTTTTAATCATAGAATAGACGCAAGTTATGTTGAGTGGGATACACTTGGTCTTCATCTTCTTGATCTTCTCTTCCTTGGACTCCTTGGATCTTAGCTTCCTTGGACTCCTTGGCTCTCCTTTTCTTTGGACTCCTTGGATCTCAGCTTCCTTGGCCTCCTCAAGTAGTAGAATGATCCAACTTTGGATTCCCAAATAGAAAAGGACTATCCTCATATTGGGTGCCCTTTTTTCTTTGGGATCCAACCTTTGGATCTCGGTATCCCCACTCAAAATAAACTTTCCTAACTCTTAATCAATATTACAATCAATTACATTAAATAAAAGCAGTAAATCTAGACTCTCCTACAAGGTTATCCTAATAGAAATCATCCCAAGCAGTTTTATATATCACAAGCAGTTATAGAAAAATAAAAGTACTCAATCACAGCCATACTTGGCCATGCTCTTAATCATTTTGAGGGCTAAGCAAGCTCTGAAGTACCTGTAGCAATTTATAATGATAATTTTATTTAGCCCTCATTTATTTAGCGGGGCTGAGTAATTTCTGAAGCACCTGCGTAAAACATCGTTAGTATTTTTAAATCATGATTATTACCCCTCTTTTTATTTAGCACTGCATGAGCATGGTCAGTTGCAGAAGATATCATTAGTATCAAAATTGATCCTAACATATGGGTAGTCTATCGTGCAATCACATCAAATCCCATAGTGCAATAAAAGTAAGCAAACACACCAATGGTTCAATCACAACATGTAGTGAAATCCGAAAAAGCTCGGCACACAGCAAAAAAGTAAACACCGGCCTAGCTTAAGTCTAAAAGTGGTGCCCTAGCAAACAATTCTACAGTGTGTGTAGAGGCCTGTGTGGCTGAGGTAGATCATAAGCTGGGTAGTTAGTTGAAGTTGCCTACTATTCAGGTTAGTTGTAGGTCTGAAAAGGGATTTTATTTAAAATTCAAATATTAGTGAATTAGGATATATTTTAATTAATTTAACATGTGGATCAGTTTTAATACTTAGAGTAATGATGTTTGGAGTTTAAGTTTCATTAGTGAATTTTAGGATGTTCGGGGTCCACCTGTATACTAGGCTAAGGGGTCCAAAATTGACTTTTTGATTAAAGGGGATTTATGAACAACTAATATTTTTATAAAATACTAGACCTTAGCCCAATCAGTTAGATAGTTAGCAAGCCCAATTTGGATTCTTCTATCCAAAGTTATGAATTTTTGAAGTTTTGGTCTCGTTTTGATTTAAGTATGACCAGATTGTTGACTTTTTGATTTAAGTTGATTTCTGAAATCTTAATATTTTTAATAAATACTGCACCCTAATGTGAGTTGAATGCCTTTGAGTTTGCTAGATTTGGAGTTTCCTACACAAAGTTATGAATTTTAGAAGTTTCGGGCCCTAGACTATATGCTACGGTTGACCGGAAAGTTGACTTTTCATTTTAGGCTGATTTCTGGACACCTGATATTTTTAATAAATACTAGACCTTAATTAGAGTTGAATGCCTTTTCGTTTACCCATTTTGGAGTTTTATGTAATTAGTTATGATTTTTAGAAGTTGAGGCAATTAAATGGATTATCGAAATTGCCTGATTAGGGGTACTTTGGGGGTTTTAGCCCAAATCAGCTCCAAACTGATTAGAATCACCACCAAAGGTCAGGAATGACCTAAAGAGGTGTTCCCAAGTGTTTGGGAAAATTTTGGGATTTTTAATAATTTATTAATGATTTATTAAAGGTCAGATTAATGTCTAATTAAGGTTAAATTAAAGGTCAGATTAATGTCTAATTAAGGGGCCTTAATTATCTAAGGTTGGGGGCTGAATTCTGGAGAGTTTGAGGTATTATGGGTATTTTCCTGACCTAAAACAGATTTATTAGATTTTTCTGAAGTTTCTAAGGCTTAATTAACGGGTAAATTAGGGTTTGCTAATTAAGTATTTTAAAGGGTCCAGAAAATTCCTAGAAAACTCTAGGGGGTTTCAGATGTCACTAAGTTCTGGTGTTTAAAATTTCATAGCAATCCAGGATCTATCTTAGCTTCTAGAAATATTCTAAGTTCGCTAGATAGTCCTTAAGGTGTCACTACGTTATATAGGAATAAAATGAAGTAACTAACCCTTAGGCATAACATAGAGGGTAAATGCAGTAAATATAAACACACCAAACTATGTCCTTATATCTAGGAGAGCCTAGGCTATGTGCTTGTGCAACCTACACATGCAAGGACTATAAAAATACTAAGTAAAGAAGCCTAATGAAGTGATTAGTGAATGATTGTGACACAATCATTCACTAATCCTTCTCCCACATGAATTGCTCTTCATATACATAGCCTAGGTTTAAAGTTTTATTAAGAGTGAATCTCTCATAATTAAAAGATTTAAATAATATGTAATTTTAAAATTATTTTAAAATACATAAATATTTAAAAAAACATATAGCTTTTGAAAATAAAATAATTCAAAATAATTCATTACATAGGCATAAGAGACCCACTGTCCACCCACAGTGAGGTTTCAAAATAATTTTATATTTAAAAATAATTTTTGTATTTAAAATAATTAAATAATAATTAAATAATCAAATCATTAAGTAGCACAGAAAATAATCCAGAAAATACAGAATTAATTCCATAAAATATTTTTAAAATAAAATTCATATTTTTCTAAAAATTTCAAGGTATTATACGTCAAAATCCGATTTAAAATGAGGGAGATATGAATTTTTGAAGTTAAAAAGGTTTAAAAATAATTTTTTAAATAATTAAAAATAGTTAATATTTAAAAATAATTAATAAACTTAAAATAAAATCTCTGGATTTAAAATAAGTAATAAGTGATAATAATAATAATAATAAAATAAAAAAAATTTAATAATAATATTAATAATAAACTATTAATATTATAATAACAAGAATATTTAACATGAATATTATTATTAGAAATAATATCAATATTATAATAATAATAAATATTAATATTATAATAATATAAATATTAATATAATAATAATATTATTAAAATAATAATAATATTGATATTATAATAATATTAATAATAATAATAAATATTAATATTATTATGATATAAATATTAATATAATAATATTATTATTGAAATAATAATAATATTGATATTATAATAATATTAATATTAATAATAAATATTAATATTATAATAATTTAAATATTATATTATTAATAATAATATTGATATTATAATAATGTTAAGAATAATAATAAATATTAATATTATAATAATATAAATATTAATATAATAATATTATTATTGAAATAATAATATTATTAATAATAATAATATTGATATTATAATAATGTTAATAATAATAATAAATATTAATATTATAATAATATAAATATTAATATAATAATATTATTATTGAAATAATAATAATATTATTAATAATAATATTGATATAATAATAATAATAATAATAATAATAATAAATATTAGTATTATAATAATATAAATATTAATATAATAATATTATTATTATTAATATTGATATTATAATAATATTAATAATAATAATAAATATTAATATAATAATAATATTATTAAAATAATAATAATAATATTGATATAATAATAATATTAATAATAATAATAATAATAATAATAAAACCATTTAAAATAATAATAATAATAAAATGAATTTTAAAATATTTTTAAAACCCGCTCGCCACGTGGCGGCCCATGATTGGTCGCGCTAACTGCGGCCAATCATTGGCAATGATTGCGCCGCCGCGTAATCATTGCCAATGATTGGTGCGGCGGGACCCACCCCACTTAAACACCTAAGCATTTCCCCGCAGCCATCCGATCGTCCGCTATTTGAACGAACGGTCCCGATCGAGCCAGACAGCCATTCAATACAGTAGAAGCCTACACGCAGGCGGATCACCATGCGGAATGACTGGATCTGGACTATTGATCAAGCGATCAACGGTCCAGAATGCATGCAACGCATGCATGCATGCGAACCTAACCCCTAAAGGGATAATCGCTTCGTTCTCTCAATCCACACAATGAAACATCATGAAATTTTAGACACATGCTCTACACATGAAGAGCATTCATGTGAAAGTATTTGTTTGATCTAAAAAGCACTTTTTGAAAAGCTATTTTATCCTAAGTGTTCTAACCTAGGGTTGAAGATTTTACCCAAAATACAAGGTGGATTTGGGTGTTCTTGGGCTCTCTGAACTTGTAGATTGTCCACCCTTAATTCTTTAGTTGACGTCGAAGTCGAACGAGCTATGGATCACCGGGAAATCGTCTAGGAACGTTCTCGGCCTCGGTTCGCCGGAGATCACGCCGCCGCCCGCCTTTGACTGGTGGATTTGGGTGGGAGAAGGTGGGGAAGTGGTCAAGAAACTCACAAAAGCAAAAGTCTCGGGCTTGGAGAGCTCTTGGAGAGAATAGGAGTAAGATCCCTTCCAAGGAACCCTAGGATTTCTATTTAAATGCCTAGCCCTTAGATGGACGGTCTAGATTAGATCTAGATGCAATTAGGAGGGAAAGCCAATGTATTTGGCCGTGGTTTAGAGCTAGGGAAGATTAGGAATGATTTAAATGTATTAAAAGGCTCTTAATGGGTCAAAATGACATATTTAAGGCTTGGGTTGACCACGTCAATGGTTGACCTGGTCAACCCAGTCAAATAGGTCCAAGGATGTAGGGGTATTGAGGAAATCGAGGTCAACAATAATCAGAAACTTAGTTAGAACAAGTCAGGATACAACTGCCTCATCTCAAACACTTTCTCCCAGGTTACTTCCTGCTCGCTTCCACTGAATCTTGATTATTAGAATCTATTTGTTCCTGAACTACTTTACATTAAAAGCTAGAATATGTTCAGTTTCTTTCGTATAAGTTAAATTGGGTTGCACCTCTACATTAGTTTCTAAGACTCTGATCTATATCGGGCACCCATTTCCTCAACATAGACAAATGAAACATGTTGTGAATGTTAGACATATGGTCTGATAGAAACAACTTGTAAGTGAATTTTTTAACCTTCTTAATTAATTCAAATGGTCCAATATATCGAGGGCTTACTTTGATATCTTTTCTAAATTTGTTGACAACCTTTATTGGGCTAAATTTTAGATACATTAAATCACCTACCTCCTTAAAATTATACAGACATGTACTTAGGGTCAAACTATTTTCTTTGCTTGTCTTGATTGCTTTTAATCTTCTTCTAATAAATTTAATTTTCTTAGTAGCTCTATCCACTAGCTCAGAACCAATCAATCTCCACTCTCCTACCACAACCCACGACAACGCTGTCCTGCATATTCTTCCATACAAAGCTTCATGAGGAGCTATACTGATACATACCTGGAAACTATTATTATAAGAAAACTAAATTAGAGGTATATGATCCTCCAAGCTTCCACCAAAGTTTGAAACACAAAACCTTAATAGGTCTTCTAGAATCTGAAAGACTCTTTCAGACTACTCATAAGCCATACTAAAATTCAACTTCACTCCCAAACCCTCCCAAATACTTCTCTATAGTTTCGAGTTGAATCGATCATTTTGATCAGAAATAATAATCTCAGGGATTCCGTGTAGTTTGATAATCTCTTTCACGTACAGTTGAGCCAACATGTTAATAGAATCAGTCTATCTCATTGGCAGAAAATAAGCAAACTTTATCAATTGATTTATAATCACCCAGACCACATCATGGCCTTGCCTAAACTTGGGAAAGCCCATATCAAAATCCATAACGATCTCCTACCATTTTCACCTAGGAATAGGTAATGACTGCAATAATCCACTGGGCCTCTAATGCTCAGCTTTCATCATCTTACATGCTTCATAATTAGAAATAAAATTTATTACATCTTACTTTAATCTAGTTCACTAGAACATACACTTCAGATCATGATATATTTTATTCTTATCTAGATGAAATAGTGGGCTTCATGTAGAATTTCTCTCCTCATATCACCACTACCTCAGACCCATATTCTGCCATCATAAAAAATTACGCACTACTCATCTACTTGTAATTCAAATGTCTTTCTAGAGTGAATCTCATCTAACAACCCTACATATTCCTCATCTACCTTTTGAGCTTCCTTAATCATGTCCTGCAATGAAGGCTAAACCATCATGTGAGAAATTATTCCAACAAACACATCAGTGGAACACATAACTTTGAACTCCAACCTCTTTATTTCATTGATCAATGTATGCTGAGAAGTAATCAAACTGGCTGTCATTCCTACTGACTTTCTGCTCAACGCATCAGCAACCACATTTACTCTGCCAGATTGATAAATAATTTCTAAATTATAATCTTTATTCAACTCTAATCACCTTCTCTATATAAGATTTAATTCTTTCTGAGTAAAAATATACTTCAAACTCTGATGATTGGTATAAATCTCACATCTAACAACATACATTTATAATGCCGTTAGATTTTTAATACAAAAAAATAGCTGCCAACTCTAAATCATAGGTCGGATAATTCTTCTTATGAAACTTCAACTTCATGGATATATATGCCACCACCTTTTCACTCTGCTACAACACACATCTCAAAGTTTTCAACAAAGCATCACTGTATAGCTAAAATCCTTCAACACCCGATGGAATAATCAATACAAGGGCTAACAACAGACATTCTTTTAGCTTTTGAAAGCTTTCTTCACACTCTGTTGTCCAATCAAACGGTGTGACCTTCTGAGTCAACCTTGTCAGAGGGATAACAATATGTGAAAAGCCTCTAACAAACTTCCGATAATATCCTACCATGCCAGAAAACTATGGACCTCAGTCATAGATTTGGGCTGTGGCCAATCTACTATGGCCTGCATTTTTTAGGGATTCATAGTATGTTACAACCCAACCCGATAAGACCCACAGACTGAACAAGCCCTATCTTGTTAGCTTGTAATTGGCAAACCCTAAGATATAAGTTTCTTCCAATATAAACTTTAAAATAAACAACAAACCCTAGAGCTACTAATAAAATCAAGCACTATAAATAATCTCATCCTCAAAATTTTTATTTCATTAAAAAATTGTATATACAATAATTATATTACAGTACATGGCTACCAACCAAAGTACAAAATAGAATATAATAAATTAGTCATGATTGTATAAAAATTAAAAGAGGAAATACTTAAACAGTCTTAGATCAAATCCCAAAATTGCTACTCGACTAGCTCCTTCCCTTTCATAGACCCTGAAAATAAAAGATGAAATATATGTGAGCTAACACAGCCCAGTAGACCATATTTAAACCGATCTGAATTCCCAAACATTCATTTATTAAGTGTTTAACAAAATGGCAAACATAATAAAATAAATCATTGTGAAGAACAGAATAATAATCACATATATTAGAACTTTAACTAAGAGTATTAAGAAAGTAAACAAACAAGCACTTCATATTTCAGAGCCACAAATCACAGAATTCTTTCTTATAACTCCCAATGCTCATCAATAGAATAGAATATGCTTATAGCACCAAAACATACCTTATAGGAACTAGTACATGACTTGTAGTCACCAGAATATGCCTTATAGACACCATAATATATCTTATAGCTATCATAACATGCTCGTAGGCACTAGAATAAACTTCCATGTTTTCCATCACATTTCCTCATAACTTCTCATTTTTAAATAGTACAACATGTAATTTATTTTATTGTAATAATTAAAACAAATATAGGCATATTATAAATTTCACAAAATGATATAATGGCAGGTAGCAGAAATCCTACTGAACAGAAATTTACTATTTTAGAATTTAACCAAATTACTAGGGATTATGTAAAAGACTATTTTGAGACTTTAATTATACTACAATATTATTTTTGAGTTCAAAATTATTTTTTAATAAATTAAAATTATGTATATTTCAAAATACCTCATGTAAAAATTTTTATGAAGTCCCTAAATATTCAAAATTGATGCCTCTACAACATACAAAAAGTTATATGGTGAAAGTTTTATAGTTTTAAAGTTTTCATCATTTTTTTATCATGAAAATATAAATTTAATCAAAAAATCTAGAAATTGTCATATTTTTAAAGATAGATTAAATGTCACCTATTTCATTCTGAACAACTTTTAGAATTGGGCTGGAAGTAGAAAATGGATCGAAGTCACCCGAAATGAGTTTTTTTAACTAAAAACATTCTCCTTCTCTCTCTAAGTCAGCTGCCTAAAATGAATTACATTAAATGTAATAGTAGATTTAGATATTTTAATATAAAAATTTACTCTAACAATGTGGGATCCACAGGGCGCCCTGTGGCACTGGCCATAGCACCACCCTATAGGACGTTGGCTTAGTCAAATCATTATCAGCTAACTACTCTGACACCCATTGGCTTTATTATTTATAGTCACTGAGAAAGTCGATGCATGCTATTATCTATAAGGCCGATGCACATCATCAACACCAATAACCCACCAACTTTTTCACTCTTGATCATTACCACTAACATTAATAAACATTATTATAAAACTACCGCACACCATCAACACTAACACTAACTCTAGTTTGTTATGATTTGAGTAAATCTGTTCGTTCATGTGAATTTTAATCTAAGTTATGTTTTGATGATTACAAAAGCTTATTGTTTGTTTAATTCTTCTCCTAATAAATATTTGAGTTTTGTTGTTGTGTGTACTAAAGAATTTTTCAGGAAATTCACACTCCAGATTGATGAAGACTTCAAGTTTATTTGTTCACTGTGAATGAAGTCAGTATTTTTATTTTTTTTCTTTCTTGAGTATGAGAGAGTGTGATTGTAAGTTGGATAGCTGTGCACACACACACAATGGGGGAGTTGAAATTTTTTTAAAACTGATCGTATAGTATGATTTCATATCGTACGGGACGATCTGTAGTATATATCCTCCATATCGAACCCATATACTAAGAAAATTCTAAGTTACATTCGTATAATATGAATTACTATTCATACATGAGGTTTTTCTGTATGAAGGGGACTGAATTGAGTTTATATTGGTTCGTACGAGACGAATCGTTCAATTTTTGAACTATTTATACAGTACGAAATATAATTCGTACAGAAGATTTTGCTATACGAAGGGCACTGAATTGGGTTCGTACTGGTTCGTACATGACGAATCGTTCATTTTTTGAACTATTCATACAATACGAAATATAATTCGTACAGAAGATTTTGCTATATGAAGGACACTGAATTGGGTTCGTACTGGTTCGTACAGGACGAATCGTTCATTTTTTGAACTATTCATACAGTACGAAATATAATTCATACAGAAGATTTTATGGTACGAATGACACTGATTTAGGTTCGTATTGAATCATACGAGACGAATTGGTCAATGATTTGAACTATTCGTACAGTACAAATATCGATCGTACGGAACATCGGGACGCGTGAAACTTGAAAATTTCAGTTTTTGGATGATTTTTCTTGTCTTTAGTATATAAGTATCTTTTAAACTGACTTTATGTGTGATCCTTCTGTGAAAATTCTTTTGAGAAGTCTAAGGAGAGTGATTGGGAGAGTGTTTGGGAGTGAGTATTGAGAGATCTTTCAAGAGAGAATTGTGAGGGGATTCACAAGGTTATCCAATTGTGAGGATTTCTTTTGCTTGTTCTTCAAGCATCTTCCTAGTTCCTTGGAGACTTTTGCAAGAGTGTTGTTTGAGAGGATTCCGGTTCTCTGCCGCACTTGGAGGGTGAAAAGGACAACGGTTTTCTGCCGCACTTGGAGGGTGAAAAGGACGACGGTTCTCAGCCGTACCGGGTTTGGTGGAAGAGATTTTGTAAATGCTTCTCCGCCTTGCTGTGGGGGCAAAAGGAGAGTCACTTGAGTTTAGTGCAATACTTAGAGAAGGAGTCTCTAGGGAGTGGATGTAGGTCGAGTTTGACCGAACCACTAAAAATTCTGGTGTTTTCTGTTCACTGTTTACTTTTTCGCATTTTAAAGGAGAGTCACTTGAGTTTAGTGCAATGAAGAAGAGGCTTGCAAATGTGCTAATCTGCAATAAGGAAATATTTTAGAGATAGAGCTTTGAGTAAATGATAAAAAAATCTTTAGATTTTTACATGTACTTGTTTTTGTCTCAGACTTTTGTAGATGTTTAATATAATTCTTCAACGCATCAAATTTGAATCAATTTTAGCACACCATCAACATTGATGTTTCTTTGAACAAAGAATTGGTGGAAAGGAGCATTCATTGAACAATTAGACTTTTAGGGTCCATCTTAATAGTTAATATTAACTTACAATAATGGATTAAATTTAAAAAATTCAAACTACTTCCTTGCAAAACTTCATTCCAAAAACTTCCATCCAAAGAAATGACAAAAATTTATGGTAGGACAAAATTAATTCAAATTTAGTGATTTGAGGCACTAAATTGAACACCTAGAAAGTTTTGGATTCAAATGGACATACCTAAAAAGTTGAATTTCCATTTTAATCATCTATTCAACATAGATTTGTTAGAAATTAACATAATTGCTAAGAAACTTACTGATGGCATGATGAATTTTCCAGTGAGGAGGCAGACAGCAGGCAAAGTACAGTAGGCAAGGAGAGGAAGTGAGCTGAAAGGGTAAATTTTGGTGTTTATATATGGAAAGCGCTCAAGCCATTTGAGATGGCCATTCTTGTAGCCATACCAAACTGGACTATGTCTGCTGAAGAATATTTCAACTGAACCAAGAGCCCAACGTAGAACCTGGTTAAGCCTATCAGAGAGATTTATAGGAGCTGACCCTTTGAATGCTGGCCTTTCTGGCATGAAGTATACAGACCTCCATCCACGGCAATGCATCTTGAAGCCTGTCAAAATATCCTCTGTGATTGAGCCATAGATCCATCCCAGTTGCAAACTTCAGCAAAAAGTTAATAATATTTATAATCAACTCTTTAGGAAAATTTAGAGCTATAGTGCACACTTCTATTTGGCTATAATTATCTTGATGTTTTTAAGAATTTTTCTGGTGAAAAATAGTTTTTCATAACAAAATCTGTTAGAGTATGATAGTGATTAGGAAATTGATATCTAAGTTTTTCAGAAGAGAAAAAGTCTATAAAAATCTAGATTAATGCATTCTCCAAATCCTATTTTAGTTACATTAATCAACCCCTAAGACTTGAAGGGGTTGTTGATTGGTTTACATATGTTATTTAATAAGATATTATTATTAAATAAATAACACAGTCAAGTAGAAAATATTGTTCTGTTAAGTAACATCGAACCTAACAGCCCCAAAGATTACCTCTGTTCCCCATTATGTCTTGTCTTCATAGCCAGACCTAATGACTTGAATGGCCTCTTTGAGCAGGGCTGCTGGGCTTGATGAGGGGGGAACTCCACCTTGCTCCATTAAAGTGGATGTCACAAAGGCTGCAGATTGCCCAAATCTCTTATTAAAGTTCATCTGAGACATGAGCATCTGCTTGTCTTCATCAACTCCTATTCCAATTCCATATGTAGAGTGAAGTTCAAACTTCTTAACAAATGCTAGAAGCTTGGATTAAAGCCAAAGCAAGGAAATACTCACCTCTATCTACTGGAAGCTCACTGTCATTCTTGTCAAACCTTGGCTTCTTCCACCTGCCAAAGCAAGGACATCAGTCACAGCTCATCATTTTTGGCCTTTTGGGTCCTTTAGGTAGACTGTAGCCATAGAGAGCTTGACGGTGAAAGACACAACCAGTTCCCACATAAACTGGACCTTGGATTCCATCTAAACCTTTCATATTTATCTGAAAAAAGATGACCCAAACATTAGTTATTGAATTATTGTCTATGCTGGACCTAACAAATCATCATTGCTACATTATAATCTAGTGTGCCAGATTATAAGTCCGATTTAAGCTGAGCTATGAAAGTGAGCTTTAATGATGTACTATGAGAAATCTTTCAAATTAGTTCAAAGTGATTCATGCAACTTACATCAAAGAAAACAGTATTCCTATTTTCATATCAATCATTCTTATCAATGCCATCAATTCTTTGCGGGAACTGAACATAGCACACTTTCCTCCCAACCTGAGGATTCTTTAAGAAACAAATGGAAAGGGAGATATAGCACTCAAACTAATTTAATCATAGCTGAGTTAATTACAGCTGTCCTTCAGGTGAAAGGGATTTGCCCCAGGCTGCCCGTCCTTTAAATAAGGCATCATTCTGGCTATTTCTCTCAGGGGTTGTTTGGCAACAATGGAGATTTAACTTTAGTGGGATTTAATAAATCTTGTAAATCTGAATTTGATAAATCCTTAACGGGTTAAATCTCAAAAATTGTTTGGTATGTCAAATGATAAATCCTGATAAACTATTTGGTAACATATTTTAGAATTTATGGCAGTTAGGGATTTAAATATGAAAAAGATAATTATAAATAAAAAAATAATTTATAATTAAAAATAAAAATTAATGTGTTATGAATTTAATAACATGTTAAGTACAAGTTACTCAGTAATTATTATTAATACTATTAATTATATATTTAATAATATATATTTTAATTTATATTAATTATATAAATTAAATTATTATTTAATTAATAATTATATTACTAATTAGTCTATTAAGTTAAATTGGATAATTAATTTATGCACTAATTATGTTATTAATTTTTTAATAAATTTGCTGAATTATTAATATTTTAAATTATATTAATTAAGTTAATCAATAATAACTTATAATAACTTAGCCGCGTCTAGGGTTTGCCTTTCATCTTCTCTTTTCGCAGTTGCTCGGCTTCGTTGCTTCGCAGGCGTCGCTTCTTCGGCTCCTTCCTTCGTGGCTGTTCGACTTCGCTCCTTCGACGAATTCCCCTTCCTGTCGGATCGGAAGTTACGACATTGCGATCGGAAGCAACAACGGGAACTCGCTGGCTCGCTGGCTGTGAAAGTAACTTTCTCCCTTTCGCGCGCTTTATCGGCCAAATCCCGTTAAATCCGCCGAACCGTGGGATTTACTAAATCTCGGGATTTAACGCGCGCTGTAAAACCGTTTGGCTGGATTTAGCGTAAAGAGGATACTATCTTTTTCTCTCACACATTGGCCGAATCTGAAGCTATGTTACCGGACGGGTTCCCCGCCGGGTTGCGAGTTTTCGTCGTCGAGGAGGACTCCGTCGTTCTTAGGATGCTTGAGAAAATGCTTCTCCAGTGCGGCTATAAAGGTGTGTTTTTCTTAATCAGTTGTAGAGATTTTTCAGTGCCTCTATAGGATTCTAGAGTTTTTTTTTTATGAAAATTTGTAGGGTTTTGACAACGCCTTTTTCTTTGTTCTTTTCAGGCTCTGTTTCTTCTCAGCAAGTTGTTTGTAATGGTATTATTTTAAAATTTATGATTTCAATTCAATTTTATTTAATGGCATTTCTTAGAGGATCATATTAAGGAATACGGATGGAAGTTGTTGACCTCTTTGAAGATTATATATTGTTATGGTGCACTGAAGAAAAAAAATTTCCGTTCAGTTGTTTGTTTAGCGGTTTATGATTTACAAAATAATAAAATTTTAATTCAATTTTAGCCATTCAAAATGAATTTTAGTCATTCAAAATAATAAATTTTTAAATAAATTTTAGTTTTTCTGCTCCTATTTAGTTCTGTAATTTTTTCTGATGTAACTTTTCAAAATGGGAATGCAACTCTGCTAGAATAATAAATGGCAGCCTGAGTAAGCTTTTGAAATTTAAAGGGCGGTTTTTGAGCCAGATATAAATTATATGGTTTTATTTGCTGTGCAGTTATTATTTTTATTTTCTTAAGAGAATTAATCTTAACAATTTATTTAAGATTGCTGTTACTTGTTTTTTTTTTTTTTCTGTTGAGTATGTTGAAATGGAAAGGTATTATGATGTAAAGGTTTTTAGTTTGTAGTGCATATTGGTAAATATTTATAAAAACTTTATTGTTTATTGCTTAATTATTATATTTTTCATATGTATTATTTTACAGTCACTATACCTGATTGTCCACTTCAAGCCTTCGAGCTACTGAGTGCAAATATAGGCAATTATGATATAGTGCTCATTGATGTTAATTTGACATGCATTGATGGATTTCAACTATTAGAGATAGTGAGCCGTGAAATAAATTTGCCTGTAATTGGTATGTTAAAATCTTCAACAAAAATATCAAATTCTTTTCTTTATCAATTACTTTTTTTAATGTGGTTAAATTTATATGCAGTGCTGTCACTTTATTCCGATTTTGAAAATGTCATGAAAAGTATAAAATATGGTGCAGTTGACTATCTTGTCAAACCTGTACGTCTTGAAGAATTGAAACTTATTTGGAAGCATGTGGTAAAAAATTCTCTTAATGAAAAGAAGAGCATTAATGAATCAAGATCAATGGATGTTAATTTTTCAAATCTCACAAAAAAATCCAAAGATCTTGTGAGGAAAAGAGATGAAGATGACGATATTGCTTTAAAAGATAACTTGGTTTCACAAAAGAGAGCTAGAGTTTCTTGGACCCCAGAGCTCCATGCAAAATTTATCAATGCTGTTAATCAATTAGGCATTGACAGTAAGTGTCATTACTTAATAACTCTTTTTTATCTAGTTTTCACTTTTTCTTCTCTTGATCTTAAAATAAGAATTATTTTTCAGATGCAGTTCCAATAAAAATACTTGATATCATGGACATACCAGGCCTTACTAGAGAAAATGTCGCCAGCCATTTACAGGTTTGCTCATTAAACTAGGCTTAATATTTATGAATTATATGCTTTCATTTTTTTTCAGTGTTGAATGATTTATATTTCAAATTATTTGGTTATTTTTAATGAACTTTTTTGCAAAGATTATTTACTCATTCATAATCTGATAAAAATAAATAAAATTATTTTCTTTTGTGTTATACAGAAGTACAAAAAAGGCTTGAAAAGACATACAATTGAGCTTAATCAACAAATTTTTGATAATGCTAAAACAAGAAGAGATAGTGAAAGTTTTCTTGCAATGAATATTAAAGAATGCAATGCCAATTTGTATAGAAATAAGTCAATGCCCTCATCATATCCTGTGGGTCAACAATCTTATGATGGCCATGCTCTAATTCCTCAAACTTGCTTCTCTCCTCATATGAGATATCAAAATAATATTTGTCAACAATCTATGATGGGTTCACCTGAAAATTCATTCGAAACTCAACAATTAGGTTGGACAATAGAATCCTATATGATGAACATGTCAACTCAGTTTTCAGACCATCAGTCTATTAATCAAAACTTAAATCAGCTTGATTGTCAAGCACAAAGTTATGAAAATTCAAGGACAAGTAATGGACATAATGAGCTTAATCCAATTCCCCAACTTGAAAGTACTATTGAACATGATGCCATTGATATGTCTTTAAACAATGATCTTAATGATAACAATAATTTTGATGAGCTTGCAACTTTATTAGCACGTAAGTATTTGAAGATTTAAAGTTTACTTCTTATTATTGATTTTTTTTGTTTGATTTTGTGATATTGTCATAATCAATTGTTTATGACATTGAATTCATGCAGTTGAACAAAAACAACAGCAAAATAGCTCTGACTCAGGTGCACAAATCAACACGGATTCAGTTGATGTTCAAAGTTATAGTTTGGAAGATCATGGGGGAAGCAACGCTTCGAATTTGGCAATCCTATCCGAGTTTGACAATATGGATGACACAGATGAGCTTTATGTAGCACTTTGCCAGGTAAATAATTTTTCTTATGAAGTAGGTAGGTGAAATATGTATACATATTTTGACATTTTTCTAACTGTTAAAAAATTCAGTTTCAATACTAAGATCGCTGCAATGGCTCCTGAAGGAACTTTTAATTGTTGAGGTACCTTTCTTTTTGTCTCAAAATGATCTTAATCTTGATTGGGAAGTTTTATTGCCTAATTTGAACTCAGTTTTAGATTTTAAAACATTTTAAGGTTACCATATTCTAATATATTGTTCTTTTTTACATTCTGAACAGGAAAATCTGGATTCCTTCCCTGTTCTAAGCTTTGTAGATTGTTGTTCTCTGCATCTTTCTCCAGATCATGCTATTATGAGTTCTAATCAAAATGGTCAAATTTAATGGAATCATTTCAGAAGTTAAAGCTTGTGGAGTCCATTCATAGTTTGTTTCTTAGTTACCAATTCAATTCTGTAATTTTGCTTCTTTCATTGCATGTTATTGTTGTTTAGAGGTTATGTAAAAAAAAATCTGTACTGTTACTTTTTTGATAAATAAATAAAATCATAAGCCATGCATATGCATTTTTGTCATAATTGTATACTGTGTTGCTATTGTGAATGGTGATTTTTAATTCTCCCACTGTTTTACTAACCATTTTGTTGAAAGAGAGGGCAAAAAAAAAAAGATGAGCTGGCATCTGGAAAGATAAGTCATTCCAGTAGAGAATATTTATTTTCAAGAAACAGGTCAACAATGTGTGGCATACTTCAGGCGAGATGTAGAGTTTTTTATCATAATATTAATAAAAACTGCAATGGTCCTCATAATATGATAATTCTACTATTTCTCATATTCTAAAGCTATAGAGAGTCTTTTCCAGTATTTTGAAGAATTTAAGATTTCACTTGGTTTAATTCTCATAATTTTTTGTCCATAATCTTAAATGAAATAGATATTCATGGCATAATAATCTCTATACAAAATGATATTGCGAAGTACACTTTGATTGAATAAAAATGGAGTTGCATAAATTTAGGCTTTGTTTGGGATAGCTTTTTCATTGTTTTTTAAAACAATTTTTTAGTACAAAAATTTGTTGAACTAAAAATATTTATATTAAAAAATTATTTTAGAAAGCAGTAGAAAAGCGGTCCCAATTAAAACCTTAATCTTCTATTAATTCCCAACTAGCAAAGAAATCTAGTTTGAGAAAACAATAATTTGCAAAGTCACCAAACTATAATTAGAAGTTTGTTATGAAAAATGCAGGTAGCAAACCAAAAGCTCAGAGAAATGCTAGCGATATATATTAAAATTATTTCTCAAAAGAATGTGAGAGTTGTGGAAAAGTAGGGAAAACAAAATCTCTTGATTCTTTAAAAGCTTAAGGCTTCGTTTAAGACGGTTTTCTTACTGTTTCTTAAATTTTTTGTACTAAAAAACTACTTTAAGAAGAAGTAAGAAAGCTATCCTAAATGAAGCCTAAATCTATTAAGCTATGATTATGGTTAGAGATGAGAAGGTAAAAAGCATTTTTAGACATTAATCTTAACATTTATATCATCGCTAACAAAATGCTTACAGTCTCCAAGTACATCACATAGGTTTCATTTGAGACAACTTTCTTACTGCTTTCTAAAATAGCTTTTTAATATAAAAAAATTTTCAATTAGAAATTTTTGTGCTAGAGAGTTGCTTTAGGAAGCAAGAAGAAAACTGTCCCAAAATGAAACCGTAGTCTTGTAGTCTTACAACATGATTCAAGCTACATCATATAGCTGATTTTTTAAGGGCCAAGTAGCCCAATTTTATTGTATTTTTATATCCAATTATAAACAGTAAAAATATGTTACGAAGTATTCGAATAGTGAAGCACAAATCTCCTTTCTTTGGCATCTTTAGAGAACTAATTGCACACTTGGATTGTGCTTGATAAATGTGAATCTGTCAAAATTTTATTTTTCTCAACACAGTGACCAAGTAGAAAGAAAGTGGGAATCGGAAGAAGAAGATTGCAGTAAATAAATATTAATATATATATTTTTTAAATTTAGTATAGCACATAATCTCTATTTCTTGTATATATTTATCATCCATAAACACTTAACCTAAGAAATAGGCTTAATTTTTCTATCACAAGAAATAGGCTTAATTTTTACAAAGACAAGAAAAGTTCTTTCGTAGTTCTTTGTGCAATATAGATTAAACGTCCAAATAGTTTCTTACATCAATAATAAGATAGCAAAAACACAATTTTGATTAATGTATAAGATCTAATAATAGTAAAGGAGCCTATGAATCAATTACTTCTCAACAATAAATGAATTGAGGCTAAAATAGAAAACATTAGGTAAGACCCCATATTTTGTCTACAAATACAAATATAAAAAAGAAAAACAAACAACAGAAGAAGAAGCTTACCAAACAAACTGATCAAAGTAGAATTGTATTTAATAGGATATAATACATGTCAAATCATATGGGAAAGTATAATTATCAAAGTTTCAAATCTCTTCTACAAATTTTGTTCCTTTCAAGTCCCTTAGCACCTCTGCCCCAACAGTTCTTGTTGCTTGAAAGAAAGTCGTTCATAAGCTGTTCCAATTCAGGCTCAGCTCTAAAGCCTTTTGACTTCATTTCACCATAAAATTTCTTTGCCTTCGGAATCCATCCATCTGCTGCCAATCCTTTAATCATTGTAATATAATGCATGGCATTAGGAATAACACCATATTTACTCATTTCACTCCACATCTTCAGTGCACTTTCTGATTTACCCAATCTAAAAAAATTATTAAAAATTAGGAGGAAAGTGCTTTGATTTGGCGTATTACCATCCTCTTTTATTTCTTCAACCAGCTTGATTATTCTCGTGAAATCCTCTATCTTGATAAAAGCATGGTAAGTTTCCATAGATGGATGAACACCTCCTAAAATCATCATCTGCATTATCTCTTGCGCTTCATTCAGTCTATGTGCTTCACAAAGTGGAAGTATCATACAATTATAAGTTTCCAAATTTGGTTGCAAACCTGCCTCCATGATTTTGTTAAACATGCTATATGCTTCTTTCATGCAATTTTCTCTTGTCAAGACATAAATTAGATAGTTGCAAACCTTAAGGTTTGGAATCCAACCTCTTTTCTTCATCTCATCATAAAACCTTAGAGAATCAAAGAGATTTCCATGTTTTGCCAAGCAACCAATCATATAAGTGTAGGAAGTACTATCTGGTATGATGCAATATTTTGCCATTTCTCTCCAAACTCTTTTTGCTTCAATCAAATCAACAAGAATATTACACCAGCCATCTAAAATAATGTTGAATCCAGCAGTTTCAAGAGGAAAAAATTTTTGTTTCAAAAGAAGAAGCTCTTCCGCTTCCTCAACATTCTTGTTTTTGCAAAGAACACCAAGAAGAGCATAAAATACATCCAAATCTGCTTTTACATTGAATTTCTCCAAAGCATGGAATGTTTTAATTGCTTTCCCAGTCTCATTTACAGATACATACCTAATTTTCAAGGAAGAAGTGTAATCTTATTAGATATGATTAAAACATTCAATTTATAGTGTATTCTTATGCAAGTTATAGCATTGATAAATTTTAAAATGGTCCTCAGATTTCCTACCACAACTTCCCTTTTGGTAGAACTGTTTAGTCGAAAATTTTAAAATGGTCCTCAGATGGTGAATGGTAGAGATTTCAAATTTATATATCTCACTTAAAATTTTTAAGACAAACATAGATATTAAATAATATGCTTTTACAATATATTATAATATAAGTGAATTCACTCTTCCCTTTTTTAACAACATTTCTAAGTGTAAAAGGCTTTAATATAAAACTATTTAAAACTGTTAAAATCAATAATAGAATGTGAATTTTTGCCATGAAAATTTTCTAGCATTCGAATTTAAAGTGGTTAAAATTCTAGTTCATCATATGATGAACAGAGAAAAGTCTATCATGACTTTCATTTGGGGCTCCTAATTGCATAGCGGCAGTTTGGTATACTATTTAAGCAGGATTTAAGCAAGATTCAGCTTAAAGTTTGTCAAACAGAATTTTGAATATTTTAAATCCTATTATTTTAATGAATCTCATTGCAGCGTCACTATTGATAATATCCAAAATTTAGTAGGGATGGAATCCCACCATTCACGGGATCTAACAGGTTTAAGTACATCTCTCTCACACAGGCCTTAAATCCTAAAACAAATAGACAAAACGGTTTATCCGAATTTAAAAAGAGTAAACAGTTTTCATGTCAAGCAGTCTCAAGGTTTTGATCCTCTAAAGATTAAGTAAATCCTAATTATAGTCAAATGATATAATCCAGTAGCTCGAGATATGAAACACTCTTTCATCTTGCCATCACAAAATTTATCAACAGCTAAATTCAAAATCCCGATCATAATCACTCAAAAGAATCGTAAACACGCACCTTTCCATCATAATAATCAATGCCCGGCGAGTAAGCAGCGACTTGTGATGCATTCTCCGCAAAACCATCCAAGCCAGATCGAACCTTCTCTGCTTACCCAACACCCAGATCATCAAATGCCACGCCCATGGCGATTCAAGAACACAATCGCCAGCCCACCTGAAAGCCAGGAAGGCAGATTCCCAGTCGCGCCGGAGCTCCCAAAGCACTGAACAAATCAGACCCGTCGTGGGTCTGGTTATATGTGAGGATCTCAGGAAGCCCAACGCCTCCTCTTGCGTCGAGAAGTTCGATTTCGCTTGTGAGAGGTGTTGAAGGATGATGGGAAGGTTTGAGCTGAGGAAATTGGAGATGGGTTCGGAGGAATCGGAGTCGAAATCGCTATCATCAGCTTCGGGAGAGGAGGGGAAATGGAAAGAGAGGGATTTGTAGAAATGGGCATTGGAGAATCGGGAGAGAGATGGGGTGGAGAGATAAGAACGGTGGGAGGCGAAGGCGTATGGGCTACGAACAGGCGAAGGAGAGCAGCTCGACAGATTCGGCATCGCGCAGCAATCTGCATTTTGGTACAAATATAGGTAACACGATAATGGAAATACCGAAATAAGGTCAACCTAAACACGTAGGAATTCCTCTAAAAAATAATTGGTATATATATATATATATATATTACATCATCAAATATCCACCCAAATACTCTTCGAAACTCCAATGAAAGCAAAAAAACAGTAATTTTTATTGCAATAATCAAAGATATGGAAGAAAAGTATCAAGATACAGTCGATCCTCAATAAACAGTAGAGATTGGGAACAAATCTCTAGACGCCACTAGAACACAAAAAAAATCTAAGATATCTCAAATTCAGCCAAATTCAAGATGCTCTAACCCTAGGAAAACAAACTATTTAATGCATAAAATCTAAAAGGAAATCTTTACACAGTCCCTGCATTCAAATTTCCCTCCTAACTCGCTCAAAAATCCTTTCTAAACAGCTCTGTTGGATGTGGCGGATCGGTTGGCGCGTACAAGAGAGGCCGTAGAGCCCGCCTCTGTCTCCACGAGCCGGTCCTCTATGGACCGGCTAGACCGGTCTGACAATACGACAGGTTGGACCAGTCTGACAATACCCCCTCCCAAAAACCCATCTTGTCCGCAAGGTGGAAAGACGACACTCTCATCCATTTTCTCTTCATCACAAACGGTAAGAACCTGAAGAGTTCGGTGCTTACACCTGTGCCCCGTCGTATACCTCTCATCGCATCTGAAACAGAGCCCCTTCATGCTTTTCTCCTGTAATTCTATTTCTATGATCTTCTTGAAGTTGTCCCCAGGTCTTCCACCGACAGTCTTTTCCTTTGGGGGGTCTCTTGAAGAGTACCCGGTGTTGTCTCTTTGGATGCCAAAAAGGTGCTGGTCATCCTGTACCTGCCTCCTGAGCTGTTGTCTTCTGTCCCTTTCTCCAGGTGCCTCTGATCCTCCACCAACTGAGCTAGCTCCATAGCCTCTCCCAAGTCACAAGGCCTCATCACTCTAACTGCCGCCCGAATCTTTGGTTTCAGTCCCTTCATGAAATTCCCCTGTAGCACGGTCTCAGAAAGGGGTCCAATCGGCTAGCCAGGTACTCGAAATTTTTTCATAGAATTTTTTTGTCCCTATTTATAGGAGTGATACTAAATAACACCACTCATAACCCAAAAAAGTCTTGATGCCTTAGTACCTGAGTTAGTATGGAGAAGTAGTTGTGTAATACATAGGCTTCGCTTGGGACAACTTTAGTACTGCTTTTTAAAGCAATTTTTAGTACAAAATTTTGTAGAACTAAAATTTTTTTATTAAAAAGCTGCTTTAGAAAGCAATAAGAAAACTGTCCCAAACGAAACCATAGTCACATAAGATTTTTTTTCCTCTATCTACATTAGAATTTTTGGAGTTATAAGGGAGGCAACATGGCATTCTTGAATTTATATACTTCAAATAGATTCATATGCCAATTATTAAACTCCAATAAGAGAGTTTTCTCCAAAAAAAACTCATTATCAAAACATAATAAAATAGAAAGGGCATTATTTTAAAATGAAATTTGTGATAGCTTGTACGGGAGGGAAAAGCAAAATGGAGGAAGGATTGGATATATATATATATATATATATATATATGTGTGTGTGTTGAGTGAGAGAGAGAGCTTGCGTAGATGAAGTAATTTGTGTTGAGATTAATATTTTATATGATATCTTGAATTGCACTAATCTCAATGCAAATTGAATCCTTATAAAAATTATTTTGATGTATTTTACATAAAGATATCCCGACATGTTTTTTTATTTTATAAATAATTCCTTTTTATGCAATAACTTTCACTCTTGCCTCACTAACATTAATTTTGTATAGCTTTATTATTATTATTATTATTATCATCATCATCATCATCAATAATATTAATATTATAATCCCTTATCCCATTAATTTAACAATATTCAATAGCTATTAAAAATTAGAAGAAAAAAAAAAACAAACTAAATACAACTTTTGGCTCTCAAAATTGGGACAACTTTCTTATTGTTTTCTAAAGCAGATTTTTAGTATAAAATTTTAGTTTAAAAAACTTTTGTACTAAAACGCTGCTTTAAAAAGCAATAAGTAAGCTACCCCGAACAAAGCCTTAATAAAAAAAATGCTCCTAACTCATTTCTGAAAAAAGAGATGCTCTTATTTTTTAACACTTCCGATTAGTTTATTTCACTATAAGTATTTAAATCCCAATTAAAAGATTGTTTCTACATTTTCCAATAAAAATTCCCATATGACATTCAATAGCAAAATAGATATCACAAGTTAAGCCAACAACAAAAGAAATTTTCACCCTCAACATAAATCATATGTAACTGTCATAGAATTGAATACAAAACTTTCACAATTGCAAACACAATCTGTGCAGTATATCAACATTATAAGAAGTTTCAGCAATTGATTCCACACTGCTTGACATTTGGTCCTGTGGCTCTAACCACAAATGGATCTATCCTCACCCACAACAATGAGAAGATCGAAGCCAAGAGAATCGACCAGATAACGACGATTGTCGGAGTTCGATTCTGCCTCCCCATAAGCCCCTTGAGGAATGGATAGAGATGAACAATCACCCAGAATGAAAAGAAAAGCTTCCCAAATAGAGGTCCCCATGATTGATATCCATTGTTTATGGCATCTGATATCCCAGCCACAACTCCAACAATATTTATGATTAGAATGGTGGTTGGGGGAATGAGCAAAGTGGTCCATTTGAAAGTGTAGAGTTCACCAAACTCTTCATCATCAGAGGCCTTCGAAGTAACTGTGAAGTTGGTGTCAATTCCTGCAAGGATTTTGAGCAAACCTTGCACAACGGCGAAGAGGTGTGCTGAAACGCCGCCAATGACCCAGAACTGCTCATTTCTCCACCACTCTTCAATGCTCACTCCGCTCCACCGCAATTCCAGTATCCCCGTGGCGAAAATGGAGATAAAGAGTGCAATGAAGAAGAGGCTTGCAAATGTGCTAATCTGCAACAAGGAAATATTTTAGAGATAGAGCATCGAGTAAATGATAAAAAAAATCTTTAGATTTTTACATGTATATTTTTTTTTGTCTTAGACTTTTGTAGATGTTCAATATAATTCTTCAACGCATCAAATTTGAATCAATTTTAGCTCACCATCAACATTGATGTTTCTTTGGACAAAAAATTGGTGGAAAGGAGCAATCATTGAACAATATAGACTTTTAGGGACCATCTTGCAAGTTAATATTAACTTACAATAATGGATTAACTTTAAAAAATCCAAACTACTTCCATGCAAAACTTCATTCCAAAAACTTCCATCCAAAGAAATGACAAAGTTTATGGTAGGACAAAATTAATTCAAATTTAGTGATTTGAGGCACAAATTGAACATCTAGAAAGTCTTGGATTCAAATGGACACACCTAAAAGTTGAAGTGCCATTTTAATCATCTATTCAATATAGATTTGTTAGATAGAAATTAGCATAATTGCCAAGAAACTTACTGATGGCATGATGAATTTTCCAGTGAGGAGGCAAACAGCAGGCAGGGTACAATAGGCAAGGAGAGGGAGTGAGGTGAAAGGGTAAATTGTGGTGTTTATATATGAAAAGCGTTCAAGCCATTTGAGATGGCCATTCTTGTAGCCATACCAAACCGGACTGTGTCTGCTGAAGAATATTTCAACTGAACCAAGAGCCCAACGTAGAACCTGGTTAAGCCTATCAGAGAGATTTATAGGAGCTGACCCTTTGAATGCTGGCCTTTCTGGCATGCAGTATACAGACCTCCATCCACGGCAATGCATCTTAAAGCCTGTCAAGATATCCTCTGTGATTGAGCCGTAGATCCATCCCAACTGCAAAATTCAGCAGAAAGTTATAATATTTATTAACAACTCTTTAGAAAAATTAAGAGTTATATTGCACACTTCTATTTGGCTATAATTATCTTGATATTTTTTAGAATTTTTGTAGTGAAAAATAGTTTTTCATAACAAAATCTGTTAGAGTATGATAGTTATTAGAAAATCAATATTTAAGTTTTTCATAAGAGCAAAAGTCTATAACAATCTAGATTAATGCATTCTCTAAATCCTATTTTAGTTAAATTAATCAGCCCCTAAGAGTTGAAGGGGCTGTTGATTGGTTTACATCTATTATTTAATAAGATATTATTATTATATAAATAACACTGTCGGGTAGAAAATATTGTTCTGTTAAGTAACATCGAACCTAACAACCCCAAAGATTACCTCTGTTCCCCATTCTGTCTTGTCTTCATAGCCACAACTAATGACGTGAATGGCCTCTTTGAGCAGAGCTGCTGGGCTTGATGAGGGGGGAACTCCACCTTGCTCCATTAAAGTGGATGTCACAAAGGCTGCAGATTGCCCAAATCTCTTATCAAAGTTCATCTGAGACATGAGCATCTGCTTGTCTTCATCAACTCCTATTCAAATTCCATATGTAGAGTGAAGTTCAAACTTCTTAACAAATGCTAGAAGCTTGGATTAAAGCCAAAACAAGGAAATACTCACCTACATCTACCGGAAGCTCACTGTCATTCTTGTCAAACCTTGGCTTCTTCCGCCTGCCAAAGCAAGGACAGCAGTCACAGCTCACCATTTTTGGCCTTTTGGGTCCTCTAGGTGGACTGTAGCCATAAAGAGCTTGACGGCGAAAGACACAACCAGTTCCCACATAAACTGGACCTTGGATTCCATCTAAACCTTTCATATTGATCTGAAAAAAGATGACCCAAACATTAGTCATGGAATTATTGTCTATGCTGGACCCAACAAATCATCCTTGCTACATTACAATCTAGTTTGCCAAATTAAAAGTCAGATTTAGGCTGAGTTATGAAAGTTTTAATGATGTACTATGAGAACTCTTTCAAATTAGTTCACAGTGATTCATGCAACTTACATCAAAGAAAACAGTATTCCTATTTGCATATCGATCATTCTTATCAATTCCATCAAATCTTTGCGGGAACTGAACATAACACACTTTCCTCCCAACCTGAGGATCCATTAAGAAACACATGGACTCTCTTATAGCCTTGCTGTTGTTGATGTAATGATCACAATCTAAGTTGAGCATGAATGGCGCATTTGTGAGCACTGCCGACACACGAATCTGCAACATCTCCAGAATTAGAAAATTTGAAGCTAACTTTCATTTTTTAAATAAAAAGTGTTTAAAAGAAGCAAGTTTAATTTGATTACCAAAGCATTCATGGCACCAGCCTTCTTATGATGCTGGAAACCAGGTCTTTTTTCTCTGGAGACATACACAAGACGTGGTAGTTCATTGCCATCAACGTCATGGCCGCCATTGTGGCCTAGAAAAACCTGGATCATGCCAGGGTGATCTCGGGTGTTATTTCCAGGCCATGGAGTTCCATCCTTCATAATCCATCCTTCTGCTGGTACCTTAGTGGCTTTCGCCACCAATGCATTTATCCTAATCTTAAATTCTTCATATTCTCTCTGATGCAGCAGCAAACAGGAACTATTTAGTTTGTATACACATTTCGCCTATTATCTACTCCTAATTTAACTTTAGAGTAATGTCAAACTTACCTCACAAACAAAATCAATTTGTTCCACATTAGCTACTTATACATTAGAAAATATTTTTAAATAAACCAAATAATTTGTAATTTTTTCTCACATCTAATTGATGAAACTCCTCATACCTTAAAACAATGGATATTTCATTTGATTTTTTTAGCCAACATTTTGTTATTTCTAAACAAAACTTATTATTTTTTAGTTAAATATTTATTTTGAGAATGAGGAAAAAAATGAATTGGTCAAATTGACTTTAAAAAGTGTCATGTATCAACTCCTAACCCCATAGAAAACATAAATTTGATGTAGACGACACATAATCTAGAAAATAATTTTCAATTTTTTTATCAAATTTAATGAAGAACTTAATATTATTATTGAAGTTAGGGATGAGAAGGACCTTCATGGCTCTCCTTTCCTTCACAAAGGTTGGTTGCACCTTGTCCTTGAGGTAATCAACTTTGAGGTAGAAATACATTTCAGGAGCCCGAGGTTCAATGTTGAACTTCTTACAGAAGGGAACCCACTTCCGAGCAAATTCTGCAGCTTCTGAGAGTGCTTCAAACGTGAGCATTGAAGCACCATCATCTGAAACATAGCATGAAACCTTGTCCACTGGATAGTCCACCGCTAGGATTGAAAGCACAGTGTTAGCTGTGACCAAAGGAGGTTCTTTAAGTGGGTCGACAGTACTGACAAATATGTCAACTGGTGATAGCATTGAGGGCTCCCCTTCCATCTCATATCTGCAAAATTTAATGCAATGTATATATACATGTTAAGCGGTAGAGCATAATAATACCTTATGAAAAAAATACACTATGCAGATTTAGTAAGACTTGGAGGTTGCGGGCTCCGTTTTAAAAATATATACAATATTTATAGTTGTTTCATTAAAAGTATTTCAAAATTTTCATTATATATATGATTCTAATTCCTCATAATTAAAGAATAGTGAATTCTACAACGGTAACAATAATAAGTGGCGACCAATTGAGTGAAACTATATAAAATTTTTGTGTGTGTATTTTTATGCATTGATCAAAGTTGTAAAAACCGGATTGAACATAGAACTGGAAGAAGGAGATGTTAAGGGCTCAATGGTTCGACCAGGGTCAAACCGGATGATGTATATATATGAAAACTATTTAATGTAATTTAAATGATTGAATAATCATATAATAATAAAAAAAATTTATTAAAAAATAAATTGAATTTATACATTAATAATATCTTATATAATTTTAAATTTAAACATATTCAATTTTTAAATTTAATTCAAATATAATAAAAATTTAGCTTACATATAAATTTGTATATTTAATACAAATTATTAATAATTTAAATTTATGTTTAGATAAAATTTAAACCTATAAATTATATATTAAAATTATATTATACATTTACATTTATAAATTATTAAGGTTAAATCATTTATTATTAATAATTAATTAATTAATTAATATTTATAGTATATAAATAATAAATGAAATATATAATTTATTTAACATTATTAATTAAAAATAAATGTTATTTACAACATAAAAAGTTTATTTAAAAATTTTATTTTAAAATATATAGTATATATTATAAACTTAAAAAGTAAAAACTTCAACTTATTTAATCTCACATCACTTGAAATTTTCCTCTTGGTAATGTTTATATTACTTTTTAAGTTTGGATGTGTTAAGAACTCACATGAAGTAAATGGAGCCATGTGAAATACTTATATAAAAATTTTTTATTAAAAAATTAACTATTTTAAATATAAATTAATTTGTTAAATTACAAATATTACTTAATATTTCTTAATGTATTAAATTAATTTATTTAATTATTTAAATAATTCAGAAATTGAACTGGCCGGTTTTATAGAACCTAAACCGATTCACTGGATGAATCGACGGTTCTGGCCGGTTCAATCCGGTTTGATGCAGAAACAGTTTTTGGGATGAACCGGACTGACCTTTAGACCGGTTCATGGTTGAACCGGTCAAACCGACCAGTCTGATCCGGTTTTTAAAACCCTGGTATTGATCTTCTTTTTTTTAATTTTTTTACTCTTTATATCTGATTTAGGTTCACTTTTTTTTCTAATAATAATTTTTGTATAAAGAGTTTAGGACAAAAGCATGTTGCACCAGTAAATTGCATTCACCTTAGGGAGAGACGGTCTAGATAAGTCTCTCGATCAATTGGAAACCATTTAGGGAACTGATCAAGAATCCATGAGATGGCAAACCAGATCTCACAGATGACTGAGGTGAGCCAAAGCCCAAAGGCATCATGAACTGGATGAAGAATTCGGTAACGGAGAAAGAAGCCAAGAACCACCAGACGAAGCACTATCACCATTCTATAAGGATTGATCTTGCTTGAAGCTATTGGGACCTTCCTTGATAATGGCTGTCTTGCCTCATCTATCCTGCAAGCATTTAAATTGCATTTCAAGTCAATAACAAGTGTTTTTTTCTGCACATATGCTTGAACAAAACTTGGATGCAGAGAAGAAACTTGCACTGCCATGTCAGGATCAATGTCTTCAGGGTCTCCTCCGAGAAGCCCTTGCTTGGATTTCCACTCATCCATTCTGTCTCTCCACCCTCCTTCTTTCTTTTCATCCCACCTCTCACTCCCTGAGATTAATGAAATATCATTCCTTAACTTCCATTCCCTTTTCTTCAAACTAAAAGTTTTAAATAGTCATTCAAAAAAGTTTTAGGAGAGCATACCAGGTTCTGAGACAGGATATGGATGAACTCGCTTGTGAAGTGATGATGAAAAATCTCCATGACTGTGGCCATTGGATATGGGGAATTCACCACTGACCTGAAGCATATAAATTCTCAGAAATTAAATAACTTATTAGGGAATAACATGCATATTTGCAGCACAAGCATATTTTATTACTGTTCTTGAACGGGTGCCAGTGATGATAGGAGGGAATTGGGGGGCTTCATTTTCCCCATCTTCAGGGCCCCTGCCATAGCTCATCTTTCCATAAAGCATGGCTTCTGCAGTGAGCTTAGTTGCAGGAGGTGGTGACATATGTTGATTTTGTTTCTTGTTCTGCTCATCTTCGATATTGAATTCATACTCCAAGTCATCAATATCTTCTTCGTCATCATCACCCTCCACTCTTGGGCTCCCTTTTTCAATTCAAATTCAAATTAGCCACTTGTTTTAAGCTTACATTCAAGAAATATTATTTTTATGATTTGAATTTATCAGCTCCTTATCATAATAAAAACAACCTAATCAATGTACTAGGCCCACCCTTTAAGTATGTTCAATTATTTGTCTAAGCATTTTCAAAGCATATCAGCTCCAATAAAGTACTTGCGCTTCATTTGTGATGGCTTTCTTACCGGTTCATAATACAGCTTTCTATTACAAAAATTTTAATTTTTGTACTAAAAAGTTGCTTTAAGAAGCAGTAAGAAAGCTGTCCCAAACGAAGCCTTAATCTAACTTATTTGATTGGTAGTCATTTATTCTTAATTTTCTTCACTTAAAGCAACAACTTCATTCTTATTCTTTAAATATCTAAACTAACTTGACATTTTTCCCACTTTGTACTCCTACTTTCAGTCAGCCATATTATAGTTAGTTTTTCTAAGTTCTAACCAAAGAGTACTAACTCGCACGGTATTGTCTTTATTTATTCCAATAGATGACAAACCTTCAAATCCCACAGGAATTAGTAAATCCTACGAATAAAGATTTAATAAATCTTGAGAGGATTAAAATATTAAAACTATTTGGCATACTAATATTAAATTTGATAAATTATTTCATTATTTACTTCAAAATTTAAGATTTATAGTAGAAATAACTTCTTAAATCTATTAAATCCTATAAATGATGGGATTTAACAAATCTTAAATTTGATTAATAACTGGTGTGAAAAGGAATTAATCAAGACAGCAGGATTTGGGATCCATTTAAGATAGCTTTTCACTGCTTTGCTTTTTAGATTGTTCTCCCACTTTAGTTCACTACAATTTTCTTGCTGCTTTTGATTTAATTCTATAGCGACAAGTAGCTTTTTATACTCACATTTACTAAAATTTGATAACTGGAAGAAAGCTATAGTCCAATCTTTCTAAAGAGAAAAAAAAAATCTATAATCCCAACAACATTCAAAAAATCTATTTTCTCCATAAAAATTTTACAATTCTTTGTACAAACAACTATAATCGCCCCCAAACAGATCCTAAATCCCGCCTGAAATAGGAAACCAAACAGCCCCTTCTATGCATATATACACATCATACAGATCCATGCTAATGATTTTGTAACTGCATTTCTACAAAAAGTTTTATAGTTCAACAAAATAACATTATAAAAAACAATGCTGAAGCTACTCACCCTTGATACGCTTGTACCTAGTTTTGCACTGAGGGCAGAGCTGGCTACCCTCTCTCCGTTCATACTCATAGCATGGCCGACACACAGGAAATCCGCACTCGTTACAGGCCACAAAGAGATCTCCATCGACTGTCAACCCTACTTCATCCCCACAAATCTCGCAGACTTGGCCATTCAACGCCCTCAATGTCTTCGGCTGCAAAATCACAAAACCTAGAATTAGATCAATAAAACCAGTGGAGTAACACATTCTTCAATCTTCTGATTTACATTGTTACCTCTTCATGGCCTCGGATGAGGACAAGCTCGTTGCGGTTGTGAGAACCTGCGACCAGGCCGGAGCTGGCCTCCATAGGGAAAGGGAGACAATAATGGAGTGGAGTATGAGAGAATGGAAGAGATAGCCGGAGGTGAGAACAGGGGATCGGGTGGGTTTTGTAGGGCATAGGGAGTCTTTCTAGCTATATTTCTTCCAACCTTGTCTGGTTTGGGTCTCATTCTTCCACCTAATCGATGGAGAAGGTTAGTTGTCTGGCGGTTGGTTGGGTGCAGAGTCGCCATTGCCGCCGATTGAAGCTATTCTTCTATTGAATATACCAACCAACCGCCTTCAGGAGCAGAGGTAATTTCGGACGGAGGGTAATAACCTTATTTGGTTGTTGAATGGTAATTGTCTAAGTTTAATAGCTCTGATTTAAATTTGACTTTAAGATAATATTTTATGAATATAGTCAATTAGATTTGACCTATTTACTATTTCTCAAGTTGGTTTAAAAATAATAATAATCTATGAAATATACCACTATGTTACATCTCTAACATAGCATACTCTTCTCACATTGATTCATCCATGAACTCTAATGCTCTCTCTCTCTCTCTCTCTCTCTCTCTCTCTCTCTCTCCCCGCACACATCAAATCATTATAGTGTAAACCCTTGATTGAATCCCTCATCAGACATCCCTCCTTCGTCGCCCTAGTTGCCTCTGGCTTCGTTGAGCTCATGTGGAGGTCCCATTTGCGGCTTTATTGAGCTTCATCGTCCCTTGCCTACAAAACACTACCTTTGTCGTGCTTCATTCTGTCGCTCAAGCATGAGAGTTGAGGTAGGAATTGATGCGGGAAGAGCAAACTATGTTAGATAGGTAAGTGACCAGTTGATACGGTGCTACGCAAGTGCACATGATGTCCAAGTAAGATAGTGATAAGTGAGTTATCGTTTCCAAGAGGAATCTAAATACTATCTTTAAAAAGCTAATTATTAACTTTCTCGATCATTTAATTTATCCTACAATACTAAAAAAATTTGTGAAGTAGGGATTTACCTACAATGTTCTTAAAAGGATTCTTCTAATATTATAAAAATTTGAGTTTATGAGTAATAGGATAATTATGTGAACATATATTTATCTACGAAATTATAACTGTGAACTAGACCAAAAGTAATTCATCGTCTCTATCGATCCTAGTGAAGTTATGACTAAATAGGCTAATCAATTGTTTTGTTGCATACACAATATCCCTTTAAGGATTCCAAAACCCTAACAATCATATATCTATATTCTTACAGTTTTGTTCATGTTTTCGTAATTACTCCACTATGCCTCTGTTGAGGACATAGATCACACTAAGTTTAATTTTATGTCAGGCCTAAACACAATCTAAATTAAAAATGGAAAAACATGAAATAATTACTTGCATTTGAAAATGTATATCGTGTGGAGGTCCCACCTTCATTGTCCCTGTTGCCTCTAGCTTCATTGAGCTCATGTGAAGGTCTCATTTGTTGCCTTATTGAGCTTTGTCACCCCTTGTTTGCAAAATATTACCTTTGTCGAGCTTCAAAGCATCAGAGGTGATGAAGGAATCGATGCGAGAAGAGCAAACTATGTTAAATAAGTGATCGATTGTTATGGTGTCATGTAAGTGCACATGTCATTCAAATAATATTGTGATAAGTGAGTTATTGTTCCCACTAGGAATCTACTTACTATCTTTAAAAAGCTATGTCCTAAATTTCTCGATTACTTAATTTATCCTATAATGCTAAAAAATTTTGTGAAGTAAAAAATTTACCTACAATATTATTAAAATGATTCCTCTAATATTATAAAAATTTGAGTTTGTGAATGATAGGATAATTATGTGAACATAGATTGATCTACAAAATTTTAATTGTTAATTAGAGCAAAAGTAATTCCTCATCTCTATCGAGCTCGTTGAAATCTTAGTGAAGTCATGACTAACTGACTAATTAATTATTTCACTGCATGCACAATATCCCTTTAAGCATTCCAAAACCCTAAAAATCATATATATATAGTTTTGTTCAAGCTTCTCTAATTTTTTCACTATGCCTTTGTCGAGGATATAAATCACACTAAAGTTTAATTTTCTGTCAGGCATAAATACAATCTTAATTAAAAATAGAAAAACATGAAACAATTACTTGCATTTGAAGAATGTAGATCTTGTGACACCCTATGATCTAATAGAATGATTGAAACCATAAACTTATAATTTTTACTCAACCATCAATAAAAACAGCCAGTGTTACTATAAAATTTAAATAATCAAAGCAGCACAATAACATTTCATTTCATAAAAAATCACATACACAATAATCCAACTCAAAAAATCCTATACATCAAAATAATAAAAAATTAGATTACAAAATATGACCTTAATATCTCAAATCCAGAGAAACCTACCTCTACCCTTTCTCTACTTTGCTGGGCCTTTAGCTTTTCCTGAAATACAAAAAAAAATAGAGAATGAGCTCAACCAACTCAGTAGACTTCTTCCCATAACCCATCACAGCTATGAATATCCAAATTAAAACATTAAATGAGAGTTAATTAAAGGAAAATACAATGACTTGTAAGGAATAATTAAATTGTAAAAAAAATATAATTTTCTAGAGTTTCAATGTTTACTTAAGTTCATGCTCTTATTGATACCTTTAAAGCCACTATCACAGAGAGTTCATATACATCACAGCATACTTACTATTAGAGTTTCGCTCGTACGTAACTTTCACATTTCATTCAAGTTCATATAGAAATCTAGGAATTATTAACATTCAGTTCAAAATATTACTTTTACTCAATCTATTGAAATATCAACATATGTAGTGCAATGATTATAATGCACATGTCCCGATGTCTGATTATAAGTTCACTTTTACTTATGCCTCCCTTAACCTCCCACACCTTTATATTGTTGTGGGGATATAATCAGAATAAAATAGTACCACATAACATCTCACACTTGTTTTCAATAAGTGGAGCCAGAATGCCTCCCACATCCACCCTAGGTAGATGGGGCTAGAACAAAATATATAGAGCTTGTGTAATTAATCAGAGAGTGTATTTTTTCACACATTAGAACATTTTTAATGTTATGCTATAAACAGTACAATACAAATTCAATAATAATTAAATTATAATTTCAATGCAGTACTCAGATATATGAATTGCTACTAAAAAGTCACATTACATATGTAACTTATACTCACTGAACTGTTTCTACTCAAATTCAAACTTTAGAGAGATATTCGTATGAACATTTTTAAACTTTTATATAACATATAATTGCCAGAAAAATCTCAATCTATTTATATACTCAAAAATTTGCACAGAAAATTAACCAGTGAAAATCTAATTTCATATAGTCAAAATGTTCAAGATAAAGCGTACAATAATATATCAAAAATTATATAGTAAAAATGTCATAAGATTCGAGAAAATATATTTTTATCCATAAATTTTTTATAAAACTACTAGAATTGAAATTAGTGATAGGAGTTCAGAAGTCTATCTTATGCTTGGTGAAATCCCCAACCGGCCTGATGGACAAATTCCATGTTTTGGCCCTTAATCCTCTCTCTTCCTTTCTCTCTCCTCTCTTCTCTATTTTCTTCCTTTCTTCTTTGACAAGGTGGATGGGAAAAAATAATTAGGCAAATGGGTTGAGATTTTTAATTATTAAAAAATCACTAATCTAGCCTAGCACCACAGAGCTCCCAGAGAATCTTTTAAATTCTCCTAAAATCTTACAATTGGAGGGCTTGACATGGCAGCGGTGCCACCCAACTCTGCATCACATGTTCAAATTCCTTTCCCCATTGGAGAGCTCAATGTTGGCACCGTAAGACGCCCAGAGAGTATTTTATAAATAATATTTCACCCATTTTAAGTGTCCCTATCTACCAGAAATTTAATAAATTTCATAGGCAAATAAGCATACCAACGAATTTCTGATGGAATCTCATCCATCGCTAATAAGCGCATAAGAAATCTATTTTTGTCAAAAAATACTTTGGTGAAAAACCTTCTAGTAAAATTCTGATGGGTTTTCTTAGCAACCGATAGAATATTTTTTGTCGGAATCCAAAATTATAGCGGCAAAATTTTTTGCATACATACCATCCAAAAATTTCACTAGTATTTTTCAACAAAAAGTTCCACCGTAAATCTATCAATATCTTATATCGCATTATTTTCGGCAACATATCCATCGGAAGCTTGTAACATTTTGAAAAAACAAAACCACTCATTTGCTGCTTGGATTCTTTTACAATTACTCGATGAGGAACATCATAAAATTAAAGAGTTAAGCATAATAAATTAACCACACAAATATAATAATGGAATCACAAATTTAATAAAATAGATATATATAGGAACTAAAAAGCATAATATTTCATTAATAGGTGAATAAAATAAATATGTTTTGAAACAAAGTTTAAATTCAACAAGGTACATGTGTATAACATCAACATCCCTAAAACTAACACTACTCCTCCTCCATATCCTCATTCTCCTCAGCCTCTACAACCAATGCATCATAGAATGGCTCCCTAAATCTACATAGCTTATCTTGTATCTGGCTTTACTGCATTTGCATTTCAACTTATATTTTTTATATTTGCTCCATCTCTTTTATTAGGGCAGTCACCTTCTATCTCACTAACTCCTAGTCACTACCTAGATAGCCCGATGTGCTGAATGATTATGCCTTAAATGAATAAGCTTACGAGTCTAACCCATAAACTCTCCACTTCTACATTCCACCCACTGCATGTGACCAGGTATTGTAATCTAAATACTATGTTGATCCTGCAGAGGAATGTTCACTAGCTATAACTTGGCTCTCTCGAAGCTGTTTATAATCCTCTTGAAATATATGAAATGTATATAAAGATGGTATCTATGTTACTTATATTCATAATAATTTTGCAAGTTCCAATACTCATTTAGGAGTTCCTTGCTTAATTATTTACCCACTATTGATCCTCTAGCACTAATGGGTGAGAGTATGCAACTCCATAGTAGTGGGATCTCTACTCATGACTTCTTTCTATAATAGAATATAATAAGTTAGCTTGAAAATTGAAAAAAAAATGCATGCCCAAAAACTCCATAACTTCTAAGTTCATACCAAATGTCACCTATGTTTAGTGTGTGGAACTGAGATGCTAGTATCGAGGGTGTAATAACCCAAAATATAAAAAAGCATTGTAAAAATAAAAATTTGAATTTTTGTTTAAACTGGAGTGCTTCAGCACTATGCTTAGTAGCACTGTGGCGCTAAGCTTGAGACCACAGTAGTGCCAGAAACTATCGCGGCAACAATGAAGTCTTTATTCTATAGTAATTTTAGATTCAACATGTGATATTGCGGCGTTGGATCTGAGCGTTGCGGTGCTAGGCTACTAGAAATATTTATATATATATATATATTAAATCCTAAAAATCTTAAGCCATTCCCCCCAATGCCGTAGCTTGCTCGAGAAGGAAAGGGAGAAGGGAGAGGAAGAGGAGAGAGAAAAGAGAGAGAAAGTCATTTTTGGTTATTTTTATCCATTACTTCAGTTAGAAAAAAAATCTTCTGAACATTAAACGTGACTCAAATCTTACTCTAATTTTCAATGATTTTGTGTTTGATAATTTAATCTCTCTTAAATCAATAAAATTGCATTTTCTCTTAATTTACCGCGTAACTTATCATATATGATAGATATAGATTTTATGGATATTTTAACTGTAATATTACATGAATGTACTGGTTAAAATAATTATTATTTTTTGAAACTATTGATTATTATACATATTTTTCTAGATTTATAGATATCAGCATTTCATATTACATTTCATGCAAGAAAGGGGATTGATAAAAATGATATAAAATAAATATAGTACATGCATATAAGCAAGGAAGGCTAGATGTTAACACTATAATTAAATTGGGTTAGCTATTAAAATATAATATCATATGCATGAGGGTGGGCCGACGGCTTTCTTTTAAAGATGGATTGTGGTGTTATCCCAGTTATAGCCTGTAATTGATGACCGATTATGTCGATGGGCATAGGCAAACAATTCTTAATGATTTATTGAAAGCCACTTGCAATCATAAAATGATAAAGATATTATAATGACAACACTAATGATGAATACATATGAATGAATGATATACCATATTAGAGCTGAATGTCCTGCCTTACTGAATCATATGTTGAATCATATACTGAGTCATATACATATGCAATTTATACATTGATAAATATTGATAACATTGATAAGCAACGATAACATCAATATTATTAATAAGACTAATAGACATATAGAGAAATATGTGTGCATTACATATATTGATTTCATAAGAATATATAATTTACAAGATAGGAAAGACTGATAACATTGACACTTATATGTTCATTCTACAATATTAATTTATTGATTGCATATGTTCATACTATTGATTTAAGGATTTAAGTGCATTCATTTTCACTTTTTATTATTGATCATATTGAATTATACAAGTGATGATTAAGCATTAATGATATTGAATAGTACTGATTCTATTGATTGAGATGAATATACATATTGATCCTTTAAGTCTTATATTGAAAGCTTTAACAAGTTTTGGGTTTCTATTGGGCTTTATAAGCTTATTATGTAATTTTACTGATTTCAAGTTAGGGAATGTGTAAAGAACGTATGGAGTGAGACTGATTGAGATCCTCAAGTTTTTCTTTCAATTTTATTTTGTATTTTATCTTATTCTTTTGTAGTTAGGAGTTATTGATAGATTAATGATTGTTTGTGATCTTCTAGTTATTGTAAATATGATTTTCATAAATAAATATAATAAATTTTTTTAGTATTTATGATATTTAATTACTTCAGTTGGTATTGAATTATTATATATTTCATTGAGCTTTAACTCATTAGAAATAGTTGTACTACAAGAAAGGGGAACGAGCCAGTGGTGCTCTAAGCAGGAGGTTGACTGTACTTTTTTTGTACATACATTTAGGTTATGCATATAAATCAAAGTAGGAAGTTATACAGTCAGACTTTTGAGTACGTAAATTTTATTTGTCATGCTTAGTAAACTTTATATATATATATATATATTGATGAGTTATAAATATGCTTCAAATTATAAATTGTGAAAAATAATTATTAAAACTAAAAAAAATATGCATTGTGTTTGGATAGTCTGAATAGATCATTTCCTATTAACTCGATTCTGAAAGAAGTAATTCAATATGAGAGTTAGTAAGAGATATATCTATTTAGATTCTCCTTATCTATTATACTCTAAGTTGATTGAAAATAGGTCAAAATAGGGTTTAACAATTATATATATGATTTATAAAAGCTCGGGTTGATGATTAAAATGATAAAATAGATAATTATTTTGATTTAAATCTTGGGGCATGACAAATTGGTATTATAGTAGTTATTGGAGGAATTGAATTGTAACCAAAGCTATATAAATTGATTATAAGTGGATAAATATTGGGTAGTATTGATTTTTATCTTTTCATTTGATTGATTAATCCACATATGTATGTATATTGAGTTTATGTATTAATTGATTAGAAAAGAGAATTATATCAGTGGATAGATTAACTTTGTTGATTAGGACATACATAATGGATAGAGTGTAGCAGCAGATCCAATCAATTCCGACAGTTTGATGCAGTTTGCCAGTATGCTTGCACTGATAATGTGTGATGCTCAAGTAAATAGATAGGACCTAAGGAATAAGAAGAGGATAGACCTCTACAAATATTTCATAAACTAGCAATATTTCTATTCAAAAGGGAGGCTGAGAGATGATGGATAGGACAATATAGTGAAAAATTTTAGGCCAAATGAATGTGGAGATTACTTGGGCGGAGTTTGTTATGATTTTTATATATTGGTTTGTACTTTTGTCTGCTAGACACAAATATAAGAAGCTTTTATGAGATTGGAGCAGAGAGAAAAGACAGTGGTGCAGTATGAAGCCAAATTTACTTACTAGTGAGGTATGCTCCATAGTTGATTAGTACAGTAGATGAAAACTGCTATAGATTCCTGAGAGAAATGAATGATCAGTTAAGGCATCCACTAGTACCGTTAAAGATTTAGGAATTTTCAGAGTTAGATGAGAGAGCAAGATTGGTGGAGAATGATTTGGTTATTCTCTAGTTCAAGTAGGATATTAGTCAAAAGAGATTAAGAGATAATATGACCTAGAGAGATAGCAGCGAAAAGAAGGGCAGTAGGAAAGAATCTGAGTTAAGTGTGAGTAGTGTACTAGAGTGTGCTCGATGTGGAAAAAGATATATTGGATAGTGTTTTCCAATGACTAGATAGTGTTTTAAGTGGGGATAATAAGGAAACCGAATGGCTGATTGTTCGTTACAGCGATAGGGAATATGATATAGATTTAGAGGAGAGCAAGTTAGGCAAGGCTATAAATAGAGGATCATGAGATCTAGAGAATACAGTGAAGGATCTGCAAATCAGACATGTGGATAAGGAGTTGTTAAAGATTAAAGAGAATATGCAAAGTCGACCGTACTAACACTAGCACCAATATGACCCAGAGTTTACAGTTTGCTCAAGCAAGATGACATGAATACACCTGGAGTATCCACTGGTAGAATTTTTAATCTTGTGCATTTAATTATAATTAATTAGCATTACATTGCATGTTGAATAATTATGTATAAGTGTATGATTGAACTTGTGATTGAGTGAATGACATGAATGATAAGTCAATGATTAGTACTATTTTGGAGCTTTTTGAATGGATTTACTATTTTTGAATCGTATTGATTTATTTTGACAAATTTATGAATTGAATTTTTTTTAATCGAATTGACTTTATTTTTAATGATTTGATTTATTTAGTCTATCTTTGTTCGTGGAAATGTCAATGGCGATATTTTATCATGGTTAAAATGAAAGCTAAAATTTTTTGAAGCTATTGATTATTATATATATTTTCTTGGATTTATAAATTTTTGCATTTCATGAAAAGGGGATTAATACAACTGATATAAAATACATGTAATACATGCTGTTGACCTCATTTTTGTATGAGCTCAGTAGGACCAATCCAGACCTTAGGATCTTTCCAATCCTTAGGATCAATCTTAACCCTAGGATCAATCTGATCTTAGATCAATCCAAACGTTAAGATCAATCCAAATTCAAATCAATCCTGACCCCAGATCAATACAATTTAAGACAAATCTAGATTCTAGGATTCTCCTAGACTTCAGACCCTATGATCTATTCTAGACCCTAGGATTCTACCTGACTCTATATTATATGATCCTCTTAGATCCTAGGATTCTCCTAGATCTATCTAGAGCTTAGGATTCTTCTAGATCCTAAGACTATTCTAGATCCCAGGCCTTAGGACTTCCAGACCCTAGGATCTTCCTAGAATCCAGACTTTAGGTTCTATTCTAGATCCTAAGAACCTGCTAGATCTCAGACCTTAAGATTTCCTAGACTCTAGGATCTTCCTAGATTTCAGTCCCTAGGATCCACTCTGGACCCTAGGATTTCCCTAGATCAATTTAGATCTTAAGATTCTCCTAGATCTTAGATCTATCCAGATCTCAAATCCATTCAAACTCCAGACCAGTCCAAGCTTTAAATCAATCTATCCAAAACTCAAATCAATCTAGAATTCAAGTCAATTCAAATCCCTGACCAATCCTGACCTTCAAACAACCCAGATTTAGTTGCTCCAGCCTCTGACCTGACTTTAATCCTATCTAATCATCTAAAATCACACAAATGATTATAAATGATTTAGATAGTTCAAACCCTATCATTCAAGCTCAAAATCCAATTCAAAACCAGATTTCCAGATTCAAATCCAAGGCTAAAGGTCTAAGTCCTGAAAGCCTTTTCCAGCAAACCTTTGAACATTTCAAAACCCTATCAAATGACCTCTGATTAAAGATCTGTCAGTTCCACACTGATGTGACATGTCTCTAGAGGTAACCCTCCAAATTTGAGCTCATTCTGAGATCTCTAACCCCAGAAACTGAATTGAAATCCAAAGGCTGTAAAACCTTCAAATATTTACAGTCTATGCCACTGGACTTGCCACCCAGTGGATTTTGATCCTGGAGCTTTCTCCAAAGCCTCCAATCACCTCTAGACCCTTGAATATGACTTATTGAGCATTAAACTGCATTTTGTTGGATTCAATTTGACCCCCAGTTGACCAGGGGTCAAAATGACCAAAATACCCCTATGGGGTGTGAATAGTCACTTTGGTCAAATGAGCTCCAAATCAAATGCAGTCACTTCCAGCAAATTTCAAATGTCAAACCAAACCCATTGAACCCAGAACCAGCCCCTGGGTCAACCTGGTTGACCAAGTCAACCTAGTTGACCTAGAAGGCCCCTTAAGGGCCAAAATAGGTCATTTTGACCAAATGACCTCCTCTGACCTTGGGACCACCTCCATTGGTCTCCAAATGTCATTTCAAATCTGTTGAACCCATTTCTAGACCCTGGACCCACCTGGTTGACCAAGTCAACCAGTGTTGACCTAAAAGGCCCATTAAGAGCCCAAATAGGTCATTTTGATCAAATGACCTCTCCAGACCTTGAGACTACCACCAGCAGACTCAGAATGTCATTCTGAACTGGTTGGACCAAATCCCTGACCCTAGGTCAACTTGGTTGACCAAGTCAACCCAGTTGACCCATTAAGCCCATTAAAGGCCTAAATAGGTGATTTGCCCCAAGTGACCTATTTAAACCCTCAAACCACTCCTATCAGACTTCAAATACCATTTGAGATTAATCCAACCCAAATCCTGGCTCAGGGTCAACCTAGTTGACCAAGTCAACCTAGGTTGACCAGATCAACCTTTAAGCCCTTTCAACTTAAATCAAATTTCAAGCATACTCAAAACTCAATCAAACTCCCTTGATCATACCCTTCAATGATTTAGACTTGATTGGACTTTTGACCCAATCATTAGTTGACTTGGTAAATTAATTCCAAGTCTAGTCAAACTTGCCCCATTTGAGTCAAAATCACCTTAATCCTTCAATTCAAGCTCTCCAAATCATCAAACCCTTGAACCCATCCAAGAAGCTCCCTAGGCATCTTGTCATGCACCTCACCAGTCAACAAGTCAAGTTGATTGGTCAAACAGTCAACTCTAGCATGAGAAATGGCTTTAGGTGATTGACTTCTATTCAAGCTCCCACACCACTGATCGGCTTTGCTCCTAAACTACCCCATCAGTCTTTAGAACCCACCTGGACCCCAGTTGATCAACCCTTGACCTGTTGACTGGTCAGATGGTTAATGAGAGCTCAAATGGGCTCTAAATGGTCAACCCAACTCTTTGAGCCTTGCCCAACCAAACCTAAGTCCATTCAACCATTCAAACATGTTCTGGAATCATTTTAGACTCCAACCCGACCTAGTCTAACTCCTGGTGTGGCTCCTAGCTTAGCCTAACGTCCCTAGTGGTCCCCTCCATATGAGAGTGACCCAAGGCCGTTTTCACCTGGGCAATGCACCTCTCTGCTCCCTAACAGTCTGGGACAGCTGGCATTCATCCAGGGAACTTACCTGATAGATCCCAGCCATTGCTTTGGGCTCTAGGAGCTGAATAGGGTCAATAGGGCACGGGAGAGAAGGAGAGAAGTTATCTTTTCATTCCAGTCCAGCTCCAGCCTCTTTGAGTTTTCGTTCTGAGTATCCAGAGCTCCATATACCCCTTCCTGGTCATTTTCCGGCGTTTAGTGGCCGCCGGCGGCGAGCTCGATAGCAAACTGAAGCTAGGTCCGTCCTAGCTGATCAAACTCCTCATAGAAGCATCCTCCGAGCTTGAGGCCTTCAAGGAATTTGAGCGCGGACAGCCTACAAGCTCAACCATACCTTGAACACCTGAATCCATTGATCCTATCGTGGTAAAACTCTAAACCTAGCTATTGACTTAGCTTCTTAAATAATGCTATCGATATTACATCAAAAGCTTAGAAAACAATCTCTAATGATTTCTTTGATCCTATAATACCTCTGTTAAAAATCTTACGAGTTTTTACTAAGTATTTTAAGAATAAGAGATAAAAAATTACCCTAGGGTTTACGGTGACTCGAGGGAGAAGACGAAATCAGAGCCGTCTGTTCGATCTGTTCGATACGGACGGTCATGATTTCTTCAGTTTAATGGCTCAAATCCGATCCGTTAAACCGATGGACGAACGGATTTTATCTAGCTTCATCTGGTCCGTTCATTTCAAACCGCGGGGCTTCAGGTGGCCGTTCGATCTACCTGAATCAAGGCCAACCGCGAGATCTAATCTCAAGCGTTAGATCAGAAACGCGGTTGATCTAACGGTTAGTATCATTGCCGCGCTGGATAAGTAAGGCGGGGCCCGCTTGACCGCCGCCATCTGCGTGGCTGCATCCCGTCGCGCCGCGTGGAAAGTGCAGGACCGGTCAGCGCCGCCGTTTGACCGACTGTTTAAAACCTTTAAAAATAATTCAGAAAATACCCTAGAACTTCAAAAATTCATAAGAATTTCGTTTCTTATCCATTTTTGATGTTCTTGGGCTCGTTTTATTCGTATTTACGTTTAGTTTATTTTTAAAATAAAATAAAAATACTTTAAATAATTTTCTATTAATTATTTCAAGTATTCACAAAATCTAATTTTATTTTTAAATTGAAATATACAATCTCTTTTAATCTGAAATTTGGCAGAGGTGTTATAGGGCCTATGATTGAGCTTGTCTAATTTTCTTAAGTTTATTTGATGCAATCCCAATTAGTTTATGAATTTACAAAAAATCTTGATTACAATTTGATCTTGATTTTTGAAAATTCATAACTCATTTAATCTAAATCTGATTGTTGCATATTAGGGCTCTATGGAATCAGTGACAGACCCTCTATCACTGAAAAATATATATAACTCATTATTATGTATGGTTTAAGAGATTTTGATGCCAATGGTGTTAGGACCCATATTCATATTTATTAAACCATGCATAATTGTAATATCAAATTGGGTTAAGTATAATTTGAAAATATTCTCTATGTTTTCAAATGACTTTAATCCATTTTGATATGCTCATTTCTTTATGGTTAATCATTAAAGTTATAGATGATTGTGTAATCTATGACTTTTATGATTTACTATAAAATCATTCCATAGAGCATTAGGACACTTCATTTTGTTCTTTGATTGATAATTGGTATGATGGTAATTAGTGTCCAAGGGTTAGATAAACCTTGATTCAAACCTAATCAACCTAGAGACACTTAGGAACAATAATTAAGGATCTTAATTAGAGAACTTAGAAAAATTCCAAAAATTAGGATACAATTCCAATTGACTTGAAACTTTGAACACTTGAACATAGTGACACTCTCAGCTCTAGGAAAATTTTCCACTGAATTTTGAAATCATTAAGCCCCTCAATTAACCTAATCAAATTTGAACCTTAATTAAGCCTTAAAACCTTCCAATAAATTATAATAAATCAAGTTTAAATCCAAAAATTACGCATAATACCTCAAACTGACCAGAATCAAACCCTTAATCAATGAAAAATAAAAGCCCCTTGACTGGACTTCAAAATTAAGTTTAATTTAATTTTAATTGAAATTCAATATTTAATTAATTTAATTAATTAAAAATAACTAAAAATTCCAGAAAATTTCCAAACATTTGGAAATCACTCCTTAGGTCATTCCTGACCTTTGGAGTTGATTTCAAGAAGTTTGGAGGCCATTTGGATCCAAATCACAAAAAGGGTCTCTAATTAAACAATTTCAAAAATTCAATAAATACTCAAAACTTCAAAAATTCATAACTAATTCAAATGAACTCCAAATTGAGCAAACTCAAAGGCATACAACTCATATTAAGCTCTAATATTTGTTAAAAATGTTAAGTTTCTAGAAATCAATCAAATTTGAAAAAGTCAACTTTTGGTCAAACTTAGTTCAAATCAAGTCAAAACTTCAAACCTTCATAATAAAATCTAGAAAAATCCAATTTCAGCATACTTACTGTCTAACTAATCGTATTAAGGTCTAGTATTTTAATAAAATATTAAAGTTCCAGAAAACACTTTAAATCAAAAAGTCAACTTTTGACCCTTGAATTAAATCATTAAAATAATCCAGAAAATACCAAAATTCAATAAATCATTCAAAATTCCAGAAAACACTAATTCAAACTTAAAACCAGCAACCAACTAATTTTAATTAAAATTAATTAACCTTTAAACCTTAATCAAACTCAAATCACTTAATTATATCGGGTACCACTTGGTAACTCAGGCCTACGAGGCTATTAAATTAGCCCCAAGGAAGGTGAAATAAACTTCACGGCCTCGGTGTGCAATAAAGGTAATATCCAACTAATAATTAAAATCAAATTTAAAATTAATTTTAAGTCATTAAGATCTAAACTCAAATCAAAACTCCCTTAAGCCTTCAACCAACTAGAACTTTAAACAACTTCAATCAAATCATCCTATTTAGGACATATCAAAGCCACACGGCCTACCTCACACACTTTAGATGGTTTGCTAGGACAACCAACTTTAGTCTTAGGTTAGGTCGGTGTTTACTTTTCTGCTACTTGTGTGTGCCGGGTTTTCCGTGGTTTTCATTGCATGCTGGTTGCTAGATTTAAGTAATTGATGTTGATGTGATTGTTTATTTATTTACTGCACTCTGAGTTGATTGATTGTACATTAGATCTACCCTCAGGTTAGGAACGATTTATACTAATTCAATCTTATGCAGGTGGCCATGCTCATACAGGGCATAAAATTAAAGGGGGCAAAATCATAATTATTAAATTGCACAGGTGCTCCAGAATGCTTAAGTCCCCCTTTAAAATTGAAAGAGCATGGCCAAGCATGGCTGTGATTGAGCATTTTTAAATTTTAAATATATAACTGCTTGGGATATTTTTAAACTGTTGATTATTAGGATAACCTTGCAGGTTGTTGAGTCTAGATTTTAATTTTAATTAATGTAATTTGAGATGATATTTGAGTTGTAAATTTAAAGTGATTTGAAATTGAGATGTTTAAACATCCAGTTTGGAATCCAAAGAGGAAGGAACATCCCTTAGGGGAGAGTTCCTATCCATTTGGAGATCCAAATTAGGATGAAGTTCAAGTATCCAAAGAGAAAAGATAACACCCCTATCCAGGGGGAGTTTCTTTTCATTTGGATATCCAGACCCGACGATCCAAGGAGTTCTAAGGAGACGAAAAAGTGAAGAATGAGAAGAATCTCAAATCTCAAAGTCACTTGAGTCTTAGGAGTAGAATCCGGGTTGTAGTCAGTGGTACCCGGCCACTTTACTTTACTGCAGACCCTGGGTTCTATTATTAAGGGCACTTGCCTATGGACTTTCAGTTTGAGCATTTATTTAATTGATTTAATTATTTAAATGATTTAATTGATGTGTTGATTGCGATTAAGGACCTGCATGCTTTTAGTAGTTTATTTGGCGCTATTGCATGTCGATTTTGATTTAGCCTGGAACCCGATCGGAGGCTCGTGAGGGTACGGTCATTAACCTTTTCTACTTAAACAATAATTTAAAATTTTAAGCTCAGATAGAAACTTTAACGCTCTTAAGAAGTAAGCCCGGACTCGCCGGGAGTTTTTCATGCATACATATTGACTTTTCTCATCCGTGTTAGGCACCTCCCCGCCTGCGGGTTCTGGCAGACCACCTGACCTATTAGGGTGCAGTTCTGTCCAAGGGGATGTTGTGCAATCTCTAGGATAAAACCTATTTTTAAGCCTGATTTTAAAACTGCTACATTTTGATTCAAGCATTTCATCGAGTCAACTAGCATGCATTGCATTAGATACAAATTAAAAATTGAGTCTAAATCTTTAATTGCATTTCTAGCTTAAGCATTTAACCCAACATATGTTAAGGGGCTAAATAGGAATCTGCTCTAGATGTCAGCCCCGCTCTCCTTAAACAAATCTTAAACAACATTCTTAATCACTCTTTCATAAAGACTTTGACTCATGGTTTTTAAAAGCGTTTAGGTGGTTTAGCTGGCTCCCCAATCCAGGTCGGGGTAAGTCCAGGATTGCATTGCATTAGCTAGGTTCTAGGTCACTGATTCTCAGTACCCATTTTAGACTTAGGTTCTGAGGCAGATGTTCAATCCTAAGACCTCAATCTTCCGGGAATCTAATTCCCACTTTCTAATAAAATTGATCACTTAAACATTAAATCTTTTTCAATCCAATTCAAGCCCAACACTTAGGATATGTTGGGGTGTTTCTGAAGCAATTCAGAATCTTAAAGCACCTCCTACCATTCTTCCTTTGACTTCAGAAATAAGTGTTCAACATTGAACCAATCCCACTTGAAATTCAAGTCCTTGACCTCCTTTGACATCAAACGTTGAAATCTTAAATAAAATTCGTATCGCTATTTTAATCGAGAGTATTCGTAGGAAATTTTCGGGTTTCCTACGATGTAATTAACTACGAGGGCTTGCGCTCGTAGGAGATTTAGAAACCCAGACCAGATTTTCAAAATCAAGTTTTTTAAAATTTTAATTAATTATCTTTGGGAAATTCAAAAGACAACGATCATTATCGTCATTTTCAAATGATCGATAATAGATGATATCCTCTTTCCTTGGAAAGATATATCGTACTATTATCGTGATCTTGATTATGAAATTAATGATCTTTTTACTAGATTATTATAGTTAAATATTGGATTTAACATCATTTTGATTCTTAGGGATCATATGTTGTTTCTCCTTGAGTTTGACTACGATAATCAGATAAATTCAAATATTTGTAATCTGAACCTATTAGGGAACGATATGTTCACTTTTCGAGGTGATATATCATTCATAATAAGTGTTCGATTATAAAATTAAAATTCCAGGAATTCAACTTTCCCAAAGAAAATTAAACCTCTTTTCAAATATATATTTTTCAATCAAACAAAAAAATGGTGACTCCACTGGGGACTATCTCTCTCTCCATCTTTAATAGCGCTACGAATTTTATTGCATCGGTAGTTTTGACTACCTTTCTTCTGTTGGTCCCTCTACCCATTTCTCTCTTGGGTGAGTGTGGTCAACTCAATTAAGACATGTGAAAAGAGAGGTGAGTGTAGGAAACCTCCCTCCAAGCTGGGCTTTGACATTTTGCCTCCAAGTCTATTGGTAGAGCAAAAGAGTCAAGCCAAGCTTGTTAAAATCTTTTTGCATATGTTGCAAACTCACATGCGAATAAATCACAGCATGCTAAGTTTCACATTTTACAAAAAAATTTCTCAATCTCAAAGATCCAGATTCAAAATTTCTTTAATTCAACTTGGATTTTGACATTTCACCCTAAGCTAGCCAGTATGGTGAGAGAGTCAAACCAGGTCTCTAGATTTTCCCTTAACTTTTGTTAACCATTGTGTTGAAAATAAAACTCAACATTTTGAGTTTCAAAAGTCAAGGAAAATATTTCAAATCAACTTCAATCATCATTGCTATGTGTCTTCTACAATATTCTGTTGTAATTGAACACATGCAATTCAAATTCAAAATTCTCCGGTCAATTCTGGGCTTTGACATCTCATCCCTAAATTGCTTGGTGGGGTGTAAAGAGTCAAGCCTTAGGATCTTCAGGCTAATTTGGCACACCTACATATTTGAATAAAATTTAATATATTGAGTTCCAAATTTTGAAGAGGATCTGTTCAATTCCAACCTTGAGTTTAAATCCAGATTCAAATTCAAATTCAATTTTAATTTAAATCCAACTTCAAGCTCGAATTGAATCCAAGATTTAAATTTTAATTCAACTTCAAAACCAAATTCAATCTTAAGTTCAAATTCAATTTCAAAATTGAACTCAAATTTGATTCCAAACTTAAATTCAAACTTCAGATTTGATTTCAAGATTAAATTCGGGACTTTGACATTTCGACCCAAGTCAATTGGTGAAATAAAAAGAGTCGAGCCCGATCCCTGGATTTTTCATATCAATTTTAAGCACCTACATGATTGAGTGAAACTCAATCTGTTGAGTCATAAAATTTGAAGAAAGATCCATTTGACTTGAGTTTCAAGTGCAAATTCAAAATTTGAGAACAAACATAATTTCAACCTGAAATTTGAATTCTATTTTCAACTTAAAGTCGATTCAATTTTTAACGGGACTTTGACATTTCGACCCAAGTCAATTGGTGAAATGAAAAGAGTCAAGCTCGATCCCTGGATCTTTCATATCAATTCTATGTACCTATATGATTGAGCGAAACTCGATCTGTTGAGTCACAAAATTTGAAGAAAGGTCCATTCGACTTCAAACTTAAGCTCAAATTCAAATCTAACTTTGATTCAAAATACAATCTCAATCGTAAGTTCGAATTTGATTATCGCTTCAAATCTTAAATTCAATTTTGAACCCAAGTTTGAGTTTGAACTTTAACATTTTGCCCCAAGCTAATTGGTGTAGCGAAAGAGTCGGGTTCAACCCTTAAGTTCTTGTCAATTCTACGAACCTCTGTTTTGAATCTAAGCTTAACATGATTGAATTATTAAATTTTGAATACCATTAATCAGATTTAAAATTCAAATTCAAATTCAAGATTAACTAATTCAAATCATTGTTCATTAATTTCAGGATTTAAGCACTCAAATGGCTGGAAAACTCATTTTCTCTCTAGATAGAAACCTGATAGTCGAAGGAATCACTTTTGGTAATTTTATCCAGTTTGAAATGCAATTCCAAGACTTCAAGTTATCAGTCGACGGAGAAGAAATGATTGATCTGTCTGCTGGAATACGAAGGAATGTCCCCTTGGTTGAGATTACTTTAGGGTCAGGAGTTGACTCCCCCATCTCCGAGATGGAGGCTGGTGTCACCCCTTTACCCACTGTATCTTCTACTAAGGAGGATAACAACCAGAAGTCAATAACGATAGAAGAGCTACCATCTCAGCCTGAGATCGGGTCAAGTTCTAGTACCCCTGTCGTCAGCAAGGCCAACAAGAATAAAATGAAGAACTACCTTCGTAGAGTTAGAAAGAAGGTTGTTAAGGCCAGGAAGACTGCTGAGGCGAAAGCCTTAAAGCACGTCAAGTCCGAGGCTAATCAAAAGTTTGTTGCCCCTTCTACGTACCCCCTCCCAGGTGGAAATCATTTCCACCCTTCTCCTGTTACTCAAAGGAGGGAGGTTGTAGAAACGAGAGCACAATCTTCAATACACCTTCTCGACTACTACATGACGAGAATCAATCAAGCCAAAACTGAATAAACTCCAGCACCAGGCCCTAGGCCCCCAGTTGAAGGTTATGACCCGTCCACTCTACTAGATGATGTTAGGTCACGTTTCTATACGTGTCCCACTACATCAACTAGAGAGGAGGAGGTGTAGAAACCACTTGGGGTGTCACTCTCCTAATTACTAGACCACTAGTAATAAGAGAGGGGAAATAATCTAGGATTATATCATATAGTGATACCGTTAAAATTCAACTTTCAACGGGGTCCTATCGAGATAAATCTTTTGATTAAAGTGATGCATAACTTCTAAGGATAGTGCAGACCCAATAGTAGTCTCTCCCTCCAAGGAGATTGTAAGAATCTAATTCCGTACTACTGGAGTCTTGCCTCCTAGATTTGCAACTTCTTTTTAAGGAAAGCTTTTAATTTCTCAAGTGTACTGATTTCAAACTTTCAAGATAGTTGAGTTATCTTTTTAATGAAAATTGACCTCTATTTTGAGTTTTAAGCAGGAGAAAGTTGTAGTTGACTCCAAATATTTGAATACACCTCCCTCCCACCTCTTTTGTGGGATTGATTCGACTGTTGAGTTAAATCAATATCAAATTTAAGTTGATCTTTGAAATGAAAATCTTCTCAATTTTCTCGCAATTTTCTATCCTAATAGATATCTCTTGCGTGTTTAAAATCTGTTCAATGATTTTCGAAAGTCAAGCCAATATTCATTTTAAAAGACTGGGTCCTACCTTGAGGATTATTCGTCCTTGCATAAGAGAATGAGTTTTCTTTTCTTATACTCGAGATGTAATCCCGGTATTAAAATAGAGAAGGTGTAGCCTCTTCTTAAATTCAATTGAATTCAAAAGATGTGCAAAATACGCCAACAATCAAGAAATGCACAAAGTGCTCTAAAAATCAAAAAGATGCGCAATGGGCGCCACAAGTTAAGAAACATTGCAAAATGCACTATAAATCAAAAGATGCGTAAAGTGCGCCACCAAGAAAAGAGAAGAAAGAAAGAGGCTCCCTTCTTCTAAATTCTTGAATCTCAAGAGACCCAGTCAATTTTAAATTGCTTGATTTTGAAAGTCTTGAATCCAGATTCTCTACCGTGCATCGGTATTCTATCAAGATATAAAAATCTCTTATGCAAGAGAACTGAAAAAAATTGAATTTCTCTATTTGACTTTAACCTCTTTGAAATTGATTTTAATTCAAAATATTTAAGGGAGACCCCAGTTTAGTTTCTATGAAACTCGGTCTGGGTCAACAAAACCTAAGTTCTCAAACTTTTCAAAATCAGTTGGAGTCACTCAAACTTTTCACTGTACTTCTAAATTTGTTCCCGTTTGTCGTTCCGACAGGGTCCAAATTGCTAGAGGAAGTTTTCTAATAAAAAGAATGAATCTTCTATTCTTGATTAAAATTTAAATGTGGTCCTTGAGAAATGTGTGTAAGCCCTTGTGCATAGGCATCTTTTCCGTCAAGGCCTTCTTTGTAAAATTACACTCTATGCTGGGTCCAAGTTCAATCCCACTGGAGGAGTATTTTATAATGCTGGAAATTATCGTTCAAAATCAAACCATACCTTGTGCTGGGTCCTAGATCATTCTGATCTAGAAGCGTAGTTTCCTGAGCTGAGACTTGCTGTTTAAAATCAAACTCTAATTGAGCAGAGTGCTTGACTCCAATTCAAGGAGCTCAAGGGCATCAAATAAAAATTAATACATGCTCAACAAAGTTTGAAAGTTCATAAGTCACATTTGATTCAAGTTATTGATAAGTTGTCACTTTAGAACTCCCCAAGTAGGAGACTTGGTTGTAGTCTTTTGTAGACCGCTTCTAATCCGTTGTAAACTCAATGGAAAGCTTGAGTCAATGTTGACTGGATCGTTCATGACGATCTTTGAGGAAATTTTCCTTTGACTGATCAATCCTGAAGAATGCCACCCAATATTTTTAAATATTGGGGAGGTTCTTCAGGAAGTACCATGCCAGATGAGTGTCAAACTTAAAATTAAATTCAAAACACTTCAAATTCAAAATCAAATTCAAACAAATCAAAATCGAATCAAACAAAATCAAAATTCAAAATTCGAAATCAAATTCAACATCAATTAAAATCAAATTTCAAATTCAAAATTTTCAAACTCAAAACCAATTCGAATCAAATTCAAAACACATCACAGTTTTAAAACCCTTCAAATTCAAATTCGTCAAATCAAGTTTCAAAATCAAACATCTTTAAATTCAAGTTCAAAAATCATTCAAATTTCAAATTCCAGAATTCAAATCTCAAATTCCAGAATTCAAATCCGATCCTTTATAAATAACAAGTTTCCTCTGTATATGATCATTCCAGACTCGATCCTCTATGTGGAGCAAGTTTCCTCTACATATGATCATTCCAGACCCGATCCTCTATGTAGAGCAAGTTTCCTCTACATATGATCATTCCAGACTCGATCTTTTGTGTGAAGCAAGTTTCCTTCACATACGATCAATCCAGATCCGATCCTCTGTATAGAGCAAGTTTCCTTTATACATGATCACTCCAAACCCGATCCCCTATGTGAAGCAAGTTTCCTTCACATATGATCATTCCAGACCTGATCCTCTATATAGAGCAAGTTTCCTCTATATACGATCAATCCAGACCCGATCCTCTATACAGAGCAAGTTTCCTCTATATATGATCATTCCAGACCCGATCCTCTATATGAAGCAAGTTTCCTTCATATACGATCATTCCAGACCTGATCCTCTATATAGAGCAAGTTTCCTCTATATACGATCACCTTGACTCGATCCTCTGTGTGAAGCAAGTTTCCTTCACATATGATCATCCGGACTCGATCCTCTGTATGAAGCAAGTTTCCTTCATATATGATCATTCCAGACCTGATCCTCTATATAGAGCAAGTTTCCTCTATATACGATCACCTTGACTTGATCCTCTATGTAAAGCAAGTTTCCTTTACATACGATCACTCCAGATTCGATTCTGTGCGAAGCAATGCTTCCTTATCACAGGATCATCCAGTTTTCTTTTCCTTAAGGTTAGATGTGAGTCGTCATGCTTTCTTTCCTTAGGATTAGATCTTCTAGTGGTGGAGCACACCCTCTGTGGCACCATCCTAGGTTCAAAATCCAGATCTGACCTTCTGTGGGAAGCAATGCTTCCTTCCCTCAGGGTCCTCCAGTTTTTTTTTTCTTTCCTTAAGGTTAGATGTCAGTCATCGTGCTTTCTATCCTTAGGATTAGATCCGCTAGTGGTGGAGTACGCCCTTCGTGGCACTATCCTAGCTTCTTCTAGTTTTCTTTTTCTTAAGGTTAGATGTGAGTCATCGTGCTTTCTATCCTTAGGATTAGATCTTCTAGTGGTGGAGTACGCCCTTCGTGGCACCATCCTAGCTTCTTCCAGTTTCCTTTTCCTTAAGGACAGATGTGAGTCATCGTGCTTTCTATCCTTAGGATTAGATCCGCTAGTGGTGGAGTACGCCCTCCGTGGCACCATCCTAGTGTCTTCCAGTTTCCTTTTCCTTAAGGACAGATGTGAGTCATCATGCTTTCTTTCCTTAGGATTAGATCTACTAGTGATGGATAACGCCTTCTGCGGCACCATTCTAGTTTCAAAATTCAAAATTTCAAGGATGATCTCCTATATGAAGTAATATTACCTTCCTATGAGATCATCCAACTCTTCTCTTCCTTAGAGTAAGTATTCTCCTTCTCTTAGGATTTTATTCCCCAGTGATGGAATAAGTCCCTTGTGGCCCCGTCCTAGATTCAATTTCAACTCCAAATTCAAACTTTCTTCTCCTCAAGATCAGGCTTTTCTCCTTCCTTTAGGATTAGACTCCCCAGTGATGGAATAAGTCCTCTATGGCACCGTCCTGGATTTAATTTCAAAATCCAATTCTCTCTTCCTTAGGGTAGGTTCTTCTTCCTTCCCTTGAGATTAGACTTCCTAGTGATGGAGTAAGTCCTCTATGGCACCGTCCTGGAATCAATCTCAATCAAGCTTTCTTTTCTTTAGGGCTAGGTATTTCTCCCTTCCCTTAGGATTAGATCTATTAGTGGTAGAGTACGCCCTTTGTGGCACTGCCCTAGTATCAAAATTCAAACTTGATCCTCTATAGTTAGGAATTCTTCCCTTCTATATGATCATCCAGATTTTTCTTTTCCTGTAAGGATAGGATTCTTTCCCTTCCTTAGGATTAGATCCACTAGTGGTAGAGTACGCTGTTTCCAGCACTACCCTAGTATCCTTTCAAATCTAGTTTTCTAAGGTTAGGATTTTCCTTTCCCTTAGAATCAAATTCATACTTGATCCTCTATAGTTAGGAGTTCTTCCTTTCTATACGATCATCCAAGCCTTCTTTTCCTTAGGGATAGGTTTTCTTCCTTCTCCTAGGACTAGATCTACTAGTGGTAGAGTACGCTGTCTCCAGCACTACCCTAGTATCATTTCAAATTTAATTTTCTAAGGTTAGGATTTCCTTTCCCTTAGAATCAAATCTAGATTTAATCCTTTATAGTTAGGAGTTCTTCCTTCCTATAGGATCACCTAGACTTCCTTCTCCTTTAGGGATAGATTCTTACTTCCCCTTAGGATTAGACCCATTAGTGGTAGAGTACGCTTTTTCTAGCACTACCCTAGTATCTATTCAAACTCTGATTCCCCAGGAATAAATTTATTTTTCCCTTAGGAACAAAACTCCGGACTTGACCATTCTATTCGGTCAACACCAATATGTGCAATATAACTACATTCTATTACACATATTGGGGGTCCATTTGTTGACCTCATTTTTGTATGAGCTCAGTAGGACCAATCCAGACCTTAGGATCTTTCCAATCCTTAGGATCAATCTTAACCCTAGGATCAATCTGATCTTAGATCAATCCAAACGTTAAGATCAATCCAAATTCAAATCAATCCTGACCCCAGATCAATACAATTTAAGACAAATCTAGATTCTAGGATTCTCCTAGACTTCGGACCCTAGGATCTATTCTAGACCCTAGGATTCTACCTGACTCTATATTATATGATCCTCTTAGATCCTAGGATTCTCCTAGATCTATCTAGAGCTTAGGATTCTTCTAGATCCTAAGACTATTCTAGATCCCAGGCCTTAGGACTTCCAGACCCTAGGATCTTCCTAGAATCCAGACTTTAGGTTCTATTCTAGATCCTAAGAACCTGCTAGATCTCAGACCTTAAGATTTCCTAGACTCTAGGATCTTCCTAGATTTCAGTCCCTATGATCCACTCTGGACCCTAGGATTTCCCTAGATCAATTTAGATCTTAAGATTCTCCTAGATCTTAGATCTATCCAGATCTCAAATCCATTCAAACTCCAGACCAGTCCAAGCTTTAAATCAATCTATCCAAAACTCAAATCAATCTAGAATTCAAGTCAATTCAAATCCCTGACCAATCCTGACCTTCAAACAACCCAGATTTAGTTGCTCCAGCCTCTAACCTGACTTTAATCCTATCTAATCATCTAAAATCACACAAATGATTATAAATGATTTAGATAGTTCAAACCCTATCATTCAAGCTCAAAATCCAATTCAAAACCAGATTTCCAGATTCAAATCCAAGGCTAAAGGTCTAAGTCCTGAAAGCCTTTTCCAGCAAACTTTTGAACATTTCAAAACCCTATCAAATGACCTCTGATTAAAGATCTGTCAGTTCCACACTGATGTGACATGTCTCTAGAGGTAACCCTTCAAATTTGAGCTCATTCTGAGATCTCTAACCCCAGAAACTGAATTGAAATCCAAAGGCTGTAAAACCTTCAAATATTTACAGTCTATGCCACTGGACTTGCCACCCAGTGGATTTTGATCCTGGAGCTTTCTCCAAAGCCTCCAATCACCTCCAGACCCTTGAATATGACTTATTGAGCATTAAACTGTATTTTGTTGGATTCAATTTGACCCCCAGTTGACCAGGGGTCAAAATGACCAAAATACCCCTATGGGGTGTGAATAGTCACTTTGGTCAAATGAGCTCCAAATCAAATGCAGTCACTTCCAGCAAATTTCAAATGTCAAACCAAACCCATTGAACCCAGAACCAGCCCCTGGGTCAACCTGGTTGACCAAGTCAACCTAGTTGACCTAGAAGGCCCCTTAAGGGCCAAAATAGGTCATTTTGACCAAATGACCTCCTCTGACCTTGGGACCACCTCCATTGGTCTCCAAATGTCATTTCAAATCTGTTGAACCCATTTCCAGACCCTGGACCCACCTGGTTGACCAAGTCAACCAGGGTTGACCTAAAAGGCCCATTAAGAGCCCAAATAGGTCATTTTGACCAAATGACCTCTCCAGACCTTGAGACTACCACCAGCAGACTCAGAATGTCATTCTGAACTGGTTGGACCAAATCCCTGACCCTAGGTCAACTTGGTTGACCAAGTCAACCCAGTTGACCCATTAAGCCCATTAAAGGCCTAAATAGGTGATTTGCCCCAAGTGACCTATTTAAACCCTCAAACCACTCCTATCAGACTTCAAATATCATTTGAGATTAATCCAACCCAAATCCTGGCTCAGGGTCAACCTAGTTGACCAAGTCAACCTAGGTTGACCAGATCAACCTTTAAGCCCTTTCAACTTAAATCAAATTTCAAGCATACTCAAAACTCAATCAAACTCCCTTGATCATACCCTTCAATGATTTAGACTTGATTGGACTTTTGACCCAATCATTAGTTGACTTGGTAAATTAATTCCAAGTCTAGTCAAACTTGCCCCATTTGAGTCAAAATCACCTTAATCCTTCAATTCAAGCTCTCCAAATCATCAAACCCTTGAACCCATCCAAGAAGCTCCCTAGGCATCTTGTCATGCACCTCACCAGTCAACAAGTCAAGTTGATTGGTCAAACAGTCAACTCTAGCATGAGAAATGGCTTTAGGTGATTGACTTCTATTCAAGCTCCCACACCACTGATCGGCTTTGCTCCTAAACTACCCCATCAGTCTTTAGAACCCACCTGGACCCCAGTTGATCAACCCTTGACCTGTTGACTGGTCAGATGGTTAATGAGAGCTCAAATGGGCTCTAAATGGTCAACCCAACTCTTTGAGCCTTGCCCAACCAAACCTAAGTCCATTCAACCATTCAAACATGTTCTGGAATCATTTTAGACTCCAACCCGACCTAGTCTAACTCCTGGTGTGGCTCCTAGCTTAGCCTAACGTCCCTAGTGGTCCCCTCCATGTGAGAGTGACCCAAGGCCGTTTTCACCTGGGCAATGCACCTCTCTGCTCCCTAACGGTCTGGGACAGCTGGCATTCATCCAGGGAACTTACCTGATAGATCCCAGCCATTGCTTTGGGCTCTAGGAGCTGAATAGGGTCAATAGGGCACGGGAGAGAAGGAGAGAAGTTATCTTTTCATTCCAGTCCAGCTCCAGCCTCTTTGAGTTTTCGTTCTGAGTATCCAGAGCTCCATATACCCCTTCCTGGTCATTTTCCGGTGTTTGGTGGCCGCCGGCGGCGAGCTCGATGGCAAACCGAAGCTAGGTCCGTCCTAGCTGATCAAACTCCTCATAGAAGCATCCTCCGAGCTTGAGGCCTTCAAGGAATTTGAGCGCGGACAGCCTACAAGCTCAACCATTCCTTGAACACCTGAATCCATTGATCCTATCGTGGTAAAACTCTAAACCTAGCTATTGACTTAGCTTCTTAAATAATGCTATCGATATTGCATCAAACGCTTAGAAAATAATCTCTAATGATTTCTTCGATCCTATAATACCTCTGTTAAAAATCTTACGAGTTTTTACTGAGTATTTTAAGAATAAGAGATAAAAAATTACCCTAGGGCTTACGGTGACTCGAGGGAGAAGACGAAATCAGAGCCGTCTGTTCGATCTGTTCGATACGGACGGTCATGATTTCTTCGGTTTAATGGCTCAAATCCGATCCGTTAAACCGATGGACGAACGGATTTTATCTAGCTTCATCTGGTCCGTTCATTTCAAACCGCGGGGCTTCAGGTGGCCGTTCGATCTACCTGAATCAAGGCCAACCGCGAGATCTAATCTCAAACGTTAGATCAGAAACGCGGTTGATCTAACGGTTAGTATCATTGCCGCGCTGGATAAGTAAGGCGGGGCCCGCTTGACCGCCGCCATCTGCGTGGCTGCATCCCGTCGCGCCGCGTGGAAAGTGCAGGACCGGTCAGCGCCGCCGTTTGACAGACTGTTTAAAACCTTTAAAAATAATTCAGAAAATACCCTAGAACTTCAAAAATTCATAAGAATTTCGTTTCTTATCCATTTTTGATGTTCTTGGGCTCGTTTTATTCGTATATACGTTTAGTTTATTTAAAAAATAAAATAAAAATACTTTAAATAATTTTCTATTAATTATTTCAAGCATTCACAAAATCTAATTTTATTTTTAAATTGAAATATACAATCTCTTTTAATCTGAAATTTGGCAGAGGTGTTATAGGGCCTATGATTGAGCTTGTCTAATTTTCTTAAGTTTATTTGATGCAATCCCAATTAGTTTATGAATTTACAAAAAATCTTGATCACAATTTGATCTTGATTTTTGAAAATTCATAACTCATTTAATCTAAATCTGATTGTTGCATATTAGGGCTCTATGGAATCAGTGACAGACCCTCTATCACTGAAAAATATATATAACTCATTATTATGTATGGTTTAAGAGATTTTGATGCCAATGGTGTTAGGACCCATATTCATATTTATTAAACCATGCATAATTGTAATATCAAATTGGGTTAAGTATAATTTGAAAATATTCTCTATGTTTTCAAATGACTTTAATCCATTTTGATATGCTCATTTCTTTATGGTTAATCATTAAAGTTATAGATGATTGTGTAATCTATGACTTTTATGATTTACTATAAAATCATTCCATAGAACATTAGGACACTTCATTTTGTTCTTTGATTGATAATTGGTATGATGGTAATTAGTGTCCAAGGGTTAGATAAACCTTGATTCAAACCTAATCAACCTAGAGACACTTAGGAACAATAATTAAGGATCTTAATTAGAGAACTTAGAAAAATTCCAAAAATTAGGATACAATTCCAATTGACTTGAAACTTTGAACACTTGAACATAGTGACACTCTCAGCTCTAGGAAAATTTTCCACTGAATTTTGAAATCATTAAGCCCCTCAATTAACCTAATCAAAATTGAACCTTAATTAAGCCTTAAAACCTTCCAAAAATTATAATAAATCAAGTTTAAATCCAAAAATTACGTATAATACCTCAAACTGACCAGAATCAAACTCTTAATCAATGAAAAATAAAAGCCCCTTGACTGGACTTCAAAATTAAGTTTAATTTAATTTTAATTGAAATTTAATATTTAATTAATTTAATTAATTAAAAATAATTAAAAATTCCAGAAAATTTCCAAACACTTGAAAATCACTCCTTAGGTCATTCCTGACCTTTGGAGTTGATTTCAAGAAGTTTGGAGGCCATTTGGATCCAAATCACAAAAAGGGTCTCTAATTAAACAATTTCAAAAATTCAATAAATACTCAAAACTTCAAAAATTCATAACTAATTCAAATGAACTCCAAATTGAGCAACTCAAAGGCATACAACTCATCTTAAGCTCTAATATTTGTTAAAAATGTTAAGTTTCCAGAAATCAATCAAATTTGAAAAAGTCAACTTTTGGTCAAACTTAGTTCAAATCAAGTCAAAACTTCAAACCTTCATAATAAAATCTAGAAAAATCCAATTTCAGCATACTTACTGTCTAACTGATCGTATTAAGGTCTACTATTTTAATAAAATATTAAAGTTCCAGAAAACACTTTAAATCAAAAAGTCAACTTTTGACCCTTGAATTAAATCATTAAAATAATCCAGAAAATACCAAAATTCAATAAATCATTCAAAATTCTAGAAAACACTAATTCAAACTTAAAACCAGCAACCAACTAATTTTAATTAAAATTAATTAACCTTTAAACTTTAATCAAACTCAAATCACTTAATTATATCGGGTACCACTGGGTAACCCAGGCCTACGAGGCTATTAAATTAGCCCCAAGGAAGGTGAAATAAACTTCACGGCCTCAGTGTGCAATAAAGGTGATATCCAACTAATAATTAAAATTAAATTTAAAATTAATTTTAAGTCATTAAGATCTAAACTCAAATCAAAACTCCCTTAAGCCTTCAACCAACTAGAACTTTAAACAACTTCAATCAAATCATCCTATTTAGGACATATCAAAGCCACACGGCCTACCTCACACACTTTAGATGGTTTGCTAGGACAATCAACTTTAGTCTTAGGTTAGGCCGGTGTTTACTTTTCTGCTACTTGTGTGTGCCGGGTTTTTCGTGGTTTTCATTACATGCTGGTTGCTAGATTTAAGTAATTGATGTTGATGTGATTGTTTATTTATTTACTGCACTCTGAGTTGATTGATTGTACATTAGATCTACCCTCAGGTTAGGAACGATTTATACTAATTCAATCTTATGCAGGTGGCCATGCTCATACAGGGCATAAAATTAAAGGGGGCAAAATCATAATTATTAAATTACACAGGTGCTCCAGAATGCTTAAGTCTCCCTTTAAAATTGAAAGAGCATGGCCAAGCATGGCTGTGATTGAGCATTTTTAAATTTTAAATATATAACTGCTTGGGATATTTCTAAACTGTTGATTATTAGGATAACCTTGCAGGTTGTTGAGTCTAGATTTTAATTTTAATTAATGTAATTTGAGATGATATTTGAGTTGTAAATTTAAAGTGATTTGAGATTGAGATGTTTAAACATCCAGTTTGGAATCCAAAGAGGAAGGAACATCCCTTAGGGGAGAGTTCCTATCCATTTGGAGATCCAAATTAGGATGAAGTTCAAGTATCCAAAGAGAAAAGATAACACCCCTATCCAGGAGGAGTTTCTTTTCATTTGGATATCCAGACCCGACGATCCAAGGAGTTCTAAGGAGACGAAGAAGTGAAGAATGAGAAGAATCTCAAATCTCAAAGTCACTTGAGTCTTAGGAGTAGAATCCGGGTTGTAGTCAGTGGTACCCGGCCACTTTACTTTACTGCAGACCCTGGGTTGTATTATTAAGGGCACTTGCCTATGGACTTTCAGTTTGAGCATTTATTTAATTGATTTAATTATTTAAATGATTTAATTGATGTGTTGATTGTGATTAAGGACCTGCATGCTTTTAGTAGTTTATTTGGCGCTATTGCATGTCGATTTTGATTTAGCCTGGAACCCGATCGGAGGCTCGTGAGGGTACGGTCATTAACCTTTTCTACTTAAACAAAATTTAAAATTTTAAGCTCAGATAGAAACTTTAACGCTCTTAAGAAGTAAGCCCGGACTCGCCGGGAGTTTTTCATGCATACATATTGACTTTTCTCATCCGTGTTAGGCACCTCCCCGCCTGCGGGTTCTGGCAGACCACCTGACCTATTAGGGTGCAGTTCTGTCCAAGGGGATGTTGTGCAATCTCTAGGATAAAACCTATTTTTAAGCCTGATTTTAAAACTGCTACATTTTGATTCAAGCATTTCATCGAGTCAACTAGCATGCATTGCATTAGATACAAATTAAAAATTGAGTCTAAATCTTTAATTGCATTTCTAGCTTAAGCATTTAACCCAACATATGTTAAGAGGCTAAATAGGAATCTGCTCTAGATGTCAGCCCCGCTCTCCTTAAACAAATCTTAAACAACATTCTTAATCACTCTTTCATAAAGACTTTGACTCATGGTTTTTAAAAGCGTTTAGGTGGTTTAGCTGGCTCCCCAATCCAGGCCGGGGTAAGTCCATGATTGCATTGCATTAGCTAGGTTCTGGGTCACTGATTCTCAGTACCCATTTTAGACTTAGGTTCTGAGGCAGATGTTCAATCCTAAGACCTCAATCTTCTGGGAATCTAATTCCCACTTTCTAATAAAATTGATCACTTAAACATTAAATCTTTTTCAATCCAATTCAAGCCCAACACTTAGGATATGTTGGGGTGTTTCTGAAGCAATTCAGAATCTTAAAGCACCTCCTACCATTCTTCCTTTGACTTCAGAAATAAGTGTTCAACATTGAACCAATCCCACTTGAAATTCAAGTCCTTGACCTCCTTTGACATCAAACGTTGAAATCTTAAATAAAATTCGTATCGCTATTTTAATCGAGAGTATTCGTAGGAAATTTTCGGGTTTCCTACGATGTAATTAACTACGAGGGCTTGCGCTCGTAGGAGATTTAGAAACCCAGACCAGATTTTCAAAATCAAGTTTTTCAAAATTTTAATTAATTATCTTTGGGGAATTCAAAAGACAACGATCATTATCGTCATTTTCAAATGATCGATAATAGATGATATCCTCTTTCCTTGGAAAGATATATCGTACTATTATCGTGATCTTGATTATGAAATTAATGATCTTTTTACTAGATTATTATAGTTAAACATTGGATTTAACATCATTTTGATTCTTAGGGATCATATGTTGTTTCTCCTTGAGTTTGACTACGATAATCAGATAAATTCAAATATTTGTAATCTGAACCTATTAGGGAACGATATGTTCACTTTTCGAGGTGATATATCATTCATAATAAGTGTTCGATTATAAAATTAAAATTCCAGGAATTCAACTTTCCCAAAGAAAATTAAACCTCTTTTCAAATATATATTTTTCAATCAAACACATGCATGTAAGGAATGCTAGCTATTAACACTATAATTAATTCGGGTTAGCTATTAAAATATAATACTTTATGTAGAAGGGTGGGCCGATTGACATTCCTTTATAGATGTGTTGTGAAGTTATTCCAATTGTAACCTATAATTGATGACCGATTATGTTGACAGGAAGAGGGTGTCGACTCTTAATGATTTATTGAAAGCCACTTGTAATGATAAAATGATAAAGATGTTGTAATAATGATGATAATAATGAATATATATGTAGAAATAAAAACACCACATTAAAGCTAAACGTCTTACTTTGTTGAATCATATGTTAAATCATATATTGAATCATATATAGATGCATTCCATATATTGATAAGCATTAACAAGCATTGATATCATCGATAACATCGATAGCATTGATAACATCATAATATTATAGCTAATAAGCATAAATTATGTTATATTTTTATATGTGTTTTTATTAATTTAAATGTGTTATTTTAGTTATTTGTGTGTAGGAAAAACTCAAAAATGACAAAAAATCTAAAGTAGAATACAGCACTGCGGTGCCCAACAATTACACGTTGTAGCGCCCTCTTCCATATCACTGAAGCATCACATTTGGACATGACAACACCATGTTCACTGTCTTCAAGCGCTGCAGCGCCAAATGATCAACTTGGCAGTGCCGTATTTATTGTCTTCATGCCGCGGCATCACGATCTATCACACCTTGGTGCCAAATCAACCACTCGGGCACCGCAGTATTCAAAAGTTAGCAGTGCCACGACATAATAGTTATAACTTCCAAGGGACATGATCTGCCAGCAAAGTGACACGACTGTTCACTAAGTAATTGGTCCACATGAATAAACACTGCGGCGGTATAAAAATTCCAGCGCAGGGCTAATTCATTTTACAGGCACCGTGGCATAACTCTTTTAAGTATCATAGCGCTGCCTACTATTTTTATATTTTCTTATAAATAATAGTGATGTTATGTTTGTAACAGAGTTCAGTCACTTGTCTAATTTTAATATTTTTTAGAGTACTTCTTTAGATCTCTCTTAGAGTTAATTCTAAAGGAGACTAGAGAAGTATTAAATACAATCATTAGAGTATTTTAGTCTATATTTATTTGAGCAACTCTGTATATTAAGAAAGGAGTGTAAAGGAGATACATTGATTCTTCTGGGTAATATCATTCTCTTATTTATTCTTCTATGATTTTAATAAAAATGAGTTTGCTTATCTTTTCTTCCATACCTGGCTAATTCTTTAGTTTTGGATTGATAATGTAGAGAACATATTAAGTACTAATAAAAATTCTTGTGTTATAAATTTAAATGATATTTTTAATATTTTCCCATTCTTTATTTAACGCACATAGTGGCCGTATATATAGTTAAAATCTAAGTGTGATATATAGCCTCAACGGAGGGATGCAAGAATAACTAAATATATTAAAATAATATGTTTGCATACCTAAATATAGGATGTAAAATATACTAGATTCTTAAGGAGGTGATATAAATATAAGAGTTCAATAGATATATTTTTCACCTCTACAAGCTCAACAGAGATCTAAGAATGCATATACTCTGAATCATATTATAAATAAGAATTTTATTAAAAAATATATGTAATTTATATTCATTAATCTAAAATACTTTATTTAAATATTATGTCCTTTATTTTTACTTATTTTATTCAGTGATTGAATCTATACAACCAATATTTTTATTTCAGTAGGATAATTTTATAATTAGAGTAAATGGTAGTAGTTGATTGCTAAAAAGCATACTTTCTCGTGAATTTGACACTCTACTCTATCACTTTATTACTTGATATGACACGTATACTTGCATGTATTAAGTGGGGTTTATTATTATTTATATATCAAAGAAAACTTAAGTGTTGTATAGGGGAGATAGAGCCTTAAATGTTTTAACAATATAATAGTGCACTCCATAGCAGCCTCCATCAAGTTTTTGGCATCATTGCCAAGGAAGTATTTCACTTGTATATATTTTAACTATATTATTAAATTAATTGCATATTAAACCTACTTATATCTTTTATTTTTAATTACTTTGATTACTGATTATATATTTTTGGTTTCATTTTTTATAGCCATAGAAAGAAACTTTTGTTGTTTGATCCTGAAATTAAGAGCTCTTTCTGAAATTTTAAAAACCAAAGAGATTTTTAAAATGACTGAACCTGTATTAGAGCAAAATCATTCTAGACATCTTAATGATTATGCAAACCCTTTAGTAGACGGAATTCATTAGAGCATTAATATACCTACAATCCAAGCTAAAAATTTTGAATTAAAAACTGTCATTATTCAAATGATTCAAAACTCTCAGTTTAGAGGAACTTCTGTAGAAGATCCCAATTTATATTTAGTCTGTTTCTTAAAAATTTGTGCAATATTTAAGTATAATAGTATCAGTGATAATGCTATTAGACTTAGATTGTTTCCCTTTTCTTTAAGAGATAAAGCTAAGATGTGATTGAATCATTTACCCCCAGGCTATATAACTATTTGGAATGAGTTGGCTCATAAGTTTCTTGCTAAGTATTTTTCACCTTCGATAACTGTCAAACTTAGAAACGACATAACTTCTTTTACTCATTTTGAAGGAGAATTCATTTATGAGAGTTGTAAAAGATTTAGGGAAATGCTTAGAAAATGCTCTCATCATGCTTTACCTGATTGGTTGGTTATTCAAATATTTTATAATGGATTAGTAGGATCTCTTAAAGCTATAATTGATGCTGAAGTTGGAGGATCATTAATATTTAAGCCATTTAAAAAAGCTTATAAATTACTAAAAAAATGATTACTAATAATTTATTGTGGTCTGCTTATAGGTTAATCCTAAGGAAGTAGTAAGAATTTATGAATCTGATGATTTATCAATCTTGATTGCACAAGTTATAATAATTTCTAAAAAATTGAATACAATAGGAGTATAGAGGAGACACATTGATCCTTCTTGGTGATTTCATTCTCTTGTATTTTTGTTCTTCTACAATTTCAATAAAAATGAGTTTACTTATATTTTATTTCATGTCTGGCTAATTCTCTAGTTTTGGATTGATAATATAGACAACATATTAAGTACTAATGAATATTCTTGTGCTATAAATTTAAATGATATTTTTAAAATTTTCCCATTTTATATTTAATGCATATAGGGGTCATATGTGTAGTTAAAATCTAGTGTGATATATAGCCTCGATGGAGAAATACAAGAATAACTAGGAATATTAAAATAGTATGTTTGCATATTTAGATATAAGATATAAAATATGCTAGGTTCTTAAGGTGATGATATAATTTAGGAGGTCAGTAGATATCCTTTTCACCCTAATAAATTTGACAGAGATCTGGAGATGCATATGCTCTGAATCACATTATAAATAAGAATTTCATTAGAAAATATATGTAATTTACATTCATCAATCCAAAATACTTTATTTAAATATTGTATCTTTTATAGTTATTATTTTTGTTCGATGATTGAATCTTCACAACCAACATTTTTATTTCAGTGAGATAATTTTGCAATTAGAGTAAATGGTAGTAGTTAATTGCTAAAAAGTATACTTCATCATGGGTTTGACACTCCACTCTATTACTTTATTACTTGATTCGGCATGTATACTTGCATGTATGAAGTGAGGATTATTATTATTTTATATCAAAGAAAACTTAAGCATTGTTTCGGGGAGATAGAGCTTTAAATATTTTAACAATTCAATAGTGCACTTCACAGCAACACCCATCAATAGCATTGATAATATTAATAGCATTGGTAGTATCGATAGCATTGATAACACTAATAGATAGATAGAAAAATATGTGTGTTACATGTATTGATTTCATAAGAATAGATATTTAATAAGATAGACAAGACTGATGACATTGACACATATATGTTCACATTATAGTACTTATTTATTGATTGCACGTTTTCGCACTATTGATTTATGGATTTAAGCACGTTGATTCTCACTTTTCATTATTGATCATATTGAATCGTGCAAATAATGATTGAGCATTGATGACATTGAATACTACTGATTCTATTGATTGAGATGAGCATGCATATTAATCATTTAAGTCTTACATTAAAAGCTTTAGCGAGTGATTTCTATTGTGCTTTGTAAGCTATAGTTTTATTGATTTGAGGTCAGGAAAGGGGTTAGGACCATATGGAGTGAGACTCATTGAGATCTTGGGATTCTTCTTTCAATTTTGTTTTATATTTTCTCTTGTTCTTTTATAGTTAGGAGCTACTGATAGATAAGTGATTGTCAGTGATCTTCTAGTTATTATAAATATAATTTTGGTGAATGAATATAGTGAAATATTTCAATGTGTATTATATTTAATTTTTTTTGCTAGATGCTGAATTATATGAATGATTTATAGAAGCTTTGGTTGATGATTAAAAAGATAAAATAGATAATTCTTTTGATTTAGATCTTGGGACGTGACAAAGAGAGATGCCTGTGTCTCGAATGTTAGAAGCCCTATTCTACATTTTTTGCTCCCTCCTAATATACTTTGGGCCCCACTCTCTGCTCAACTTTGCCTACGAAACCTTATGACAACTAATAATTCGGAGTGAGTGGTGCACCTATCCCAAATTGGTTGTTGAGCTGTATGAAGTAATTCATAGAAGTTTTGTAAGTCCCTATGTGGTGGCTCATCTGTATGTTCCCTAAATTATTGACCTATAAACAAACCAATATTTTTTATCGTCCCATTAACTAGATAGTTAGGGTAATATGAGCAACCTATTTATACAATTTAATTTGGAATAAAAAATTATCATAAATTGATAAAAAAAAATTTATGTCCAACCCTATAATAACTTAAGAATCACCACCAAAAAAGATGTTTATGCAAAATAACAACTACTTAAAACTCCTATCTAAAGAAAATTTTTAAAAAAGGAGTGCCAACCGAAAATTTTCAAATCAATTATAAACTTTATATAAAAGACAATCATATTTTAATTGATAATGATGAAAGTTATGAAGATTTATCTTTAATTTTTTTAAAGAATCAACAAAAATGGAGTTGGAATGAAAAATGGAAGAGGAAGGCACTAACAAGACCAAGAACATGAAAGAGAGGGAAATGGAAGAGTGAGGCGTCGGGTTCAAATAAAAGGCCATTACCGACGGTGTTTTTAGCAAAATATTTTTGCCATTTTTAAGTATCATTACTTGCAAATAATCCACTAGAAATTTTATCAAATTTAAGTGAATGTGGTGGATTTACCAGCGTATAATCCACCGAATATACACTAGTTTTTGCAATTTTTTTTATGGATTATCCGCCGTTTTTGCCACTAGAATTTCCGTCGAAACATAATCCGTCAAAAATTTTGTTGTAATTTCACATTTTTCCTATAGTGGCTCAAAGATAGTGGCAACGATTGGAGCAGTGATGGGTGGGTCAATTGGAAGTGAGTTTCGTCTATGCCTTCCTTAGTAAGCTCCCATGCAATTTATCAGCTTCTATTATCAAGGGTTTCGAGATTCATTTAGGGTCCAGAAGCGTGACAAGGAGAGCGATGATGGGAGAGGGCATGAGTGAAGGAGATTGGCATAATGAGAGAGAGAGGGAGTGATGTAATACATGTGTGTGCATGATTTCTCACATAGAGTGGGACATCGACGACGTTCAAGGGGTATGAGCGGAGAGGAGTGGTTATGGGGTTTTTTTTCTAATTTTTAATTATATTAGGTCAGCATTGTTGCGTGTTAGAAAATTCATGGTAGTAGAATGAGAGAGTGTTGCATCTTAGTTTTGCATGAAAATGCTACACACAAATATATCAATGAAAAAAGCAAAAGAAACATAAAAAATTGTACATGAAAAAAAAAAGATAAACCATAGGGCCTAGCCCAACTAAAATAATTCCACTAGGTGGGTATTGATTATAAAGATTTACTCATACCCAAAATGGAAAATAGGAGATTACAAAAGTATGAGTTGCGGGTGAAAATTGTCACAAAATTGATAGGGGATGAGAGGCGTTCAAAATATTATTGTTGAATGACAATAATCTAACAAAGCTAGTTTTGCAAAGATGGAGGTTGAGCTATGATAGTTTGAGTTAGAAGTTGGATGGTGGCAATTTGATGGCAAAGGTTAGGAGGAAACAATCTAAGGACGGTGGTCCAACGATAGAGGTTAGGCGCTTGACGGTGGTCCAATTGTAGGGTTCGGACAATGGCGGTTCAAAAGATGTTATTTGGCAATGGTAATTGAGCACAAAGGTTGAGTGGCTGTAGTCCGATGAAAAAGGTCGGTCGGTGATAGTTTGATGATAGAGGTCAAATGATAGCGGCCCGACTATGATGGTCCAAGGATAGCGATCAAGCAACAACGGTTCAATAATGATGGTCAAGCAGTGTTCCAACATGGCAGTCGACAGTGGCAGCCAAATGACGGTGGTCCGGCAATGTCGGTCCAACGGCGATGATCCCATGATCAAAGGAATAACAATCTCTTTTTTTACAAAAATATAAAATTAATTATATTAAATATATTAAAAATATCATAATATAAATCATAAAAGTCAAATTATAATTTAAGACCAACATCACAAAATGTAGGAAGAATACAAACATCACACAATACCACGTTCTTACAAAAAATAATAAATTTATTACTTTAAAAACCAGACTTGTTTTGAGAGAGAGAGAGAGAGAGAGAGAGAGAGAGAGAGACTTGCCTTGCACCCTTCAAATGAGACGTGTAGGCCTTGCATTGCAATCTAAGGCATCAAAAGAGTTGGATGGTGACTGTCGAGCTGAGTCAAAAGATTAATTTTTCTCTTGAAGCATTTAAGTCTTCTCTCACTGTGGAGATTTGTGGGCCCAAAATGGCCCCCACCATCTTACCTGCTCAGTGGTGTATATTTCACCGGTTTTGATGCTTCCATCTTACTTGCCACCAAATATATAATAATCACTTTCTCCCAAATAAGTTACTTCTATTTCCTTTCACTCATTTTCCTTATGAGCTTAAGAAAATAAGACAAAGGACAACCACAATATTAAAAATATTTGAAAATGTAAGGAGTTTTATTCCAATTGATGGGACATTTTGCCATCTTCATTAAACTTATGAGATCATAATCACATGTGATTATATAGATGCATATTATTAAGAGTATTTCAATAAATGAAAATAATAATAATAACAAAATATTGAGTGGAATATATTTATATGATTGATTAGATAATATTGCATAAAATAGTGTCATTTTCAAATATATCATAAATGATGGTTAGAGGATCTTAATCAAATCTCTCTTTTGCATTTGATGTTTTCTTCTTTTTTTTTTTAATTCAAACACCAACACTCTTTAACTTAATAAAACATAGAATAACTTTAATAAATAAAAAGACTATTGACTACTTAAAAAAAAAGTGAATGAAATAAAAAAATATATAGAATATCGAAGAGATGTATCTCTTTATTTCAAACTAATACAGTAAATGCAAGTTATTTGAAGGAAATAGGCTATTCGCCTAAGTTATCCCGGCTGATTTAAAGACAGTAACTGAAACTAATTAAACCTAATTAAAATTCAAACAAGGATAATCATATCAAGACCCTATGCCATCAATCTTAGATCTAACTGGGAGAAAATCCAAATTAAGACCTCGCGCCGTCGACCGTAGGTCTGGCTAAGATGGTTTCAAAGTGAAGACCTCATGCCGTCAACCTTGGGTTCGACCGGGAAGAAATTAACGGCAAGTGTCATCCCAACCTCCCCGCAAGGGTTGGGGACGTCGGAAGGCTGCCATAATCACCTCAAAATTATTCAATTGGAGAGCATTTAAAAATTTAAGAGCAAATGAAATTTAAGTTTAATTGGTTGATTAAAATAATTTTTTTAATTGATTAATTAATTAATTAATATGGACAAAGCCACTTTAATAGGTGAGGGTTTTGTTTAAATAATATAAAAAAAGAAAAGAAATAGCAGTTTCCACTAGTCAACATGTACAACTCAACACTAAAACTCTCACACTTTGCTCTCCAAACCCTATACAAACTCTCATACACTATGCTCTCCAAATCCTATGCAAAACTCATAAACTCTCAAACACTCTGCTCTCTAAACTCTGTACAAAACTCACAAACTCTCAAACACTCTGTTCTTCAAACCCTGTACAAAACTCTCTAACTCTCAAACACCAAGACAAAAATAACTGCTATGCAAACTCTCCAAACTCTCCAACTCAAACACAAAACTCACAAACTCTCAAACACTCTGCTCTCCAAACACTACAAATCCTCTAAACTCTGAAACAATATGAACTCCTACAAATAAGTAAATAAAATTCATTAGCATTAAAATTAAATTGCTAAAGTAGGAAAAAAAAGTAAGTGCTACACTAGGTTGCAGACAGAAAGTAGAACAAACTAAAAGTAGAATAGGCGATTGGTAAAGTAACTACTAGTACAGTCTATGGCACTAGAAAGAAAAAGAGCAAAGTATTGTAGTAAAAACACTAATATCACACAAATAATAACTGCTAGTTAGTAAGTGTCGAGCAAGTAAACAACTAAAAATCATAATCTAGTGTCAAGCTCACAAATAATTATTGTTCACTCAAACAAACAAACAATTAAATCTTGGGCAGCTTAGCCTATATGACTAAATTATAAGACCCACCAATAGGCTACTTCTAATGGGAAGTAGTAACACCCATCCTACCCAAATAACTAGATAACTTCTAATAGGAATCGTGAGACCTATTATTTTGAAAATTTTCTAATGAAATATTAAACCCTCGAACAAAAACTAAAGGGCATCTTAATCTAAAGGATTAAGTTGTAAGACCCACTTTTAGGCAACTTTCAAAGGAAAGCTGTAAGACATATCCAAATAATTAAATTCTCTGGCAGCCTTGCTATAGAGCTAGGATGTAAAACCCATCTTTAGGTAACTCATAAGCAGAGTCGTAAGTCCCACTCCAAATTAAACATACAGGCAACCTTTAAGGGAGTTGTCAACCAAATTCAAAATTAAAGAGCAATTTAGCCTATAAGGCTAGGTTGTAAGACCCACCAGTGGGCTACTTCTAATAGAAGCTATAAGACCTGCTTTTTAGGCTACTTTCAATAAAAACTGTAAGTCCCGACCCAAATTCAAACACTTGGGCTACTTCCAAGAGAAGCCGTAAGACCTGCTTCAATTCAAACTTATGAGTAACTTTTAAATGAAGTCATAAACCCCAAATCAATCCAACTACTGGGTATTCTAATAGATATAAATCCCAAAACCTAATAAAACTAAAATTCACATCTAACCACCTCAATTTACTCAGGATCCTTGAGAGGAGGTAACTCATGGCTGCTAATCAGATTCCCTGAATAATACGATTAATGATTGTTAGTATTAGTAGATTGAAACATAAGATATACTCGGGATGAAGAAACCATGGGATCTTGATCGGGTTTACTTCCACTTTCCCCCACAATTGAGAATAAAACACCTAAAATTTATTCATCCTTAATCAAGAGTTCTCTCTTACACGTTAAGAAGGATAATTAACTATGAGTGCTTGCACTGATGGGAAGTAAGAACCCAGATCTAATTAAACTCTAACACTACCCTCAGGAAAAATCTGATTAATTACAATCTAACTTAAGGGGAATGAAATCATATGTCTGTAAAGCAGGATTCATGCCGACACATCATTTTTCTTGAGCCAACAGATTTCTGACAAACATGAAATTCTTACCATGTTAGTTTGAGTCATTTCGGGTACACCTATTTTTGTAGCAATAATTATTACCATAATATTGAGGGTAATACCTAGGAGGATCATGTGGAGCATAGCCATCATCTCATCCTAGATGTCTTCCCACTCAATGAGGTAGATAAGGGAGTAATAGTGATTGAACAATTATTGTTAGGCGACGGATATTGGTGTACCGTAATCGCACAACAAAAGTCAAAGGATGAAGTCAAGCAATGGTGGTCGGAGAGCTGTAGTTGGGCAATAATGTTTAGAGGACCATAGTCACATGATGATGTTGGGAGGACCGTAGTCGGGCAAAAGGCCTTGCGATCTATAGTCGGGTGATAGTGTTCGGAGAACTATTGTTAGGTAATAAAGGACGTAAGACTATAATCGGACAATGATGGTCGGTAGCCAACAGTTGGGAAACTATGGTTGATGGCCCACATTTGGGCAATGGTGGTCAGTGGTTAGTAAAATTGGCAGAGTGTAATTGGGAAACCGAGGTCGAAGGACCATAGTCAAGTGATAATGTTCAAATGACTACAATCAATTGATGGTGATTGAAGACTGTAGTTGAGTGACGATGATTAGAGGATCATAGTTGGACAATGATTGTCAGAGGATAGTAGTAAGGTGATGAAGGAAGTGCCTAAATGGGTGATGGTAACTGAAGGAGCAAAATGGGGTAACAGTAGACAGATAACTATAGTCGAGCCACGGTGGTCAATGGACCATAGTCAAGTGACGGTGATCGGAGAACCATAGTCGGGCGGCAGTGGTCGAATAATTGTAGTCGAGCAATGGAGGCTGGAGGATCGTAGTTATATGACTGAGGTCAGAGAACCATAATATGTCGATGGAGATTATAGGACCGAAATCAGGTGATGGTGGTCGAAGGACTGTAATTGCTCTATGGTGTTCTGTAGGTCATAGTCGAGCAACCAAGGTCTATGGACTGAAGTAAGGCGATAGTGGTTGGAGCATTATTGTCGAGCAACAATGGTCAAAGGACCGTAGTCAGGCATCAGTGGTTGGAGAACCATATTCGAGCAACGGTGTTCAAAGGATCATAATTGGTTGATAATGGTTGGATAATCAGTCATGCAATTGTTGTCGGAGGATTGAAGTTAGACGACAATAATTAGAGGATCGTTATCAAGAGATGAAGCGGAGGGCCCCAGATGAGCAATGGTGGTCAAAGGATCGAAATTGGGCGACGGAGGTCTATGGATAGTAGTCGTGTGATATAAGTCGATTGATCAAAGTCGAGTGATAATTTTTAGAGGGCCGTAATCATGTGACAGCTTAAAGGTTGGATGTTGTTTTGACAGTGGAATTCAAGCGACATTCAGGCTATATTTCGATGGTAGCAGTCAGGCGGTGGTCGACCAACGGCATTCAAGGGGTATTCCAACAACGTTGGTTAGGTGATGATCCAATGACGATGACTAAGTAGGGTTTCAATGGAAGTGGTCTGACGATGGTTAGTCAGCTATTCGACGATAGTGCTTAGATGAAATTCTGAGATTCCTAGAATCTTTGTGCACTCTTGAATCTCAAGCCCGAAGTCCAAGCTCTAGCTCCAAGCTATCCTTTCATGTAGAGAGTGAGAATCTATTTATGAATTTTTAATATAGAACACTCCATAAATATGGAGAAAATACGAAGCACTCCATAGACAATCAATATTGATTATCTTAATCATAAAGCATTTGTTCAATATTTAAGTGTCAATATTATCGGAATTGAGTCATCTTAGTCTCATTGAATTCATCTTGTCAATATGCTTAATTTAACTATAAGCATGACAAATTTGAATATCATTTTCTCATCAAATTAGTGTTTTGAAGGTATCAATTACACTTAAAGTGCTTAATGCATGCTCATTCAAATTTAGTTTGGACCACTTTGGCATCATTAGTTTCCATCATTAGATTCGTTCGTCGACATGTTTAGTTCAACTAAAAATTTGCTAAAACCAACATTCAATACTCTAAATTAAATTTTGAAAGTTTTTAATTTAAATATGCATCAAAATTCAAGTTCAATCAAGACAATTTTCAATGAAACATAAAAGATCAAAACAAATGATGTCAAAAAACATTGATTTGCATTGTTGTTTTTTTTTTCATGAAATACAATTTTATTAATTATTAATTGTAATTGTATTTTGAGCTATTGAGAGTAGAAAAATAAAGCCCTTCAGCCTCTCAATTTCTATCCACTCACATTGACATTAAATTTACATATTTTAAAGTACAACAGTTTGATCTACATAAAATTACTCAATAAAATATCATTATGCATTTAACATTGCATTTTAAAACTTGAAAAATTAAACTCTATCCAATTATTATAATGCTTATTGCATGTTCACATAACTCTATGGTAACAATTCATTGCAGAATACATGAGACTATATATATATAAAAGCTTATAAAAAAATTATTCATCATAGAAATAAATTTCTAAAAAAATAGTAAAGAGAAATAGTTAAATAATAATGGGACAGCAGTCTGAAATAGTAAAACAATGAAAACAAATCAAAAAATAGACCCTAATTCTTGAGCCAGACCATCTCCATGCTACCTATTAGGCCCTAAGTGATTGACTCGGCCTGCAAAACTCAAATAAATAGATCTAGAGTTCATTTGGGACGACTGCAGCTTTTTATAAAGATAATTATAAAACGGTTGCGGAGAAAACAACTTTTTTAAAAGCTGTAGTAAGAAAATAACTTTCTAACACAAATTTATTGAAGGCAGTAACCAAACAATAACTATGATTATGATCTGAAAAACAAAATAATAAGAAAATTGCCTCAAACAAAGCCCTAATCATATCATACAACTTTAGTATCTTTGATGCAACATGTAAGGACCAAATCAAGAGCCCTTATTTGGATGCAATTAGCATCTCTGTCAAAAAGAAAAAAAAAACAATCACATTAAGTTTCAACAAGTCTTTATCCTATTATGTGCGGTCGGACATATTAAGTAACATACCAGAAGAAAAAATAAATATGGCAATCCCACAAAGCAGGATATGTACGAAAGGGAATTAATTTACATTTTTTAAAAAACTAAAATAGGAGTCAATTAACTACACATGCAGATTGCCTAAAAATGTACCAGTGCCCCCATCAGAATTTACTGGGAGAATCACACACTAGCTGAAACTTCGGTAGCAGATGTTTCCTTCTTTGACTGTTCCTGAACTTTCTGTAGTGCTGCTTTATTGGGCGTTAGAACCAAATATATGTTCCTCTCGCTGAAGCTTTTGCTCTCCTCAGTTGCAAGCTGGAAATAAATAAAATTAGCAAGTTCATAGCTAATTTGATGATGTGGAACATCTTAAGTAGAATACTCCTTAAGAATAGTTTAGCCTTTATTAGCTTTGGTACTTGTTTTCTAGAATGTTCTTTTGTCTTTATATAAACAAGGTATTATAAGGAGGAGGAGAATGCGTTAAAGCATGCAGCAAATCATAGATATGCAAGTGGAATCATAAAGATAGTTGATGTCATGGTACCATAGAGAAGGCAAGCAGAAAGAGAAGTTGGAGTAGTTCAAGTGACAGATAAGATTAGAGAGAGTCGCCTTAGATGATTTGGTCAACATAAAACATCGGCCTTCCGTTGACCCGGTTAGGAGATTATAATAGTAGATGCATTAGATTTGTCCTTTGTTAAGAAAGGTAGAGGTAGACCTAAATAAAATTGGTTAGAAAGTATTAGAAATGAATTTTTTTATTAAATTTAAATGAGAATTTGACTCTTTATCAAACATAATGGAAAAAAATGATTCATATTGTCAACCTCACGTAGTGGGATAAAGGTTTAATGATATTGTTGCTGCTATGTACATCCCACTATAATCAATAGTAAACAAGATAGAGCTAGATGTTTTTTGGACAATGAATCATATGGAGATGAGACGTTGATAAAGAATGAAGCTAAAGAAGGCCTTGTAAGCTGTGGGACTCAATTTGGATGTCAAAGATGGCTACTCTAAAAGAGTCTCTCTCTCATCTTTCGTTCTGAGCTACCCTTAAATTTAGCTGAAGGTCATTGTTTGGAGATATTTTTTTTCTTTGCATCTCGGGCTATTATTTTTGGTTTTTTATCAATGTGATCTCCAGTATTTTTATTCCACCTGCGCATCTTGCTCAGAGTTGTAATTTTCCTACTTGGTTACTCTCTTTTAACTTAATAGACGGGTATGTTTAGTCCTGGCTTTTACTTAATAAAAATAATAATAATAACTAGCATAGGGTACAAAAATGATTCACCAAGCATACTCCAAAAGTTGTAGGTTTTGCAAAATGCACTCTCCATGATAGATTTCCATTAAGAACACTAGGCATTCTGACAAGAAAAGTAGAAATGATGCTAAATTGAAGAGAGGAGGTTTAGCACCTAAAAGCTCAATATTCAATATTGTTAAATATTTTAAATAGTAAATATTATCCGATAATAACCTCTCCAACATCATTCTGAAAGCGCTTAATCAGCTCGATAGCAATGTTCTTAAATTCATTTTCTCTGCCTTTTAGATTTACAATGACTTTAACCTGCAACAGCACCAAAAAGAAATAATTCAAATGCCAACAGACAATTGAGATTAGAAACTAGCACAGAAGTATCATCATAAGTTTACTACTGAAAATGTCAACCTTATCTCCATCCTTCAGGAACTTCTGGGCAGCCTTCAGCCTTACAGAATAATCATGGGAATCAATGTTGTACCTATTATTGGTAAGAAGAGGAATTTTAAGTCGAAGATTACTTGCATAACTATAAGAAAAAAAAACCATCATATTAACGCCTTCAGTATGCAACTATGCAAACTATTAAATGCGGTCACACATGAATAATGATTTCAATTTGAATGCAGACAGAAGTTAAATAACTGATTAAGTATCTAGGAGACTAATAATCAACATGATCAAACCAAGCTCTGAAGCTAAGCAACTAAAAACAAAACTTCACAATTATCAGGCAGTATAAACCGATATAACCATAAAAAATTACAAATAAACTATATGCATACCCCATTTTGAGCTCTTTGGTATCCATACGGTTTGCTGCAAATTGTTACATATGATTGAGATTATTAGATAACTATTACAAAATAAAGTGAGACAGCATACATCAGATGTTTCAAGACTAAGAAAAAACTCAAGGGATGAGACATTCACCAGCAGATCTTTTCATCTGCACTCTTTTCTTCTTTAGCTGTTCATACTTGTGCTTTCTGCGATAAAATGCATTTGCACAGAATTAAATATTATCAAAATGCACTACAATTACAAAAGTATCAAAAAGCGATTTTAATGCCTGGTCCAAAATGAATTCTTAATATGCCTTTGGAGAACAACTACCATGTCTATAGTTCATTAAGGAAATGAACACAGAATCCAATCATAATAAATACAGAGGCGTGCTAAGCATAGAAAGAATGCAAGTCATGCGGGGACCTACTACACTCTTACAATTTTGAAAAAAGAGATTATAAAAGAAAGCATATCTCAGAGGCTATCTCGTCATCATCTTCATTACCCTTAATCGACTATTTGGGATTCAGCTGCTCTTAGGCTGTTTAATTAGCATAATTGCAAGCAGTAATCAGTGAAAAATGCTTAAAAAGTTCTGATAGACCATCAAAACAAATATGCGATTTGTCCCAGAACCAAGATAACTTGTGCTACAATCACTGCAGTTACCTAAATCTAACAAATGGAAAGTGCCTCGAGACATGATTCTTCTGGCTGAGAAATCTTGTTTCTTTGTTATGCAAGAAAACCTGGTTTCTTGTACTTCGACAATTGACGTGATTAGATGTTGTTTCTTTCACCCAATATAATCTTCAATCAGGGTTCTCAATATATCCTCATTTCTTTTCCGAGTCAATTGTCTAATGCATAAGAAAGAGGTATTCTAAATCATTGATGTATGCTCAAATCCTATTGGACAGATTAATTGTTCCTTATCCTGTTTCACCGTAATAATTATCCGAACAAAAGGATCTATTTTTTTTTAAATAACAAAAGGATCTAATTTGATGCATCTCTTATCTACCCATAGGTATCCAAAAATGACAATCGTTTAAGTTATTCAAGTTGTGATCTAAAATAAGATTCCACATGGCTCCACATATCTTGTTGAACCCCAAATTATTTTAATGAGTGCAAACACTAGAATTAGTGAACTAGGCATGTGTGATACGCCACGGGGGTCCACCTTGTGAGGCCTAGGGGAAGATATTTAGGAAAGTTCCTAATTAAGGAAAATTATTTAGGAATATTCCTAATCAAGGGAGGAGTTGTTTAGAACAGTTTCCTAATTGTGTTTATACTATTTAGGAGGAAGGTTTCCTAAAATATGTTTAATTGTTTAGGAAAATTTTCTAAATCATGTTTAATTGTTTATGAAGGTTTCCTAAATCATATTTAATTATTTAGGAAGGTTTTCTAAATTATGTTTATGTTGATTAGGAAGGTTCTATTTATTTAGAAAGGTTTTCTATGCAAATTCAGAAAGTTCTAATTATGTTATTGTGTTCTAGGGCTATTTAAGGGGGAGTTGTCTAGGGTTTTAGGTTCATGCTATTGATGAGTTTTGTGGGTGTTTGATGTAGTTCTTTGTGTGACGGATCCTAGCAGCGTCTAGGGTTTGCAAGAGATAGTCCTCTCGAAAGAGCACCATTGTATCTTACTTGGTTTGTATTTGTTCTCTTTATCAATAAAAAATATGTTCAGAGCGGTGTCCAAGACGTATCAAATTGGTATCAGAGCGGTGTCCTGGATCGAAATATCAGCTTTCCTCGTTGATTCCTGCTGAATTTTTCCTCTCCGTTTGCTGAATTTTGTTGTTTGGAGACCAAATTTGCGTCAAAGTGGCTGATTTTTGCTGTTAAATCCTTGATCCAAGTACTGATGGCCGGAAGAAGAGTTGAGGCGTTGGAAGAAAAGTTTGAAGGGGAAGTAGGACAACTACGAGCGGATGTGGGATCGATGAAGGAACGTATTTCAACAATGGAAGGAAGGTTTGGGAATTTGGAAGATATGATGAAGAAAATAATCGAGATGCAGTTGAAAACTTCACCGATGATTCCTGCGGCTGAACCAAAGGGGAAGGAAATTTTGGAGATGATGAAAAAGGTCATGAAGATGCGATCCAAAACCCCACCGACAGTTCCAATTGCTAGCCCTAATTAAGATTTGATCAAGATTCCCTTGGCCAAATCTAAGGGTAAAGAGGTCGGACGAAAAGAATTCGACGAAAAGAACTCCTTTCATCAAAAGCCACCTTCTAGGGCTCCGAGAAGGGGGGAAATAAGGTTTTCGGAATAGGGGACAGCAGAAAGGGAGTTTTATTGTGGAGGTGGTGAAGTGGTCGACCACTATGGGAGACTTTTTGGGCAAGGGGAGTGGACGATCCGAGAAGGAGGGGGATGGGCCGAGCCATGGGGATCAGGTCATGTGAGGCAGATTGAAGATAAGTGGGAGTTCCACCCTCGATACATGGGGGAAACATGGAGGGATCATGACAACCACTACATTGGAAGAGGAAGGAGCTATTAGGGTGGTGGCGATCCTAAGGTGAGAAAGTTGAAGATGCAAATAATTGAGGAAAATAAGAGTGAGAGTTCAAGAAGTGATACACAAGCTTCTTTCAAGGATAAACTGATCGACAAAGAGAAAATATGAATGAAGAGGGCAAAGAAATAAACTTGCAAAGCCAAGTTGATGGTACTGATCAGGAAATCTACCGCATCAAATTACTTGGAGCAGCAAAGATTGGTGAAGGTGAGCTAGAAAATCAAAACCATGCTGTTGTCTTTACCAGAGGGGAGCCTCTTCACACAATTGATATGAACCAAGATAATTATTTGGAAGAGGCTTTGAAAATGAGGAATCTTTTGAAGGAATTCAATGAAGACCATGGACTGCGCCCACCAACCATTCTTGATGTACGTGAGCACATTTTTACAGGAAGTATTTCATCTTTGGGATAGTTCATGTCAAACCAAAAAACAAGTTTTGTGACAATTGGACAAAGGATTCTGGCTACTCCACTGAAGGTCCGCTTCCAATACGAGCATCCAGATGTATATGACAGGAATTTTCACATCATTAGAGGTGGCATAAGCAAGGCTCTTCGTGTAATCAACCTAAGTGAGGATATCTTTGCAGGATTCAATTCGACATTAAGGCAAGGAAATATCACCCATCATGAATATATTCAGGTTGGGAAGGGTCGTGATGTTGGACTCAACCAAATCTCCCTGTTTGAGGCAAAGGTTGCCTATAGCAATGGAGAACAAATACTTAGCAGAGATATCTATCACTTGGGCCACCAGTTTGACTTCTTCCGCATGCTTTCTTACTACACAATTGTAGGGTTCTATGTCATCTCATTGATGGTGGTTATCATAGTCCACCTTTACCTCTATGACAAGCCTTACCTATCATTAAGTGGGCTTGAGGCTGCCATTATGAAACAGGCACTTATGACAGGAAATAATCCTTTGAAAGCTGCTATGACATCTCAATTTATCGTCCAGCTTGGTCTATTGATGGCCTTACCCATAGTTATGGAGATTGGGTTAAAAAGGGGATTCAGAACTGCATTGGGCGACATAATCATCATGCAACTTCAATTGTACTTAGTGTTTTTTATATTCTTGCTTGGAACAAAATTCCATTACTTTGGACGAACAATCCTACATGGCAGAGTAAAATATAGAGTTACTGGATGATGATTCGTTGGGCGACATGTAAAATTTGCAGAGAACTACAAGATGTACTCTAGAAGTCATTTTACAAAAGGTCTGGAACTTATACTGCCGCTAATTATTTATCATATCTATGGATATGCAACTACTAATTCAACAACCTTTATGCTTCTCACTACATCCATGTGGTTCTTTGTTGTTACTTGGTTTTTTGTGCCATTTTTTTAAACCTTTTTGGCTTTGAGTGGAAAAAAATAGTTGATGATTGGGATGACTGGAGCAAATAGATAAAAAGTGAAGGCATTGGCAAAGATGTTAAACTGTTGAAAGATGGCATATTCTTTAGAGTGAAGCACGAGCAAATAATGAAGGATATAGAACTGGATCATGTGCTAAGTGGTTCTTGTAGAAAGCAGATTTTATTGTTAAAATAGATGATCAGGAGACAATTCCCTTCTTTACACCTTGAGGACAAGGTAGCTCTTTGGGAGGAGAGAATTGATATACCAGAGAGGCCCATCTTGTGGGGCCCAAGAAAAGATATTTAGGAAAGTTCCTAATTAAGGAAAATTATTTAGAAATGTTCCTAATCAAGGGAGGAGTTGTTTAGAAAAGTTTCCTAATTGTGTTTATACTATTTAGAAAGTATTTAATTGTTTAGGAAGGTTTCCTAAAATATGTTTAATTGTTTAGGAAAGTTTTCCTAAATCATGTTTAATTATTTATGAAGGTTTCCTAAATTATGTTTATGTTGATTAGGAAGGTTCTATTTATTTAGAAAGGTTTCCTAAATTATGTTTATGCTGATTAGGAAGATTCTAAATGTGTTATTGTATTCTAGGGCTATTTAAGGGGGAGTTGTCTAGAGTTTTAGGTTCATGCTTTTGATGAGTTATGTGGGTGTTTGTTATAGTTCTCTATGTGCGAGATCCTAGTGGCATCTAGGGTTTGGGAGAGACGGTCCTCCTCTCGAAAGAGGACCATTGTATCTTGCTAGGTTTGTATTTGTTCTCTATCAATAAAAAATCTGTTCAGAGCGGTGTCCAAGACGTATCAATGTGTCTTCAAGTTTGATAACTAGGCAATCGTACAGAAAAAACATAAAGCTTAGAGATGCAATTGAAGATTGTGTCCATGGTAATCAAGACTTAAATGTGCCAAAGGGGACTTTGAAGTATTTTAATATGGGATATCAAGCTAATTTTATAAGCACGACAATAGATGTCAAGACAAAAACAAAAATATTTAAAAACTATTTCAAAATTTTAGGACATCTCATTTGAATGGATAGGATAATCATCATTAAAACTTTTAATCCAGAAATCCCTTCAAAAAATACCTGAAAGATATTTTTGACTAGTTTATATACTTTAAACATTCCCGCTTGACAAAAAAAAAATCAGCAACTTGTTGGCAGCCAGTTTTGAGCTAAGGTCGACCTGTTAGCTCATAAAATTCCTTTGATCAATTTTTATCGATCAATAATTGTGTGAAATCAACTTAACCTCATGGAATGGGCTAACGGTCAATTCTGGGGACAAATCGACTGGTAGATTGATTTGTGAAGACTATATGATTTCGACATGTTGATTCTTTGTCCCAAATCTACTGTTGCTAGTTTTATGTTTTTACAATCTACTTTCAAAAAAAAAAATAGTTGCTCCAATCGTGCCCAAATCAGCACTTTCAAGACAATATCTCAGTAAATCTCGGTCCCTGTAAATTTTAAGACCTTTCATAGCTACCATTTGATCATTCTCTCCCATTTTAATTTGAACAAAGCTTTAGATATCTTTTAAATAGAAAACTGTAATTTGAATGTGCCACTATTTCTTTAGGTTTTCTATTATGCTTTTCTTTTTTTTCTTTTTTTATTGCTTTTTTCTTTATTTGGATCCATTTCATCTCCAAATAAAACCCAAAAAGCTGAAGGAAATAGTTATTGAAATCTTTAATTCTTGAGAACCTTTACTCCTATGCCTTTCTAACATCTAAGCTTATTTCTTCTTCTTTGATCACTTTATGTTGTCATTTGCTCAACCTTGCTTAAGGTGTTAATATCAAATAGTTTAGATCATTTCAAGCTTAGTTATGCTTTTGAACCTTCTATCTTTACATTTATTTGCACTACAAGAAAATGTCCGATTTCAAACAATTTTTTTTTTGTCATTAGAGCATCCAAAGACCGACGAAACAGATGTCAAACAATAATAACGTTAGAACTGATATAATTTTTGTCAATTATCGATGATAACTCAATAGAATTTTACTTGAAATTTTGACGGGAAGCCAATGGAATTGGAATCAATCCATTTATAAAAACAAATGTGATACCTAAGACCTACTTCCTTCTTTTGGTCAGCCATTGTCTTGCCTATCCCTCATTCAACCAACGTCGTCCCTCATCATTACTCAAATTTAGTATGTTTCTTTCTCTTTTCTTGATTATTTTTCATTCATTTCTTTTATCCTTTTAAATCCTTTATTGTTTTCTTTAATTTAACTTTTTTACATATTTTACTCAAGGACTTGCAACATTTTGTGGATAAAGATTCAAACATTAAACCATAGCCAAAAAATAGCGGCCTAGTTCAGTGAATTTTTTTTTTTTAGTGCAAATGTTAATACGTTGAAAATAATTTTATGGTGACTTTATAGTGCTCAAATAGTGGGCAAATTTCAGCTTAGGGCTAATTCTTAAATTTGTGATGTATATCTCCCACAAGATATATCACAATTTTGTCAATACTATTTCGAGTCAAATATACAATAAACTAGAGCATGGGTAACTTATAATGATGAAAGAAATGTTGATGAGTCAATTTCATAATCTCTCTTAATCTTTGATCAACCAGGTCGTGCATCTAGGAAATGTAATGCTTGGCATTAAAATAAAACAAATTGGCCATTGCAACATTATTTGTGCAATTAAACTATGATGAGGTTAAATCATTTTTATAGTAAGTACATTGATAATTTTTATTATTTAATTTTTATATATGGTATGGAGTTCTTTTTTCGTTTCATAGCTTCAGAAAATAGCAAGCAATTTGATTTAGATAAGAGAATGAATTTTTGCTCTAGTTTAAAAACTATGTAAGTTCATTTGCAAGTTATAATGTGAGTTAATGATATTACATTTTTAGTCATTGCACTTTGTTTGAATATAGGTTCATAATCCCTTTAACAACATTTAAAATTAATATATTCATGATCTTCCATGGGCACAATGAGAAATGTTTTGAGATGCATAACATATTTTGTCAATGGCTATAAATTTCACATTCAACCATGAGGTGAAAGTAGAAAGGCGTCCAATTCAGAATTATGTGTGAAAGATAGTAGCAGTAATGAAGAAAATGAAAATGAATATTATAGGTTATTGAATGAAATAATTTAGTTAAAATATCCAATAGAGACTTAAAATGATAGCTTTATTTAATTGCAAATGGTTTGACCCTTCACTTAATTATGGAATGCAAGTGCACAAACAATATAACATTCTGCGACTCTATGTACTTGAAGATATTCAAAGTTCAATCCTTTTATAATAGTGCAAGAAGCAACATAACTTTCGCATGCACCACACCCGTATACACAAAGATAAATTAGATCAGTTGGAAATTTTCAAGACTAAACTAAAAAGACGGGTTAGCAAAAGAACTCCATGGATGCTTCCTTTCAATAAGAAGATATGACATATGCATAACACATTATTGAAATGATCCGGTATTAAATTTACTAGGCATTTAAGGTGATCATGAAGAGAATGATGAAAACTTCAACATCATTGGGTTCATAAATAATGATGCAATAGAAGATAAAAGTACTAAAAAACAATCATTTTTCTGATGACGCACTGGAAATTGAACATCAATTATATGAAAATGATACTAAATGATTGAATTTTTTATGTTATTTAATTAGTTATTATTCAGAAAATCTCATGTATTTATTTTGCATTTGCAATAATTAAAATGCCTACCATACGAATCGATTTATGTAGAATTCTTCTGGATAGAATACTAAATGATTAGGCATGGAAAAATTAATGTCCACCACTTCCCATTCCGAATTCTACGAGAGAGATACTCTCTCGCACCACCACATCAACCTCTTCAGTACCCCACCACTTCACACTAACTTATTCCCCACTCCCACCGACTGCCACAGCAGCATATTCTCCTCAAGTCTTCAATCCTCCACCAAAAGCTCAACAAACTACCCCATATACTGCTTATGCGCCACCACCACCATATACTAAGTCATCCACTGTCTCCTACCTCAACACTACCACCATATTATTATCCAGGTTATTACCCATACCCTCCTTATCAAACACCAGGTACAGGCTCATCCACCAATGCGCATCATATAGCAAGCCAACACATACATATACACAGGCATTTGCATAGACTAAAAATGAAGATATGATGACCTTTATACAACCCTAGGGTGAGACGTAAGCATCAAATATTTTTTTTATTCAATTACATTATATATGATTATAAATATAAAATCATTACTAATTGATTTGTAGGTTTCATTCACATAAGGTTCCCATTCATTAAATTATTGAGATAATTCAAGATAGTTCGGATGTATCATACAAATCATAAGTCTTGAGAGGATGGCCTTTTTCAGACCGACTTCTCATAAGGCATAAGAGTGCTGACGACAGTTTGGAATCGATTGTCTAAGAGCAACTACACCAAGTTGTCAAACTTGGCAATATGCCCATTCAATTGGGTTTGAATCTTTAAAACAACTTTAGAATATTCATTAACATTGAGTTTTTAAAACATCTCTTGAAGATTCATTAATATTAAAACATCTCTTGAAGATTCATTAATATTACATTGAGTTTCCTCCATATTAGAATGTCAGGGCTCCATTGGATCTCTAGGTACTCCCTGCCTTGCCCATGTCATGTCAATCAAATAATCAAATAATGTGCACCAAAGATTTATAAAAAGATCAATGGGTGAATATACTTTAAGGAGAGGAGGAGAGCAAGGAGGATGAGGCGGAAGCACTTTCTTCTTCTATTTGGGACCCTTTAGGGCAACAAAGATCCCTAAGCTTAAATTAAGGCATTTGACGAGTATCATCCTTAACTTCTAGGTAGAAAAGAGAGAGAATATCAAAATGTTCTTTGCAGATCGAAAGTTCGTAACAACCAATGTGATGCGGTCAAATAAATGGGAAACATGTCATCCTTTAATTGGGAGCCCTTAATTATAAGTATTGCTTGGTGATAAGGGGGAGCACAACGCCTGGATCATAGATTTTGTTAGAGCAGATATTGTTTACCTCAATCTTCTTCTAAACCACCTCAAAGTAGCTCCATTAGAAAGATGAGTCAAGCTGAATAGTGACATTGCATGGCTGCAATATCGACTTAAGTGTGCCATGCTCTTTGGTGACTATTCTAATGACTTGATTAGCATTGAGCTAAGCGACAATGTGACTAAGTCATTCAAGTTAACCCTTAGAAGAATAGATTGTGGCCCATATTATAGACGGGATCCCAAATGATTAGCTTTATACCTAAGGCACGTTGGCTAGACCGAGTAATCTTTGCAAGGTAGCTTGGTCTTATTGTGGACACATTTAATGATGTGATTTGTCAAGTGATCAGATCAATGGATCATAAACCCTAAAGACTCTAGGATGAGATCGAGATAAGGGGAGCTGATGGCTCCTTAGAGAGATGAGATTTATATCGGGGGGTGGGGGGTGGGGGTGGGGGGTGGGGGGTGGGGGGTGGGAAATGAAGGCATTCCTATTTCAAAATTTACTACACAGAGAGTTCTTTTATAATTTAACAATATGTTGACCTCTAAGAAAATAAAACAAAAAAATATGCTCAAATCATTACCTGGCTAAATCATTCTGATATCCTGCTACAGTCAAATCCCGCCGCATCAACAGTAATGCCCATCCCCTGTGCGAACGGCGCCGTTGCAGTCCTCGATCGCGAGCTTTGTCCCGACTCGGCTCCAGCTTGCATTAAAAAGAGGGCAAACGAAACCTTCAGGGTGGCTTATTCTTCTCATAGCTGAAACCCATACAGGTCCCATCTCTCGGTTCTTCCTCCCTTCCGCTTGCGATTACCTTCCGAATTCCTCCACAGAGCCTTCAGCACAGTCAACAGAACCCTCTCTGCCCGTCGACTAAGCCTCTTCCCTCACGTCCAGTACCGAACTCCACCAAAGCCAAGGCTAACCGCACCAGCTCCGACCCTTTTCTCTTTGCCCGCGGCTAGCTCCACCGAACCTAATTGGAAGCTCCGACTTCCTCCTCACCACCCGAGCTCGCCTAACCCTGCCTCCCTCTTCTTTGTCCAGCCTTCGGCCCACACACACAGAGAGAGAGAGAGAGAGAGAGGAACTAACCTAATCCTCCCTACCCGCAGGCTGCCCTAGAAGATTCCGCCTCCCTTGGCGACTTTCCCTTCCTGATCGGAAGAAACGACGGGAGTTTGCTGTGAAGGTAGCTTCCTCCCTTTTATGCGCTCCTTTGGCCAAGTCAATCAAAACAGAGAGTTTAACTCTTTGAAACAGAGAAGTTAAACTCTCTGTTAAATTTGTTTCGACGGGATTTAGCTCAAATCCACTATAAATCTTGCTCAAATGTTGCATTAATCATGTACAATTTAATTATTATTAATTGAAACTAATTATTTTTAGTTATAATTAACTATTATTAATTATAAATTAGTTATAATTAGTTAAATTAATTATAATTAATCATGTTAAATTATAATTAATTATTAATTAATCAATAATTAATCATAATTAATTAAATTCGATTATGATTAATTATTTTTTTAATTATAATTAGTTATTAATTAGTCATATATTAGTTATAGTTAATTGAATCTAATTATGATTAAAAAAAAATTTTAATAATATTTAATTATTAATAAATATAATTAGTCGTAATTAATTTTTAATTATAATTTAAAAAAAAAAGAGAAAGGGAAATGAAGAAATACCTCTTCCCTTGCCTCGATCCGTGTGCCCTCCACCCCGTCGCCGGCGAAACGCAAAGGTATAACCCCTCGATCCACAAAACTTTGAGAGCTCGATTTCGAAGTCTGCAGCGCGACAAAACAACCACCTATACACGCTTTTCGTAGCGTGGTGGGAGGAAGTTCGTCGCGGTGCTCTCGACGAATCGGGTAATCACTTCGAGAGCTCATTTCGTCGTTCGCGACGCACCGGCAAACCGCCTATACACGCTTTTCGTAGCGTGGTGGGAAGGGAACCCGGTGCGGCGCCTACGACGAAGTGGGTGATCACCTAAAATCTTTTTTTCGGCATTCGCGGCGCACCGGCAAACCGCCTATACACGCTTTTCGTAGCGTGGTGGGAAAGGAACTCGGTGCGGCGCCTATGGCGAGAAGGGGATATTCATAAGTACCCGCTCGCGGGAAAATAACTGTGTTTTTCAAACAGGTGCTGTCGAAGACCCATACACGCTTTTCGTAGCGTGGTGGGGGATTGAAGATTTTACACGGTCGCGGCATCCTCGAAAGAGGGCACCTACCATACACGCTTTTCTTAGCGTGGTGGGAAAGACCCAGTTTTCTCGTAGTTTCCCCTAAACGGGGGAGACGCCGGGAGGCTGCCGAAATTTCGGGTGAACAGAAGACCTGACTTGAACAATATTTGAACAATAGAAGACCCGGACTTGAATTCGAACTTAAGTGAACTTGAGAAGAAATCAAATTAAGTTCAAAATAAGATGATGTTGGATAGCGAGAGACTCAAATCTGGACTTTAACTTGAACCAAACAATAAGGATTTGAACTCAAGTCAACAAGCAAATAAGGGACTCGAACTAGAACGGGACTTTGATTTGAACTCAATTTGAACTCATATGAATGGATACGAGGGAGTTGAATGAACCATATAGAACTGAACTTGCATTTGGACCCAGAACTTGAATGATCATGTACTCTAAAGGATTTGTAACAAATGACACTGATTTGAACATCAAATGAACAAGATTTGAGACCGCACTCGAACTTGATTTGAACTTGCAAAGGATGGCAGGGGACTTGGATTTGAACTGAATTTGGACTCAATTTTGCACTTGAACTTGTGTTTTGAACTCAAAAGGAGGAATGAACCTAAGCTCATCTTGAACTTGATTGAAGAAAATTGAGACTAAATTTGATTGAACTCAAAGATTTAATTCAAACTTGATTCAAATTTGATCAAATGAACTTGAATTGAACAAGATCATTTGAGACTCTTGAACATGGTTTGACCCAAGTGAGAGGGACCTAGACTTGCCACTTGAACAGCAAGGAGCTCGAACTTGAAAGTGATACAAGGCACTTGATGAATTACAAAAGACTACACTCAAACTCAACTTGAGTATTAAGTGAGCCTGAACTTACATTTGATTCGAAAGTTAAATGACATGAGCAAAGATTTGAACAATTTGAATTCAAGCAAAGACTTGGGTTGGACTACAAAGGACTTGAATCAAAATTCAACCAAGAACAACTTGATTTCAACATTGAATTTGAACGCGAATAAAAGAACTTGCAACTTGAACCAAAGGAGACTTAAACTCGAACTCAAGTGAAGAACAAGGAACTTTGATTTGAAACAAACAACAAGAAGATTTGAACATTTGCAGAAGTCCTAAACTTGAATCAAATGGAGAAGACCTTGACTAAGAACTTGAATCAACTTCGAACCATAGTAGACTTTTGAATATTCAAACTTGATTTGGATAATAAGGCACGAACTCAAATTGGATTTGAGTTAAACTACAAAGAACTTGGAATTCAATCTAATAACAAGGAACTTGACATACAAGACTTGAACTCCTACAAGACAACAGGGGACTTTGATTTGGACTTCAGCCATTACAAATACAAAGGACTTTGACTGGAACAATTTGAACAAACATTTGAACTCAGACTTGGACTTGTATTTTGACAATGAACAAAGAACTTGATTCAAAATTGACTCGCTTGGTTTGAACACCAACAAAGACTTTCAGCTTGACCACATGAACCTCAAACCTGAATTTGAATTGAGCATAAAAACTATGCTCGAACTTGAACTCAACAAGATTATAAGAACTTGAGCTCGCTGCTTGAACTCAAACGAAGACTCTTGGACTTGATTTGAACATGCAATTGAACTCATGCAAATGCTCGATTTGAACAACAAGAAGCTTGAACTTGAATGTGACAGAACGAGCCATGTTTGGATATGAACTCAAGAGAAACACAAAAGAACTCAAACTTTAATGGGGCATCTGAGTTGAATCAAGCTTTGGTCTGATGAATAAGGAATCAAGATCTAGATGCTTAATGAACGAATCCTGGTGGGTTAAGAAAATCTCCTACATCCCTACCACCAACAAAAATCCAAGTCCAAGAAGGTGCATCAAAGAGAAAGATCAGAGACAAGTGAATTCAAATCTGATCACAAGAGACTTGAATAACAAGGAGCTCAAACTTGAAAGTGATATAGGGAATTCGATTTGGACTACAAAGAATTGGATCTAGATTTGGTGGACATGCAATCACATCAATGCAAATTAAAGACCGAGGTCCTTCCAATGAACATCAAATAAAGGACTTGTGAATTCGAACTTGATTCGAATCAAGCACAGTGGACATAAACTTGATCCGAATTTGAAAGGGCAATACAGGAGAACTTGAACATGAACTCGAACTAAACATGATTTGAATCCAAATGAGCAACAACAAGGAAGTTCAACCGGACTTGAATGAATTGAGCAAGAGATTGAACTTGCAAGCGAATTCATCAAACATATATGAGTAAGAAGAGACAACACATGGTGGATATGATGAATTCTTACAACCCTCATGCAGTCAAGCACACCAACTCGTCTACAAACAAAACACTGTTAATGAATGTATGCATGTATCACACAACGGACACAATAATGTTTCTATGACGAACGCAAACTCCTACGAACCGTCGTAGGAAACTCTTCTTGTACACAAAGTTTCTACCTATGAACTATGGCATGAAATCTCCAGCGAATGTCAAAGAGCCGTCATGATAATTGGAATGCAAACACTATTAAGAGACATTCCCACAAGCAGTAACAATCCAATGTCGAACAAATGCAAGAAACATTGGCAAGTCATAGCGATAAATATGCAGCATGAGATGAACACTACGACACTCTGACAGTCTACAATAGTGCAGTATCAAGCAAGTATATTAGTCCCTTACAAACCAATGAAAATTGTCTTAGGGTTGCAGACCCGTCCCTACAAGCAAGTGCAATCGTCATACCACCTGAGATTGGTGAAAAGTGGACATGATGCAAGTACAATGATTCTCCTTTAAGCACATTTAGGAGATTGTAGTGAACATGAATATCCCTTACGAGCAATGGTAAATGATATAATATTTGTGGATAGCAACAGTAATCATAAGTACAGTGAACTCCCTGTGGAAACAAATACACACAACATCTGTAAACAAACTTGGAAGATTTGCAATTCATACAATCTCTCTACGAGTACAGATATATGTAAAACATGTCACTCGTGGGCAGATGTAGAAAGAATTCAGTAAATGCAGTATCCTGAAGTCAACTCCAATCTATGAATGAAAATATCTACCTGCCTACCAGCAACAGTTATGGAGATCATACGACGCCACGCCACCGGATCCGCAACATTCATGCAAGCGGACAGAAGGCGTTTAGAAATGTTCCAAAAGTACCCCCGCACATGCACCATAATATGCATACACATAGGTACACATAAGGGGATGTACTGAATACCCGCATGGGCCCCGGTGAGCGTGTTATCGGTACACACGTGACGTCAAGGGATGCTGCGCGGGTTAATAAGTGAATTCAAGTTCAAGCCCGATCCTCCTAAGCAGGTAGATAGGAGTCGACACGGCTCGAACTATTAAATAAATATACGGTCGCAAGGTCAACCGGGATATTTATTTTATACATTCATATTAGGCCTTCAACCAAGAAAATTCACTTGCAAAGGCATAATGCCTACGAAACCTGATCCTCTGTCGGCAGCTCGACAAAGTGGACAAGGTTCGATCCACGAATGAGAAATGACCCCAAACACCCCGATGATGGCCACGTTGATTACAGATTTCAACCGGAGGGGTTAACTTCAAATATTTCAAAATGCCCTCAAATCTCAAATATTTTTAAGTGACCTCAAGGTTACCCCGATGATGGCCGTGTTGAATACATATATCAACCGGAGGGGTCTATTCCAAATACTTTCAAATACCACCAAAATACTCCAAAATCCAAACATCCAAAAATTTCAAAAATCATTCGAAATCCCAAATTCTAAGATATTTTAAAAAAATAGACTTCCTACAAGCTTACATGGAGAAAAGCATAATGAGCACAATAGACTTCTTACTAACACGAGTAGATACCATGTTATAACCTACTTGTGAGCTCCCACAAATTGTTGTAATGATCTCCTCATGCATACAACAATTGATCTGTGAATTAGAAAGGTGGTGATGGAAGTTTTGCATCGCATACAATGCTCCGGTTCACGATAACAAAGAAAGAGACACATAAGCAAATACAACCATTCACTAATCGTCAGGCGTAAGAAGGCCAGTGATGAATGCAAACACCTACAATGCTATGCAGCAAGAGTGGTGAATAATGTAATGCTCTTGTAGTCAATCACCATTCAGTATCAAGCGAATACATCAGACTTCTACAAGTAAAAGGAAGATCTGCAATATATATATATTCCCTACGAATACAGATGTATGCACTACATGTCACCTAGGGGTGGATGCAGAAAGACTACAGTAAATGCAGCATCCTGTAGTCAATTTTAGTCTGTGAATATATCCACCCACCTACAGGCAGCAATAGCAGTTGTCCCATAAAAACTAAGGGTCGTAGCAAAATGCACGGAGAATGCAGTAGATGCAAATACATCTATAAGCTATCATAGCAAAAGAGGACCCGTTGTACACCCGAGTGTGTCAACCACAATAAAAAATGCAGAACAACTACAGCAAACACAAATGCCAGCATTCAATTCCAGAAGACTCGTATGCAAAGCAATGACCACGAACAAAAATATCATGTGAATGTAATTGTCTTCAAATAAAAGCAGGAGACTCATTGGTGCACTATAATTCATCTACAAAAAGCAACCAATAGTGCACGACAGTCTACCTGTACAAGGCAGCAACAATTAAATCCCCGAGCTGCTGCAAAACGCCACCGGATCCGCAACATTCATGCAAGCGGACAGAAGGCGTTTACAAATATTCTAAAAGTACCCCCGCACATGTGCACCTTAATTTGTATACACATAGGAACACAAAAGGGGTAGATAAAATCATAATCCGCATGGGCCCCGGCGAGCGTGTTATTGGTACACACGTGACGTCTAGGGATGCTGCGCGGGTCAATAAATTTAAACCCAATCCTCCTATGCAAGCAGATAGGAGTCGACAAGGTTCATCAAATAACTATAAAATGCCCCCAAACACCCGCATGGGCCCCGGCGAGCGTGTTATTGGTACACACGTGACGCCTAGGGATGCTGCGCGGGTCATTAAGTGAATTCAAGTTTGAGCCCGATCCTTCTATTCAGGTAGATAGGAGTCGACACGGCTCGAACCATTAAATAAATATGCGGTCGCGAGATCGACCAGGATATTTAATTTATAGTTCATATTAGGCCTTCAAGGCCTATAATCAAGAGAATTCACTAACAAAGGTCCGAAGCCTACGAAACCCGATCCTTTGTCAATTACCTGACAGAGTTGACAAGGTTCAATCCATAAATGTGAATGACCCCAAACACCCCGATGATGGCCACGTTGATTGCAGATTTCAACCGGAGGGGTTAACTTCAAATATTTCAAAATGCCCTCAAACCTCAAATATTTTTAAGTGACCTCAAGGTCACCCCGATAATGGCCGTGTTGAATACATATTTCAACCGGAGGGGTCTATTCCAAATACTTTCAAATACCACCAAAATACTCCAAAATCCAAACATCCAAAAATTCCAAAAATCATTCGAAATCCCAAATTCTAAGATATTTTAAAAAAATGAAATTCAATCATCAATCACATAAAGCAAACTCATCCACCCTCCGCAACAGTTTGCCGAGGTGGACAAATTAAAATTTACTTCAGCTCACATTGAGCTAATGCCTAGTCGAAAATATCACTAGGATCCATTCTCAAACAATCTCCTGCCAGCAAGGACGTGGTACGAGTCCTCTAATCGGCAATTTCGCCGCCAAATGGCACTGCAGGATAAACGGTTATGACTCGGGGCCCTCTGAACCAGGTGGTCGCCGCCAAATGGCACCATTATATTATGGTTATGGCCAGAGCCCGTATGCTCCCCAATGGCATCAAATCCTTGAGATATGAATCAATAGGATATGATCGATAGGGCACAAAGCCCTCTGTTAGCTAAGGTGGATTCGAATTTGTCCCCTTAGGCAAATATTCACCCCAGGTCTACAATGTTCCCTTGGACGAAGCAACCCATGGCTGCCGACAAGGTTCCTTCTGTCAGGTTGGGTCGACTACCTCCTCTGACTAAGTAGACCAGGGACCACGATGGTCCGGGACGACGGAACCATGGGATCTTGATCGGGTCCATCATCCATTCCCCCACCATCCGCTTTAAGTGCAAGATGGTGATATTTCTATTTTAAATATTAAACCCTTCCAGTCCTTTTAACATTCCCAACCTATTGCTGCTACTATATGCCAGATCCACGTATCTATACGTATCTGATCGACGACTAGCCTTAATCGAAAGTTCTCTCTCGTTATCGGGAGGGGTAATTAACTATAGGGGCTTGCGCCTATAGGAAACCAGAACTCAGATCATAAAGTCCTCGCAAAATGAGGGCGAAATCTCTGGGTAGTGTCTTATCTACTATCTCATCTGCCTTCCAAAATTTACCCCGGAACTTAGTTCGTTAAAACTCCCCCCTAAAAGAAAGCACAAAAGTCGGGCAGAGGCCGGGGCCGAATTTTCGGAGCCCACACAATAGCATATCAAGTATATAATAATTGCATAAAAAGTGAATAAAATCATAACAAGCATAAAATCATCTGGCCTCCCATTTAGAAGATATAAAAATCTTCTATAATTTTTTTAAAACTTCCATTTGATGGATCTACCCTTCAATCTTCAAAATAAGATAAAGCAAATGTCTAATTTCTTTCCTAATTGGGATCTAATCGAGATTTTTAATCAAAAAAGCAAAAGTAGCAAGTCCAAGGTGATAGCTGACTTATAAGTAGAACGGCCGCTATAGCAAGTCTCAAGATCAACACAAACTTGAGTTTCCCTAAATCTTAAGTCAATAATTTTTAGTCATCCGATCTTTTGATCTTTACATGATCTAAATTTCAAAACATGGACATTGCATTTTCATGACTTGATCTTTAAACCTAACCATTCAATCATAAAATGATGACCAATGTTCTCAAGATCTGATCCCCCGATCAACCAATCAAATGAGGTGATCTTTGTATTTATTTTATTATACTTTGTTTAAATGATGAAAGTAGGATAAGATTAGAGAGAGTCGCCTTAGATGGTTTGGTCACATAAAACGGCGGCCTTCCGATGACCCAGTTAGGAAAGTAGAGGTATTAGATTTGACTTATGTTAAGAAAGGTAGAGGTAGACCTAAAAAGACTTGGTTAGAAAATATTAGAAATGATCTTTCTCTATTAGATTTAAACGAGAATTTGACTTTGAACCGGACACAATGGAGAAAAAGGATTCATGTTGCCGACCCCACGTAGTGGGACAAAGGCTTGTTATTGTTGTTGTTTGTTGTATACTTTGTTTAAATGATGAAAGTAAATGTGGGCTTAAAAGTCTAAATGAAGATACCTGGTTTCAAGTTATTTAGTGAGTTCCTGCAAGGGCATCTTCAATATTAAGAAGACCCTCAATAAGCACAATATTTATCATGAAGGAGGTTTTTTTACTATTGGATTGAGTGATTGAGCAAAAATAAACAAAAGCAGAAAATGGAGCTTAGAATCTCAAATCAAAGGGTACAAATTCTAGCAAGCTGCAAGGCTGTTGAAAGTTTAATTGATTTCACTTTCCTTCAAGCGAAACAACATAAAACAAAGCATCAAAAGAAAAATGACAATAATCAAGTGTCACGTACTTGTAGTCAGGACTTTCAAACAGTCTGAGCACTGGAGGATCTGCATCAGAGGATAGTATTGCCTGTAATAGAAAGAAGAAAAGAGCCATCAGGTTACACCTTCAAAATTCTTACACTGCATAAGCTATATGATCAATAATTGAAAACAACAACAGGTAAATTCATTTATCATCCAATTCCATAAATTTCGTGTACTTAATCATGATTTCTGTTGGAAAAAGTGTGCAAATGTCAACATGCCACAAACGCTGCACGGGAAAAAAAGTAGAGTAAATTTTAGTTGGTTTCAGTCCAATTAACAAACGCCGGCCTTCCGATAACCCGATTAGAAAAGTAGATGTAATAGATTTGACTTATGTCAAGAAAGTTAAAGGTACACCTAAAAAGACTTGGTTAGAAAATATTAGAAATAACCTTTTTTTATTAGATTTAAATGAAAATTTAACTCTTAACATGACACAATGGAGAAAAGGATTCTTGTAGCCAATCCCACGTAGTGGGATAAAGATTTGATATTGTTATTGTCAGTGCAATTTAACATTTAATTCACAAATATGTGCCACTTCATTCAGCAATTTATATTGTGATTTAATTCCGGACTCCCACGAATTCAGCTAAGATTAACTACTCCATACTAAAACAAGCAGCATAAGATAAAGGCAGGTTAGGATTTTATCAATAAGATTATCCATAGACAACTTGCCGCTGTAATTTAGACAACCATTAAAAAAGTTAGCTTGAAACATTGTTCTCTCTAAAACCAGCCTGTTATGACCATATTTCTTAAAGATAAAATGATACATAAATGTAATAGGTTTAAATAGTCTGGATTATTATATAGAAGAAAGGGCATACATGTGAAGAAAAACTATTAGAGCTAAGGTTCAGTTTTAAAAATGTAGAAGTGCCTTAAGTGTACTAATGTGATAATAAAATATTATGACAACAACAACATCAAGCCTTTGTCCCACTATGTGGGGTTGGCTACATAAATCCTTTTTCTCCATTGTGTCCTGTTAAAAGTCAAATTCTTGTTTAAATCTAATAAAGAAAGATCATTTCTAATATTTTCTAACCAGGTCTTTTTAGATCTACCTCTACCTTTCTTAACATAGGTCAAATCTAATACCTCTACTTTCCTAACCGGGTCCTCGGAAGGCCGTCGTTTTATGTGACCAAATCATCTAAGGCGACTGTCTCTAATCTTATCTTCCACTGGAGCTACTCCAACCTTTTCACGTATATGCTCATTTCGTATCCTATCTCTAAGGGTAAAGCCACTCATCCACCTGAGCATCCTCATCTCTGCAACACTTAACTTAGTATTATGCTTCTCTTTTAATGGCCAACATTCGGCACCATAAAGCATTGCAAGTCTCACCACCATCTTATAGAATTTTCCCTTAAGTTTGAGGGGGACTTTTCTATCACACAACAAGCCCAATGCATTCCTCCACTTCAACCATCCCACTTGAATTCTGTTGATAATATTCCCATCTATTTCACCATCACTCTGAACAATAGATCCAAGGTATCTAAAATGTGTACTCTTATTAATAACTTGATCGTCCAAAGTCACAATCCCCTCACAAGGTCTATTACTACTAAAATTACATTCCATATATTCCATTTTAGATCTACTCAAGAGAAAACCTTTAGACTCTAAGGTTGACCTCCATAATTCAAGTTTACCTTCAACTCTCTCTCTAGTCTTATCAACAAGAAGAATATCATCAGCAAAAAGCATACACCAAGGTACATCCTCTTGCAAATGTCTAGTGAGAACATCCATGACTAAAGCAAAAAGATATGGGCTTAAGGCTGATCCTTGATGTAAACCAACCGAAATAGGAAAATACTTGGTCAAACCACCTTGTGTTTGAACACAAGTAATAGCTCCTGCATACATATCTTTAATGATTTGAATATAAGCGTTATTAACTCTTTTCTTTTCAAGAACTCTCCATAGCACTTCTCTTGGAACTTTATCATATGCTTTCTCTAAATCAATAAATATCATACGTAGATCCTCCTTATTTTCTCTATATTTCTCCATCAAACCTCTCAATAAATGTATGGCTTCCATACTAGACCTACCCGGCATGAATCCAAATTGATTTTGAGAAACAATAGTATCACGCCGCAACCTACGCTCCATAACTCACTCCCATAGTTTTAAAGTATGACACATTAACTTAATTCCTCTATAATTCGCACAATCTTGTGCATCACCTTTATTCTTAAAAATAGGAATTAACACACTCATTCTCCACTCATCTGGCATCTTTTTAGTCTTCAAAATAGTATTAAAAAGTTTAGTAAGCCAAGAAATTCTTTCATCTCCTAAGCATTTCCACACCTCTATTGGAATATCATCAGATCCAACAGCTTTTCCACCCTTCATTTTCTTTAAAGCCTCTCTAACTTCAATTTTACTAATACGCCGATAAAAACAGAAATCTTTATTTTCATTTAGAGTGCTAAGGTCACTAAAGTCAATCGTATTTTCATATTCTTCATTAAAAAGTTTAGCAAAATATCTCATCCACCTTTGTTGAATATCATCTTCTAAGAAAAGTACTTTTGATCTTCATCCTTAATACACTTCACTTGAACTAAATCCTTACTACTCCTATCTCTTTGTTTGGCTAACTTATACATATATCTTTCTCCCTCCTTAATATCTAATCTATTATATAAATCATTAAAAGCTAAGATCTTTGCATCGCATATTGCTTTCTTAAATTTCTTAGGTGCCCCTTATATCTTTCCCAATTATCAGAATTTTTACATTTAAACCAATTTTTATAACAAATCTTCTTATTTTTTATCTTTTCTTGCACATTTGGATTCCACCACCAACTATTTTTACTATTAGGAGATTTTTCCTTTGATACTTCGAGCACATCTTTTGCAATATTCTTAATATCATGATAGGAAATACTTGAGTTCGAAAGTAACCCTAGGGTTATACTTGAGTTCGCAAGCAAACCTAATCAAAATTGATGAGAAAACAACACAAAATCTACTGTTTACAGCAGATGGCAGCCACCAAACACAGGAAAAAACAAGGAAATCTGAAGGAAAAAATCAAGATAGAACTTGTATTCCACTAGTAGCCAAAAGAAAACAACATAAGATACAATGTTCTTCAATTCGAGAGGAAGAACAACTCTCCACAAGTCTCTAGCAAACCCTAGAGCCCAAGCACAAGACCAGATCTCCAAATTTCATTCAAATTTCCCCCCCCCCCCCCCCCCCCGCCCCCCTCCCTAATTCCCTCCTAAGCACCTAATTAACAACAAAGGAGAATTACAAAATACCTAAACAGCCCTTACATTCAAAATTTTTCCTCTAAAACTTGAATTAAGCCCAGCATGGGGCCCACAAAACTTCCGCCCCCTCCCCCTCCCTGTTGCTTCCTCCGCCTGGCATAGACCAGGACCAGTCCAGGCTGGATCGGTCCAGCCGGCCCCTCCTGGGCCTGCATGGGCGTAACATTACTCCCCTCCTAAAAACTCACCTTGTCCTCAAGGTGAAAAGAGGAAAATTGCTCGTTCACTCTTTCAAACGGCTCCCAAGTAGCGCCGAAATCAAGGAGGCCTCTCCATTTAATCAGCACTTCTTTGTTTCCCTTTTTATTTGATCGGACTCCTGCAAGCTCTAGTGGTTCTAAAACCACTTCTAAATCCTCCGTCATAGTAGCCGGTAGTTCTACACTCGCTGCATGCTCCCCTATGGCTCTCCTCAGCTGAGACACATGGAACACTGGATATATAGTGGCTGATGGGGGTAACTTCAATCGGTATGCAACTGCTCCAATCCTGTCCAAAACTTCATAGGGGCCAAAGTACATCGGTGCCAATTTCTCATTCCTCCTTCTAGCCACTGTCCTCTACCTGTAGGGACGTAGTTTCAGGAACACCTTCTCCCCCACTTCAAACTGCATGTCTCTCCTGTGTAAGTCCGTCTGTTTCTTCATGATCTGTTGTGCCCTCATCAGATGTTTCTTCAGTTCTTCTAGCACCTTGTCCCTTTCCTCCAGGTACTACTCAACTGACAAAACTGGTGTACTACCTCTCCCATAGTGCACTAAGTGTGGAGGGTCCCTTCCATATAGCACTTTGAATGGAGTCATCTGGGAAGCGAAATGGTACGAGATATTGTACCAATACTTAGCCCAAGGAAGCCACTTTGCCCACATCCGCGGAGTTTCAGAAACAAAACACCTCAAATAGGTCTCCAAACTTCAGTTTACCACCTCCGTCTGCCCGTCTGTCTGTGGATGGTAGTCGGTGCTTCTCTTGAGAATAGTGCCCTGCAATCTGAACAGCTCCCTCCAAAACTGACTGAGAAACACCTTGTCTCGATCTGACACTATCAATTCAGGAATCCCATGCAGTCTACAACCTCCGTGATAAATGCTGCTGCCACTGACACTGCGGTGTAGGGATGTCGCAAGAGGATGAAATGTGCATACTTACTAAGTCGGTCAACCACCACCATGATGACAGTGAATCCTTCTGACCGTGGTAACCCGTCGATGAAACCCATGAACACTTCCTCCCAAACTCTGTTTGGAAGTGCCAATGGTTGTAACAGTCCTCCAAGAGCCATGGCCATATATTTATTCCTCTGGCACACTTCACACCTTGTTACCATCTCCTCAACATCTTTATACATCCCTTTCCAATAAAGCTCAGATGCCAGACTCCTATATGTCTTCTAAGCCCCTGAATGACCTCCTACCGTGCTGCCGTGGAACTCCTGTAACAAGTGGGGAATATGTATGGAGGTTCGGGGCATCACAAACCTCCCTTAGTACAGCAATCTCCCCCCTTCAATATAGTACCCCGGGTGGCTACTCTTGTCAGTCATCAGATCCTCCCTGATCTTTCTCAACTCTTCATTCAGCATACTCTCTTCTTTGATGGCTCCCCAGTCTACCATCAGTGGTACCGACACAGCTAACCCCTGGAGCTCCCCCACACATCTGAATAAAGCATCAGCTGCTTTATTTTCCAAACCCGACCTGTACTGAATCTCGAAATCATAGCCCAATAATTTGGATAGCCATCGCTGATGCTCCTCAATCACCATCCTTTGCTCCAAAAGATACTTCAAGCTTCTCTGGTCCGTCCTGACGATGAAATGTCGACCCAAAAGATAGGGGCGTCACTTCTGAATCGCCAAGACAATGGCCATCAGCTCCCTTTTGTACACTGACTTCAATCTTACCCTTATTGATATCACTTGACTGAAATATGCTATAGGCCTGTGATTCTGCATCAACACTGCCCCCAGCCCATACCCTGATGCGTCGGTCTCTACTACAAAGACCTGACTAAAGTCTAGAAGAGCTAGGACAGGAACTATGGTCATGGCTTTCTTCAACCTCTCGAAGACCTGAGTCGCTGCCTCCCCCTAGGAAAAGTTGTCCTTCTTCAGCTGCTCAGTCAACAGCCACGCAATGGTAACATACCCCTTCACAAACCTCCTGTAGTAGCCGGTCAATCCTAGGAAACCCCTCAACTCCCTTATGTTCCTAGGCAGTGACCATTTCTACGTTGCCTCAATTTTGGTTTGGTCCGCCGCCACTCCTTCTTGGGATACCACATATCCCAAGTACTCCACACTGGACTGAGCAAAGCTGCATTTCTTTAGGTTGGCTCTCAATTGATGCTCCTGAAGTACTCCCAAGACCACCCTCAGGTGTTCCAAATGCTCCTCCATAGTCTTGTTGTACACCAGAATGTCATCAAAAAAGATCAGGACAAACTTCCTGAGATACTACTTGAATACCCTATTCATTAAAGACTGAAAAGTAGCATGAGCGTTAGTCAATCAGAAGGGCATTACCAGGAACTCATAATGCCCTTCGTGTGTCCTGAAAGCTGTCGTTGGAACATCTGCCTCCCTCATTCGGATCTAGTGGTACCCAAATTTTAAATCCAGCTTAGAAAACATCACTGCCCCATAAAGCTCATCCAATAGCTCATAAATCACCGGAATTGGAAACTTATATGGCACTGTCCCCTTATTCAAAGCCCTATAATCCACACAGAATCGCAAACTCCCATCTTTCTTCTTGACCAAGAGGACTGGCTAGAAAAAGGGCTAACACTTGGTCTGATGATCCCCACCTCCAGCATCTCCCGGATCAACTTTTAAATCTCATCTTTTTGAAACTGAGGTTAGCAGTAAGGACGGACGCTGATCGGTGTCTCTCCTTCCTTCAAAGTAATGGCGTGCTCCAACTCCCTCTGAGGTAGTAAGCCCTGTGGAGGTTGAAAAACCTCGCTGAACTGGTGTATGAGCGGTCGCACTGAAGAGGGGATATTGCCTTCTTCCTCCAGCCTGACCCCCTCCAGGCGATGCAACTCCACCAAGAAGCCTCCTCCCTCCTCCTGAATGGTCCTGATTAGGGATTTGAGAGAAACCCCAGCCTTAGTCAGCCCCACATCACCCTGTATCACCATCCTTCTTCCCCCCATCACCAATTCCATCCTCAGCGTACCCCAATTGATCTTAGTCTCTTCCAAGGTCTGCAGTCATTTCATCCCTTGGATGACATTAGTACTCCCCAATTCCGAGGGAAGGAAGTCCTCCCTCACCTGGATCCCCTGAATCATCAGCACTACCCCTCTACAAACTCCTCTACCCATCTCCACCTTTCCTGTGGTAGCCTCCTGATCCGCTAACTCCATCCCAAGCAGATCAACAATCTGGGTGGAAATGAAATTATGGGTTGCCCCACTATCAATCAACACCACAACTTCACCATCAGCTATCTCTCCTTTCACTTTCATAATGTGACTCGGAGTGAATCCCACTACTAAGTTCAGCGAGACTTCTACCACATCCAAATGCAACTTCTCATCCTCCTCCACTCCTATCCCGCTCCCACCTCCCTCTTCGTCTTCCTCGTCTTCACAAACTAGGAGAACCTGAAGAGTTCGGTCCTTGCACCTATGCCCCGACATGTACTTCTCATCACATCTGAAGCACAACCCCTTAGCCCTCTTCTCATGTATCTCCTTCTCCGTCAGCTTTTTGAACTGTCCCCCATTTCCCCCTCCTTTGGTCTTCTCCTTAGGCATCTCCTTCAGACTCCCCGGGGCTGCTCCCTTGGAAGGTAACAAAGTGGTAGTCATCCTGTACGATCCCCCTGAGTAGCTACCCCGAGCCCCTCTCTCTGATTTCTTCTGATCTTCCACCAACTACGCTAGTTCCATAGCCTTTGCCAGGTTCCTTGGCTCCAACACTCTAATTGTTGTTCGTATCTCCGGTTTAAGTCCCTTCGTGAAGTTTCCCTCCAGGGCTGACTCTGAGATGTGGTACAATCTGCTGGCTAAGTATTCGAATCTATCACGTTAATCCGCCACAATACCCTCCTGAGTCAAGGCAAAGAATTGCTCATAGAAGTCTCCTCCTCCATCGGCTCGGAAATGCTCTAGTAAGCAGTCTTTGAACTCTCTCCAATTTCGGATGGGCTCCCTCTTGTCATGCCATTGGTACCATGCCAGTGCTTTTCCTTCCAAACATAATCCCGCCGTCGTCAGCTTCTCCTCCTCCGTCAACCCATTGACGGCAAATATCATTCCACCTTGTAAATCCAACCGTAACCATCCTCGCCCTCAAAGATGGGCATCTTCAGTTTCCTCACCTTAGGATCACCTCCGTTTCCCCGGTATCCTCCATACCCTCCCATTCCTCGAAGAGGAGGTGCTCCCCAAGTATCCCGATCGTCCCTCCGGCGATTATACCCGAACTCCTCCTCGTATTCCCCCCTCCTTCCTTCAAAATCAGCACCCCTTCTGTCGTATCTCATACTCATCTCTTCCCTAGAAAATGGTTCTAAAGGAGCCATTCCATCTTCTCCCTCGATGATCTCCACTTCTGGATTTTCCCTCCCCCTAAACGGGTTCGGATTTCTTCCCCCTCCATGGCCGTCGGTGGTTTCTGATATTGCCGGATTTTGTTTGCTTTCAAGCATCTTCCTCATCATCTCTTCCAAGGCAGCGAATCTCCCATCCATCTTTTCATGGATGGAAGCAAATTAGTTCTGAAATTCAGTGGTTTTTTCCTCAAAATCGGTCTTCAGTTGACCTATTTCTCCTTCCAACACCTCAACCTTTCTTCCTGCCATTTTCCTTTCCAAGATTTACGATGAGATCTTCTTACGCATGGAATTACTTTTCTAAAATTTCAGGATTTCAGCCTCCAAAGGTCCCAAGACAAAGCTCTGATACCAATTTGATAGGAAATACTTGAGTTCGCAAGCAAACCTAATCGAAATTGATGAGAAAACAGCACAAAATCTGCTGTTTACAGCAAATGGCAGCCACCAAACACAGGAAAAAACAAGGAAATCTGAAGGAAAAACCAAGATAGAACTTGTATTCCACTAGTAGCCAAAAGAAAACAACAAAAGATACAATGCTCTTTAATTCGAGAGGAAGAACAACTCTCCACAAGTCTCTAGCAAACCCTAGAGTCCAAGCACAAGACTAGATCTCCAAATTTCATTCAAATTCCCCCCCCCCCCCCCCCCCCTCCTAATTCCCTCCTAAGCACCTAATTAACAACAAAGGAGAATTACAAAATATCTAAACAACCCTTACATTCAAAATTTTCCCTCCAAAACTTGCATTAAGCCCAACATGGGGCCCACAGGACTTCCTCCCCCTCCCTGTTGCTTCCTCCGCCTAGCATAGACCAGGACGGGTCCAGTCGGCCCCTCTTGGGCCGGCGTGGACGTAACATATCACTAGCCACTTTTTTCACATAACATTAGCATCCTCATGCACAAACAAAATCTTAAGATCTAAAATCTTACTCTCAAAAATATTATTGTTAATATTCTTTAAATGCCCCCATCTAATCTTAGAATATCGTTTTACTTAATTTTTTAATTTCTGCCCCTTTATCTTAAAGTCCAAAACTAATAATCAGTGTTTGGTATATAAATTTTCACTCGAAAAACTTTACAATCTTTGCAATCTAAACGATCAAATTTTCTTATAAGAAAATAATCAATTTGAGTTTTACTATATCCATTTTTATAAGTGATGAGATACTCATCTCTTTTCTTAAATAAGGTATTAGCAATCAAAAAATCATAAGCTAAAGAAAAATCTAGCATGGTCTTACCACCTTCATTTGCCGTTCCAAACCTATGGCCATCATGAATACTTTTAAAATCATCTACCTCTCTACCAACATGTCCATTTAAATCTCTTCCAATAAAAACTATTTCATCAAGAGGTATCTTTTGTATTAATTCTTCTAAGTCATTCCAAAATTTTAATTTTGAACCCAAATCCAAACCCTACTTGAGGATCATAAGCACTTATAATATTAACAATCTTAGTATCAACAACAATCTTTAAAGCTATAATTCTATCTCCAATTCTATTAATTTTTATAACATTATCCTTCAAACTCTTATCTATAATTATACCTACATCATTTCTAGTATGACTCCTACCTGAATACCATAGTTTAAATCCTAAACTATTAATCTCCTTAGTCTTCTCTCCAACTCATTTAGTTTCCTTAATGCACAGAATATTTATCTTCCTATGATTCATAATATCTATTAATTCAATTAATTTTCCTGTAAAGAAACCTATATTTCAAGTTCCTATCCTAATTTTAGTTTCATGGACTAGCTTCTTTGCCCACATCCGTCCTTGATGTGGGAACCCTTGCCTATCTAACACTGCACCCAAGCGCTGGTGCAGCGGCCTTGCACACTTGTCGCTATATTCAGGCCATACAGCGCATCGCTTCCAGGGGACGCCCTAGCATTAACACCATTTTTTAAAGGATTCATGTCATGATTATTCGACAAGTTTTACACTGGCTGTCGACTACCTAACACAACCCTCCACTTTTTTCATCCAGGACTTGGGACTTGGCAATGGCAGTGTTATAATAAAATATGACGAGGACTTAAAAAATAAATTTTAAAATAGCAACTAGGTCAACAATGTAATATAGATTTGAGTGTTATGCAATAATAATTAATTGAGAGATGAGTTAGGCATGACAAAATGAGAAAGCTAAATAGATGCAAGAAAAAAAATAGAATGAGCAGATTAAAAAACTATTTATAAAAGAGGGGTTATGTGTGGCTTTAATTGAAGACAAGGTAGCCAAGAATAAACTTTGGTAGCTTGGGCATGAGCAAAGAAGGATAAAAGATGAACTACTAAGACAGACAAAAATAATAAAGGTTTGAAGGATTAGGAAAAAAAGGCATATGCCAAAGGTAACATGGATAGAAATTGAGCTAAAATATTTGCACAAAATATGTTTAATACCTCATGCAACACCAAGAAGTGACAAATGCAAAAAGAGTATTTATAAGCTGAGCCCAAATAGATGGGATAACGTAATGAAGATGTTATAATCTAGAGCATTAAATCATAATAAAATATAACCAATCACAAACTTTAATAATCATAATTAGAATAAAATGAATAAGGAAACCTTAAATGTGGTTTGAAAAGCATTTGAAATGTCAACCATACCACTGCATTAAGATTGGTTAAATTTGTTGCACTTGATACAAAAGTATCATTGCAATAAGAGAGCGATTAAATTTATTGTACTTCAAGAAAACTCTCATGCAGTCATGAGCAGAACCAAGGAAAAGAAAGGTGAGCTAAAAAGGAATTGAACTATTAAATTCCAAATGACAAGAATCTTGATAGATTTTTAAAAGGGCTGCTGAAAATCAATGATAGAAAAAAAAAATTAGGCTTAGACAAAGCACCACAACAAGGAGCAAGAGAAATCAGAGTGGAGAAATGCACAGCAACGGCTGTGTCAGTTCTGGAAAAACAGAGATGGAAGAAATCATGGAATTCATGAAGACATAAGCAATGCAAAAAAAAGGAAAAATATGAATTTAAGAAGCCATTCTTCATGCAGTTGGTCTTCCTTCCTAATGCAGAGCAATGCCAATCAAGATTGCAATAGCTTAAAAGGCTTTATTCATATAAATCAGCTTCATGAAATGCACATATTTTTAGGGCAATTTCTTATGTAGCACAAATCTTACCTATTTATAGAACCACTACTCTTTTACCTTCATTTGTCAAATTCTCTCTCAAATGTCAAAATTCACAACAAAACTCCAATTCATATTTTTCACTTTTGTTAGATTCTCAAAAATTTGATAGTGGCACGTGCAAATACACTAGTTCAGTTGTTCATTTTTTGAGATGGGTATTAGATTTGTAAATATACATTATTTTAATGGCATGTGTATAGTTACCCCTTTTTTTCATTTTGTAATAGGGGTGAGGGAAGAGTTTCAAGATTATTGCTTCTTTCTATCATTCTAGGTCAAGTCAACCAAAAGCAATTTCCCTCCCATTTTTTCTTTCATGCTTTATATTTAAGTTTAACCCAAACTTTTTCCTAGTCTAATCATTATTTGATCTACTTTGTTTGCACAACTACAGCATATATAAGTGAAACAAGGAACCTATGTTCATGGCTTGTGTCGATCAATAAAGAGGCTAAGAAGATGCCACACTGTAAGAGATGCGGGAGTATTTTGGATGATGCAAGGACGCATGCACATGTGTATGTCACTAATCACTTTTTTTCTAGAATGGATATTTGCAGGATAAACATAATTCAATCTAAGAAATGAATAGTTGTAATCAAAAGGAGAATGATTAAATGTACAATGTCAGCAAGCCTTGGGAAGCATAGTTAACATCACTAATGGTTGATTTGAAGTTTCAATGGCTCATTTAAAAGCACTTGCAATGATTAACTTTGTAGTTTTTTGCCCAAAATCATTATCCAACTTTGTTGATTGACTCATTCCACTTAGGTGCTACAAGAGGTGTTAAACATATTTTGTGTACTTGTTTTGCATAACCTCAAGCCATATTAGCATTGATGCACCCCTTGCCATTCTAATCCTTCCACACAAGTTATATACTGAGCTTATTAGTGCATCTTCAATCCTCCATTATATATGTTCTAATCCTTCCATACAATCTCATTGATCTAATTGTCTCATTAATACAATAAATTCTTAAATCTATCCTTCCTAATTTCACTGCACATACATCTTAACATTTTTATTCCTACCTCACTCAAATTGGCTAGCATTGTCTTTTCTTCCATACAACTTTGAGTCATTATAGCATGAGTCTAATTATAGTTTGATAAAATTTGTCATTAAATTCCCATGATAATCACTCATCCTATATCCTCTTTGACTCTTAAAAGTCTTATCTATATTCATATTTTTTATACAATGGATCCAAAGTACTTGTTGAATCATTTTTTAATAAATTTAACTCAATTTAATTAAATCGAATTAATTAATTTAATTCCAACTCAATTGTTGGCCCAAGACTCCATTTAATCATATTTCATTAATCAATTCAAATTCGACTCACTTCTTTTAAGACATAATTCGATTTGATTAAATTGAATCAATAAATTCTATTTAATAAAAATATTTGTTCAATTTGGCCTTCAGTTCCTAAATTGAGTCAAATTGAATTTAACCAAGTCAAAACTAGTCAAATTAAACACAATGAGTAAATTTGAACTTAATCAAGTTAAATTAAACTTAATCGAGTCGAATCGAGTCATGTTGCGTCAAATAAAACAAAATTGAGCTTAAATTGGCCTAGACGGGTCAGCCCACACCAAAATCAAACTTCAAATAACTTGCATTGGTTCTCCTCAACCGTCCAAAGCCCAATCCTAATGAATCAAGTGACTGGAAACAAATAAGGGTAGAGCAGCCAAGCACACGCAGTACATATTGCACTTTTTCCCACAAGCTACTAGGGTCATCGACGCCTTCAGCTATCAAGGTTAAGGGGAACTGATCCCAACCGTTCTCCTATAATAGATTAGGGCACGGTCGACTTTTAGTTTTTGTTCTGGCTTCTTACACAAATAGCTAGGAGAAATCAGAAGGTAGAGAGCTTTTTTTTTTTTAAGCGGGTCCTCTTCATTTGAAACGAAACCAATGAGAGGAAGATGTTAGACTAGAGAGCTCTCAAATTTTTTTTTTTTTTTTTAAAAGGAAAGTACTGACTATATCTCTCATAAGTTTTGCAGGTATACCCAATCCTCCTTTTCTCTCTTCAAGAGTCACACCAGTTTTCCGCAGGCATTGGGAGGCTTTTCCAACCTTCTTTCCCACCCTCCAGGAGTCAAGAGATTTGTTCTTACTGGTAGAGAGAGTTATTTCCAACTGCCAAATTCGATACATTAATTTTAGCAAGTTGTAGATGGAGATAAACGTCTGGCACAGTCCAAGCATTGGCAAACGATCCTCTATCATTTTAATTGCTTTCGTTTCATCCAAACAAAGGCATTACGGCCAATGACCATTGAACACTAATTTTAGTTAGATAAAACTCTTGAAACTTAGCAAATCTAGTCTGCCGACTATGTAATGTTATTGTGTATGTGAATCACCCTTGTGTGCAATGATGTATGATTTCACCCCAAAATGTGGAATGCCTATGTCATTAAATCTTAGGATGCATTGAATGATAGGTTAGCCTTAAAGAAAGCAATCATCATTCCATATATTCTTTATAACCCTTTAATATGAAACACTTTAAAATTCCAATAAAAACTTTAAAATACAAACAATTTGAAGTGAAACCACCCTTGACATAAAATTATATCTCCTTTTTTTCCACAATAAAATAACAAATCAAATAATAGTGTGACAACCACACAAGCTAGTACACACTAGATACCCAACCCCTTAGGCAATCTAGGACTAGGATTTTTCTTTTCTATGCATGTGATTATGATATTTGGTGTGACAATTATTTGATGGATTATTTGTATTGTGGGTGCTAACCCTTAAGTAATATGATAGAAACATATGATTTTACATGTTGGTGGCCACCCCCAAAAGAGGCAGCGCAAATTAAAAAGCTATCATCCAACAATATTTGCTTGCATGTGCTACTTATATGCTAAAGCCCAGAGTACTCATGGCCAATAGCAATAGATTTAAAAAATCAACTTGACACAATCAATCCCAAGCAAATCTGTGAATGTCATGATGTATGACTTAATATATTACATGCTTCAAAATCCTCATTATGAAAGGAAGAGCCTTTTCTTTTCATTTCACAAATGAAATTCATTTGTAGTCTTAAAAGTCATGTAGGCATGCATGATACAGCAAAGGAACGATGAACTCAGCATGAACTGCAAAGTTAAGCCCTAAATACTTTAGAAGCCAAAATTTGAAGATCTATAGGTCGAGTTTATATATTTAACTAAGTTGTATAAAATAGGCAACTTAGCTGCCCTTTTTATTTTTTTCTTAGTTGTATAAAAGGCTTCTATATTATTTTATGAATGATTTTCTATGATTAATGATGTGTTTCCTTTTTGTGCACATAAGAAATACATTTTTTTCTTAGGTTTCTTCTGATGCTTTGCTTGGGGTCATCGGAATATTTTGTATATCATGCTCTTAAGAAATTAATTTTTTACTCATTAAATTGTAAACAACTTTAAAATCAACTACGGGATAATATTTTTGAGTAAACTTGTATAACTTATCAAAAATAAGTTAATTTTTCAAAATTAAAAAAGAAATGTAAAGCTCTTTATGAATCTTAGTACGCAATCCAATATTTGATTGACTATTTATTCATAAGGGTATGTTTATCAATTAACATCAAAACCATGTATTTACTGATGGTATCATATGCATAGCCTTGTGAGTTGCATATATAAATAAAAACTCACTTAAAAACTAAATAACAAAAAAAAATTAAGTTATGAGGCAGCATATATATACACTTATAGTAAGGCATCTTTAGCTTAAATGACTAAGCTATAAATTCTATTTCCTAAAATCAAAATAGCCTAAATTATATTGTATATATTGAGATCAAAACTACATGGTTTTAAAAGAACTTATGTGGGTTTAGCTGACTGTCATTTTCAAACAGAATTATAAGACTAATAGTCAAATTGACTTAAGGTCAAATGAGATTTTAAATTTATAAGTCACATACATTTCGGTAGATTTAGATCCGAGTTACTACCTGTTGGTAGTAAGATCTAGGGTCCGAGGTAGATGTTTTTTTAAGTTACATCATAATCATATTCCTGAGCATTCCTCTGTTGACCCGCATACTGTAGACAGCAAACAAACAAAAAAAAAATCCTACATACCTGCCTAGCGCCGGAATTCGCACGAAGAAGCCGCTTCTCACGCGATTTGTCTCCCACGATCGTCGTAAAGGCTCCCGCGATCTCCGCTCTTCGCACGACCTAGCGCCGCCTCTCGCACGACTCCCGTATACCCGATGTCACATTCCCCACGATCTCCCTTGGCATTAAAAAGAGACCGAAGCCTCTGCTCTTCGGTTTTACTGGACTCACGACAAAATCTCCCCCTCTTGCAGCTTCTTCGGCTCCCAGTTGCTGTTCGACTTCGCCTCTCCCGACGACGCTCCCTTCCTGTCGATCGGAAGTTACAACATTACGATCGGGAGCAATAACAGAGCTCGCCTGCTGTGAAGGTTGCACGAGTCGCTTCTCCGGCTCCTCCCAGCTGTTCGACTTCGCCTCTCCCGACGACGGTCCTTTCCTGTGTGAATCGGGAGTTACGACATTACGATCGGAAGCAACGACAGAAGCTCGCTAGCTGTGAAGGCAACTTTCTTCCTTGAGTGCGCTTCTTCCCAGCCGTCCGACTTCGACTCCTCCAGCGACGTTCTCTTCCAGTTGGATCGAAGGATTAGGGCGTTTGATCGGAAGCAACCGAGGGAGCTCACTGACTGTAACGGTAACTTTCCCCCTTCCGCGTGCTTATTCGGCCAAATCCTGTAAATCCGATTGCCAAACAGTCCCTTAAGGCAAGCAAAAAGAGGGAAACAGAGAACTTATTCCTCTGTGAGCATTTGAATTCCCTAATCCTACTCAAATCAAATCTAAATTCTACTTAATTATCATTATTTATATTAATTATGAATTAATTTTAATTTATTATAATTATTTAATATTAATAGAATTAATTATTAATAATGTTAATTAATCATGTTTAATTAATCTTAATTAATTTCTATTAATAATTAATTAATTACTTTTAATTTTTTAATTAATTATAATTAATATAAATTAATTATAATTAATTATTTAATTAATAATAATTAATTTTTATTAATAGTAATTAATTATTTTTCATTAATTATGATTACTTCGTTAATAATAATTAATGATCTTAATTATTATTAATTATAATAATTTTTATTAATTATAATTAGTTATAATAAATGATAAAGAAATGTACTCCCCTCTTGCCTCCACGAACCGACGCCGTCGCCGACGACACACGCAAGGTAAGTCCCAAATCCTGTCCTCGACGCGCTTGATGCGCTGGTGGACCTCCTATACGCGCTCTTGTAGCACGGTGGGGGGGAATCCAGTGCAATAGGTACGACGAGGCAGGTAAGCCCTATACACGCTCTTGTAGCGTGGTGGGGATAGTCCTCGACCCCGACCTCGACATCAGCACTGTCAGCCCCGCACAGGTATAATCTCTGAACTCAGATTCCCACTCTTGTTATTGGCGGCGGACCGGAGAACCACCTATACGCGCTCTTGTAGCACGGTAGGAGGAAGCCTGGTGCGGTGCTTACGACGAGGAGGGGAATCACCCAGATTCCCACTCTCGTTGTTTGCGGCGGACCGGAGAACCACCTATACGCGCTCTTGTAGCACGGTAGGAGGAAACCCGGTGCGGTGCTTACGACGAGGAGGGGAATCACCCAGATTCCCACTCTTGTTGTTTGCGGCGGACCGGAGAACCACCTATACGCGCTCTTGTAGCACGGTAGGAGGAAGCCCGGTGCGGTGCTTACGACGAGGAGGGGAATCACCCAGATTCCCACTCTCTTTGTTTGCGGCGGACCGGAGAACCACCTATACGCGCTCTTGTAGCACGGTAGGAGGAAACCCGGTGCGGTGCTTACGACGAGGAGGGGAATCACCCAGATTCCCACTCTCGTTGTTTGCGGCGGACCGGAGAACCACCTATACGCGCTCTTGTAGCACGGTAGGAGGGAGCCCGGTGCGAGGCATACGACGAGGTGGGTAAGCTCTATACACGCTCTTGTAGCGTGGTAGGGAAAACCACTGGTGCTCTCGTACTGTTACTGTTGAAGACCCCATACACGCTCTTGTAGCGTGGTGGGATGAAAGATGTACGGCCGCGGTGTCTAAAGACACCTACCATACACACTCTTGTAGCGTGGTGGGAAGGCCCAGCTCCCTACATTTCCCCCAAACGGGGGATATGCCGGGATGCTGCCGAAATTTACACTGAAGCATACATGACCTGGACAACAAAGAATATCTAACTTGAGCAACAATACAAAAGACCAGTACTCGAACAGAAGTGCATAGAACTCGAACAATTAGAGGATTGAATCCGAGCTGAACAAACAAGGGACTTGAACTGAACTACAGGGAACAGAACCCCAAGTGCCAAAATGTGCAATAATAATCAAAATGCAAAAGATAAGTGATAAATTTGTTTATTTGAACAAACACCAAGTTAACAGCAGGAGACTCGTGGTGGACTTTCAAATGTGATTGACTTAAACATCAGTCAACTATGAAATGTACAAGTGCTACCCACCTGGAGCAATTAAAGACCGATCATGCAAACAAATAGTGCCTGTTGATTGAAAAAGGCAACACTGGCAATTGATAGCGGAGGACCTGTCACTGCAAATAAGTACAATCAAGACCACCTGAGATTGGTGACAGGTGGATACAGTGCAGGAATAATGGCTCTTCTGCGAATACTTCTAAGAGATCGTATTAGACATGACCAGTCCCTATACATAAGCATGATCCATTTGTGGATAACAACAGTAGGTACATTGTGATCATGGGGAACCTCTGTGGACACAAATGTATACAAGGGTATATGGTGAGTACGAATACTAATTGACCCCCTCAGGCAGAATCGACCAGCAAGAGGGACATCTCTTGCAAGAATGGAAGAGATGTTTGAGCAAATTCGAACTAAACTTCCTGGTGTTTCAAAGTTTCTTCTTTGCCTTTTGTCTGAGAGAAGCAGAGGGTTTCACTCTAGTGTGTCATCTGACACTGTTATTACATTTCAAATCCTCCTTCCATAAGAAGCAGAGGGTTTCACTCTAGTGTGTCATCTGACACTGTTATTATATTTCAAATCCTCCTTCCATAAGAAGCAGAGGGTTTCACTCTAGTGTGTCATTTGACACTGTTATTACATTTCAAATCCTCCTTCCACAAGAAGCAGAGGGTTTCACTTTGGTGTGTCCTCTGACACTGTTATTGCACTCTAAATCCTCCTGCTATATAAGCAGAGGGTTTCACTCTAATATGACATTTGACATTAATACTGCATTTCAAATTCTCCTGCTGTATAAGCAGAGGGTTTCACTATAGTGTGCCATTCGACACTATAATTGTATTTCAAAAATCATGCATGCATATGAATGTACCATGTGTAATGTATCCATCGGCATATACCCGCATGGGCCCCGGCGAGCGTGTTATTGGTACACACGTGACGTCTAGGGATGCTGCGCGGGTCAATAAATTTGAACATGATCCTCCTAAAGCAAGAAAATAGGAGTCGATAAGGTTCAATAAATATTTATAAAATGCCCCCAAACACCCGCATGGGACCCGGCGAGCGTGTTATTGGTACACACGTGACGTCTAGGGATGCTGCGCGGGTCAACAAGTGAATTCAGGTTCGAGCCCGATCCTTCTATTCGGGTAAATAGGAGTTGACACGGCTCGAACTATCAAATAAATATGCGGTCGCGAGATCGACCGGGATATTTATTTTACATTCATATTAGGCCTTCAAGGCCTATAATCAAGAGAATTTAATAACAAGGGCATAAAGCCTACGAAACCCGATCCTCTGTCAATCATTAGGCAGAGTCGACAAGGTTCAAAACATAAAAATATGAATGACCCCACACCCCGATGATGGCCGTGTTGAACGTTAATCTCAACCGGAGGGGTTCACAAACACTATCAAATGCCACCCAAACTCCCACAAAAATCCAAAAATCATCAAAATCCCAAAAAATATTTAAATTTGAAATCCAATCATCAAAACACTCAAAGCATGAAATCCATCCATCCTCCGCAACAGTTTGCCGAGGTGGACAAGTTAAAATTTACTTCAGCTCGCAAAGAGCTAATGCCTAGTCGAAAATATCACTAGGATCCATTCTCAAACAATCTCCTGCCAGCAAGGACGTGGTACGAGTCCTCTAACCGGCAGTTTCGCCGCCAAATGGCACTGCAGGATAAACGGTTATGACTCGGGGCCCTCTGAACCAGATGGTCGCCGCCAAATGGCACCATTATATTATGGTTATGGCCAGAGCCCGTATGCTCCCCAATGGCATCAAATCCTTGAGATATGAATCAATAGGATATGATCGATAGGGCACAAAGCCCTCTGTTAGTTAAGGTGGATTCAAATTTGTCCCCTTAGACAAATATTCCCCCCAGGTCTACAAGGTACCCTTGGACGAAGCAACCCATGGCTGCCGACAAGGATCCTTCTGTCAGGTTGGGTCGACTACCTCCTCTGACTAAGTAGACCAGGGACCACGATGGCCCGGGACGACGGAACCATGGGATCTTGATCGGGTCTATCATCCATTCCCCCACCATCCGCTTTAAGTGCAAGATGGTGCAATTTTCAATTTTAAATATCAAACCTTCCAAACTCTCCCAATTTTCAAACCTCTAACCATGCTGCTACTATATGACAGATGCACGTATCCTTACGTATCTGATTGACGACTAGCCTTAATCGAAAGTTCTCTCTCGTTATCGGGAGGGGTAATTAACTATAGGGGCTTGCGCCTATAGGAAACCAGAACTCAGATCATAAAGTCCTCGCAAAATGAGGGCGAAATCTCTGGGTAGTGTCTTATCTACTATCTCATCTGCCTTCCAAAATTTACCTCGGAACTTAAATCTGTTAAAACTCCCCCCGAAAAGAAAAGCGCAAAAGAGCGGGCGGAGGCCGGGGTCGAATTTTCGGAGCCCACATCCTCGAACTTCTGTTATTGGAATATAAGTCTCAACTTTCTAAATGAAATTGATCAACTTAAACATAAATTCAATCTTTAAAATGTAAAGTCTAATATAAAGTAATATTGAGTACATCTGAGTTTCTCAAAATCAAGAACTCGTACTTTTCCTAATTTACCTTTTATTCAAAATCAATTTTAAATTGATCTAATCATCTTTGAAATTTCAAAGACCAAATATTTGAAATGATATCTAAATATCATCTGCTTTTTCCAAGAATTTTGAATGGAAGTATAGGCAATTCCATATTCACTAAACTAGAATATTATATTCTCAGACCTTACTAAAACACAAATTCACTAAACTGGTATATTATTCACCAATCTTAAACCCCTCATATTCTTCTTTTTTTTTCTCTAGTTTCTAGCTCATCATTTATTTCAAATTCAACCAATCACAATTATATAATCTACAAATAGTATACACAAAGCACTTAGTTTTAAATATTTTTATAAGCATCTTCATAAGCAAAACAAACATATATGAATTTAATGCTAAGCCTTGGCCCAAAGCATATGGACATTGAATATGCACTATTTCGAAAAGCAAAAAAGACATTTATTTTAAAATTAAAAATAATCAAATTATCTCAAGCTGAATGCAATTCAAACATGTGCCTTCTCACTAGTTAAATAGAAAAACATTCAGTAATTCAACGGGAAGAGATAGAACAATTTGAGAATAACTGAAGTAGATATTAGGTAAGCATTTCAGATGCAGGAGAACCTATGAATTTGCAGCCTACTTTACTGGGGCGTACCAATATAAGCTCAGCATCCTCAGCTATCCGAATTGCTTCACCTTTTGAAACTATGCCAACCTAGAATAAATTGTGAAACAAAAGAAGACGGCTTTAAAATGCAATTGCCAAATAGAAACAGAAGCAAAAGAGAAAAACTAACCATATTCTGCTGTTCATCTAATAGCCTTACAGAAGGTGACCTGGAGCAATAAAGTTTATATTACTGAAGCAAAAAACATGAAAATGAAATGTTTTGATTAAGATATATAACTAATCAAAAATTCTTCAGAACAGTTCTCTCAGGCATGTGTCATAATGGAAATAAAACAAAATTGTGTATTCGGATCGCTTACATCATATTTTACCAGCATCATTTTAACTTGCAGAAAAAATATAAAGAAAACATGAAGCAAAAAACATGAAGGTGAAGATTTAAAGTTCTTTGATTTACAAATGAACCTTGTGAATCACTCAACATTTTTCTGATTTGTTGCCATAACAGTTCTGGTAATTTGTATTAAGATTTGTAATATAAAGCGTTGTTCACTATTGGTCTAAGTTCAACAAAATCTTTTTAAATTGGGACCCTAATATTACATAAATTCTCATTATAAAGCACCTAGAGCTATGATGCACCGACACTAAGAGGCGTGCAATGTCCGACACGTATCCGACACAACACGCGTCCGACACTCCTCCGATACATATCGGACACACCAAAAACGTGTCCGATTAAAAAAATATTAAATAAATATTAGACACTCGTCTTAAATATTTTATGAATTTTTTAAATATAATTTCTTGTATTTAAAATGTTTATTTATTTAAAATATAAAAATTAAATTTCTTATTTCTTATCCACAACATCAAATCAATCGTCCGCGCTTAACACCCCATTCATCGAATATTCTCATTTTCATTTCTCTTTGGCAGGTTGCTACTTTGATTTTACAACAATGCCCGTTGTCATCTCAACATCAACATCTGACATTGTTACAACATCAACATTTCAAAACCATCTCCACATCAAAGTCTGACACTATCTTGACATTGATGCTCAACGCTAGCAATTTCTACACCCACAACTTGATAGCTCATCTTTGTCAGACGCCCTCTCAACATCAACGACAGACACCCTCTCAACATCAACGACAAATGCCCTCTCAACATCAACGACAGACGTCCTCTTGACATTGACGTCCGATACTTACTGCATAACATCAATGCCCACTCTCAACAGCATTGTCGTCTCCTCTCTCGATGCCTAATATATGGCATCGACATCCAACTACCGAGATCCTAATATTAATCATTTTAAGCACAAATTCTAGTTAAATGACTTATTATTTTTAAATTATTTTTAATATTATACTTATTCAATTTTATAGACTATTTTTAAAATATAAAATTTATAATACCGTGTCCAACCCGAGTCCATGTCCTATATTTTCAATAATTGACGTATCCAGTATCCGTGTCGCCGTGTTCGTGTATGTGCATCATAGACCTAGAGTATTACTAGATGGATTCCAATAACATTGCAAAAGTGCCCTATCAAATCCAAGTGAGAAAAGCTCAATCCCCTATCTTTTTCATTATCCAAAATATCACACTAGCAATGCCAAATTACCACGCTCTAATTCTTCAATCTTTCTCCCTTCCTCTCAACCTTCCTAACCCCACCTATTCATATTTGGGGTGGGCATGATTGGGAAATCAACACTCAAACTCTCCTTTTTCACCTCTATCATTTTTTATGTTCTCTCTTCTTTTTCTGACTCCCATAATCACCATCAAAAGCGTGATGAAATGTTAGAAAATGATAGGCTATAACTCTTTGAGGTGATTCAGAAATTTAAGAAACAAGATAAAAAGAGAGATTCATGACTTTAGGAAATACAAAATAGAAAAGAGAAATGTAATTTCATGACAAGAGAGAGCAATAGGAATCTATTGAAGAGAATTTCCAACCCGCCCCCAATACTTCACCCAAACTACAATAACAACAAAAATAAGCCTTTATCCCACTATGTAGGGTCTGCTACATAAATCAAGATATTTATAGTGATCAGATGCATCAAAATTAGTATGTCTTTAATTTGATTTATAACAGCTATGGATTTTTCAAAGATTAGAATGATAGTCATGGTTATAATATAACATTATAATGATGAGACACATTGTAATACAATGCATAATAATTATCATATTCATAAGAATAAGAACTATAATCATGTGTGTAATCATGAGTCATATGCACTATGATTATATGATTCCTTAACTGCTTCATCTAATATTATAAACAATATTTTGACCAATAATCATAAGACATACTTTTACTAATATCTTTTGGTGTAATTATGATGTCTAAGACTTATAAAGACATGGAGCATATATTTCAACCATACATAAATCATATACATAATAATATCTCAAACATGAAAGTTTATGAGCTTGATGAAATTTGTCATCTAATTCATACTGTTAATTCCAATGTGAGTGAAAAGGTTTTTAGCTCCACAAGCAAGTTTATATGTTTCTAATAAATCATCTGAGTATAATCCATGCATCTTGCATAGGTTGATTATCTTGGTTTTACAAATGTCATGATAATATATGAAAAAAAAATCATATAGCCTAAGGTTAGGATTATTCGGGTATTTTTTATAACATATGGATATGGGCATGGGTATAGGTAGCTAGGATTTAAATGCAATTACAATAAAAAAATTCAAACCTAATATCCAATTAATGTTAAAAAGGATCATTCTTGAAGCGAAATTGACAGAAGACCCTTAATGATTTTTTTCTTCTTGATTTTATTATTCTTCTTTTTCTTGAATAACTTCATCTACTTTATTTTAATTCAATCGTCGATCAAGGGTGAGAAACCAAGATTGAGATTTAAAATAACCATAAGATTCTAAGAATTTATGGCAATATAGTTTTTGGAATAGGAAGAATAGAGAGAATTGGGGGATAGAGAGAGAATTCCAATTTAGGCATTATAAAAGAGAAAGAGGGGTCGAGGGTAGTTTCATAGGAGGAGAGAGAGATGTAGCCATTGAAGGAGAAGTGAAAGTGAAAAATAATAGATGAGGGAATATTTTCTAATGCAACTAATAATCAATTATCTCAAGAACCAGCACTTAAATTCATATATAGAAATAAGCATACATTTGAAATCAAAGCAATTTAAATCTCACATATATGTCAATCCTAAAAATCCTATTATTTAATTGTTAAAAGTAAATACACTAAAATTTCTAATAAAATCCTAAAATAATCCAAGATAATAAATTATTTTAGAAATAATCTAGAATTATTTTTTACACAAGTCTGATCATGCATCATGTCCGCAATTCTTATGTTGCAACTTGCCATTAAAAAATGTAATACATTGGTGTTTTACAATTAACTTGCAGTAAGGTAGGTTTCAGATATGTAAAGGTTTCCTTACAACAAATATCGGTTTTCCTCATATCTGATTCATCATATGAAGTGATTATCTAAAACTTGTTTAAATATGATCAGATCCACATCACTCTAAAGGACATAAAACTAAATCATAAGATAGAAACCTATCTAGTCCTAGAAAAATCTTTTAGGAAGTATTTTTGTTTCTCTTTCAGAATAAGGACCAAGGCTCTCTTAACCAATTCATTTTCCCTGTAAAGTTAGCACTTGCCGGTTTTTCTACATTAAAAATAATCTTATTGAACGTGAAAGTGCTTATGTGTTCATCAATATGTTAAAATTAGTTTATGCTCTACAGAATGCATCAGCGTATCAAATGCATTCTAGCACTCAACATTAGCATTTTCCTAATCTTTACATAGCTAATCATATGACGCCCTACCTTCACACGATTATCCTCAACAAAGTTAGCATTCTTAGTTACTTGCATGTGAAATGCTGCCCCTCCTCATGTAATTCTAGCACGCTAGTCAACATTTTGAAATCGCCATTTAGGCGTATGCTGAAATTCCAATATTTGTTAAATCTTTTAATCATCCCAGATTACTATCCTATCTCAGCTCCACCTATCAAGCAATCCCATGGCCATTACCATCTCCAAAATTTAAAAGATTCTAAACCCAGACACAGACATAATAGCCTAGATTTCTGAATAACCCACCCAGCTCACCCAATGGGTTTCCAATCATAATGCTTGAACACAAACGACTAATACCAGGCAAATTTTGAAATTTTGAAGTCAAATAACGCATCAAGTCGGAGAGAGAACTAACTGAATCCTGTCCAGATCGAGGGCCGGATCATAATCGGAATCCACGAAGCGGGTTTTTCCTGAACTCCTCCTGGGGACGCCAGCAGGTCTGGGCTTATAACCGCCGCTGCCGAACCGCGCCACTAGCCATCCTCCTCGGGGAAGTTTACATAAACGGAGCCGAGAGGGCGGTTTAAATAAAGATTTCCCCAGCGGACAACCACCAGGAACGCAGGTCAGCCTGGAGGGTGGAGTGAAGCACAGACCGGCGACTCCGGCCATGTATGGATTGAGAAAATTCGAAAAAGCGATTTCAGAAACAAATTAGAAGAAGAAGAAGAAGAGAGAAGAGAAGTTCTTGAATGTTACAGCACTTATATTTTCTGCTGCTAGAGATAATCCGAAGTAGAAAAGAGAAAGGAGAATCGATTAGGAGCCATTAGAGCGGAAACCACAGCATTGGCTTAGAGCGAAGTGGGAATAAGCTCGAGAAAAGGAGCAGGCGGTGCTAAAATCTGGTCCGCACACCAAGAGCCTCTCCCGATCTCTCTAATCTTATATATATAATATTACATCACATATCTTAAATTTACTACAAAATTTCAGGGTTGTTTAGATAAATTATACCAAATCATAAAAAATGATAACTTTAAGTTCTATATAATCTTAAATCTCATTTATTCTCTGTTTTACCTTAAATTTCAAATTCAGTAAATCCAGGAATTTGACGGATTTATAAGATTTAACGAACATAAAAAGCATAAGAGAAACATAGAGGAACTAACCTATTATTTCATCAATTTAAGCTTGATCGATATCTAAGGCTTCATTTGGGACGGCTTTCTTATTGCTTTCTAAAGCAACTTCTTAGTATAAATTTTCTAATTCAAAATTTTTTTGAACTAATTATTGTTTTAAAAAAAGCGATAAGAAAATTGTCTCAAATGAAACATAAATGCTAGCACAAGCACCACGACTTTGAATCTGTAGATATTCATCTCTTTGAAAAAGAGAGAGCAAAGGAAGATAGTACCAAATAAGAAGTAAAACTCTACTTCACGAGAAGCCGAAGTATAAATAAAAATGGATATGAGGAAAAGCAAGCCCTATAAAGGCTAGAGGCTCCAAGAAGTGCATAGGCGAAGACAAAAGAGAAGAGAAATTAAGAAGTTTTTTTTTTACTTTATTTTCTTTTCCTTTTTATAGGTTATAGATGTGATGCCCCAGAATCAAATTTAAAAAAATTATCTATTTTATCTTCTTAATTAATCAACTAGAGCTTCTATAAATGATCAAAATAATAAATTTATATCTAGTGAAAGCAACTAACAATCATATATCTCAAAATATTGCACTATATTCATTCTCCCAAAATCAATATAGAATAGTAGAAGTGCATTCTATCACAAGTTCCTGACTAAAAAAGAAAAAAATACAAATACAAAAAAAATAAATAAATAAATTGAGGATCGCAATCTCACTCCATGTGGTCCTGATCCATTATTTAACCTAAAATGATTAAAATTCACATAATGAGCTCAAAAGCTCAGCAGTAATCCAAAACTCACTAAAACTTTCAACGCAATGACTAAAGAGTCAATATGAAATGATCAGTCTAATATAATTAATTGTAGATAATGTAGTTAATGACCAAATATCATCAATAAAACTCAAAATGATCAATAATAAAAGTAGGGAATCATTACAATGAATCTAAGAATCAATAACTGATATAAAATTCAATAAATCGATAAAACAACAATGCATAAATCATTCATAAATCACTAAAAAAATATATCTTATCTATTCATATGCATCATCTATTTATGTAGCATCAATGCATCCAATACTATTAATGATATTAATGTATCAACCAATGTCATCAGTGCTATCATTATATGCTTGCATCAATATATGATTTAGTAAGGTAGGAAATTCAACTTTAATGTGATATTTTCAACATCTTTTACTACAACTACTTCCCAATTGGTCATTAGTCATATCAATTATCACTTATTTAATTAATTAATTAATTATCATTATTGGTGGCTTTATTAAATCAATAAAGAGCCATCACTCTCTCCCCATCGATGTAATAGGTCATCTATTATAGGCTACAATCGGGATAACACCATAAATTATCTTTAAAGGAAATATCGTTGGCCCACCCTCCTGCATAAGTTATTATGTTTTAACAGCCAACCCGTTAATTCTGTTCAATATAAGAAAATCTATATAATACTCAAAATTATTAAAAATTAAAATGCGATTTGTGTTACTTACAACAAATAGAAAAAATCTCTGAATAAAATTGACTGATGTACCCCGAACAACCTTCTCTCTCTTCCCTCTTTCTCCTTCAGCAAGGCACAATACTGAAATTCAGATTATTACAATCTTTCCACCTTAAAAAAATGTCATCCCTAACATTTTTCTTAAGAATTTGGGCACATAATCAATACAAAAAATATGTAAAATCAAATTTTAAATCAAATCAAAATAAATCACGAATCAAAACTCAATAAACTCAATCAATTTCTATCAAACATTTATATAGTTCATTCAATCACATATCATTTACTTATATAATCAATTATGGATGTAAACTAATGCACCTTAATCTATCAAATCTACCCGACTCACAATCAATTTCCTATAGCATTGGTAATAATTCAATCAATTCTTCTAACAACTGCTCTGATGCTAATTGTGATGCTTCAGAATCAAATTTGAAAAAATTATCTATTTTAATTTCTTAATTAACCAACTATAGCTTCTATAAATTATCAAAATAATAAATATATATCAAGTGAAAGCAACTAATAATTGCATATCTCAAAATATTATACTATATTCATTCTCCCAAAATTAATATACAATAGCTAGGAGATTAGTATAATTACTATTCTATAATAAGCTTCTTATTACAAAAGAATAAAAACAATTACAAATAAAATTAAAAGAAAACTTGAGGATCTCTTACAATTTCACTCCACTTGGTCCTGGTCTATTCTCTCACCTAAAATCATTAAAATTCACATAATGAGCTCAAAAACCCAGCAATAATTCAAAACACATTAAAGCTTTCAACGCAATGACTAAATAATCAATATGAAATGCTCAATCTAATATAATCAATAATAGTCAATGTAGTTAATGACCAAATATATCAATAAAATTTAAAATGATCAATAATAAAAGCAGATAATCATTATAATGAATTTAAGAATCAATAACTAGTATTAAATTTAATAAATTAGTAAAACAACAATGCAAAAATTATTTATAAATCACTAAAATAATCTATCTTATCTATTCATATGTATCATCTATTTATGTATTATCAATGCACCAAATATTATTAATGATATTAATGTATATACAAATATCATTAGTGTTATCATTATATGCATGTATCAATATATGATTTAGCAAGGCAGGACATCTAGCTTTAATGTAGTATTTTCAACATATTTTACCCAATTGTTTTCTAGTTGGTTACCAGTCATATCAATTATCCCTTATTCAATTAATCAATTATTATTATGGGTGACTTTATTAAATTAATAAATAGCTGTAAATCTCTGCCCGTCAACATAATCGGCCATCTATTATAAGCTAGAACTAGCATAACACAACAAATCATCTTTAAAGGAAAGCATGTCAGCCCACCCTCCTGCGTAGGTTATTATGTTTTAACAACCAACCCATTAAACAATATTAACAGGTAGTATTTTTTTCTTATACAAATGCCATAATTAAAATCTAGTAAGAAATAGTTAATTCTGTTTAATACAAAAAATTTATATAATATTGAAAATCATTAAAAACTAAAATGAGATTTGTATTATTTATAATAAATAGAAAAAATCTTTGAATAAAATTGATGGATAAAACAGCCCCGAATAATCTTCTCTCTCTTCCCTCTCTCTTCTTCGATAATGTACGGCGCTGAAATTCAGATTATAACAACAATAACAGTAAATGATGTGGGAGAGATTTTTTAATTTTTATGTTTTATCAAATTTTGGATAAGAAATTTTTAATAAGATTTTTTTTGTTTCATTTGTTTATTATTTTATTAATGAATAATTAATTAGGATACTAATATAAATTAGTCTTATTTAATTAATTAAATCATATTTGATAAATAAATAAATTAGAATTAGTAATAACCAATCATATAAATTATGTATAAATAAATTAATCTTAATAATTAATATTAATTAAATATAAATATTAACAAGCACTTTGGTATTATTAAAAGCTTATTTAAGTTAATAAACTTAAATCCTAAATTAAATAGTCAAATAGTTCATCAAGCTCTAATCAGGTTTAACTCTGTCAAGCCAAATAATTTTTAAGATTTAACTACTTCAAAATTTACTAAATTTGAATTTAAAGGATTTACTAAATCTTACTTACATATGTTAAAGTTCTAAGAGAAGTGCTATGGAGAGTTCTAGAAAAGAAAGGGGTTAATAATGTTTATATTCAAGTCATTAGGGATATATATGCAGGAGCTGTTACTTGCGTTCAAACACAAGGTGGTTTGACTAAGTATTTTCCTATTTTAGTTGGATTACATCAAGGATCAGCCTTAAGCTCTTATCTTTTTTCTATAGTTATGGATGTTTTTACTAGACATTTGCAAGAGGATGTACCTTGGTGTATACTTTTTGCTGAAGATATTATTCTTGTCGATAAGACTAGAGAAGGAGTTAAAGGTAAACTCGAATTATGGAGGTCAACCTTAGAGTCTAAAGATTTTTCGTTTGAGTAGATCTAAAATCGAATACATTGAGTGTAATTTTAATAGTAATAGATCTAGTGGGGGTTTTGTGACTTTGAGCGATCAAGTCATTAATAAGTGTACTCGTTTTAAATAGCTTGGGTATATTGGTCAAAGTGATGGTGAAATAAATAGGGATATTAGTAGTAGAATTCAAGTTGGATGGTTGAAGTGGAGTAATGCTTCGAGTTTGTTGTGTGATAGAAAAATATCACTCAAACTTAAGGAAAAATTTTATAAGATGGTGGTGAGACCTGTAATGCTTTATGGCGCAAAATATTGGTCATTAAAAGAGAAGCATAATATTAAGTTAAGTGTTGCTGAGATGAGAATGCTCAGGTGGATGAGTGGATTTACTCTTAGAGATAGGATACAAGAGTATATCTATGAAAAGGTTGGAGTACCTCCAATGACAGATAGGATTACAAGGAGTTGTCTTAGATGGTTTGGTCATGTAAAATGGTGGTCTTCTGATGACCCTGTTAGGAGAGTAGATGTATTAGATTTGGCATATGTTAAGAAAAGTAAAGGTAGGCCTAAAAAAGTTTGGTTATAAAATATTAGAAATAACCTTTCTTTATTAGATTTAAATAAGATTTGACACAATGGAGAAAAGAATTCATTTAGCCGACCACATATAGTGGGAATAAAGGCTTGATGTTGTTGTGTATTGTTGTACTAATTAAATCCTACTTACAACAAGCACCTTAGGATTATTGGATTTACTTATAGTTGAATATATATATATATATATATATATATATATATATATATATATATATATATATATATTCAAAATAAATCCAATAATTTTAAATTATATTCTTATTAAGTGCTAGACCATTCATGGCAATAAAGTCAAAGAGTTTGATGCCTTATCATTTATGTAAAGACCCGCCACATAGATAGATACAAAAGGATTTGCAAAACAAGAGTTTTTATAAGAGAAACATAGTAAAGGGAAAAGTCATGGGGCTTGGGCTAGTTGGAATGATTGTTTTAATACTTATCATTGGTTATAAATGATCTCATTTCTTCAATGAAGGGGTTGATACAATGTAATAAACATACTATTGAACTCATTTTTGAATGAGATCAGCCCTTAACATTTAGGTTTCTTATCTTATTATAGAGTCCTTCCCTATAGAACCTCTTAAATAGATTCTTAATGACTTAACATATGTCAGCCCTAGAAAATCCAAAATCCTAAGATGTATATTTTATAAGACCAGGCTAGATTAATCGTAAGTTGGCCTTAAAAGGTATCCAGAACTCTTAGGAAACTCTCCTTAACCCCTTTAAATTCATTTTGGAGTATTTTGACCCTTCACAACTTCATTTGTGAAAGGTTGGATTCAATCCAATACATAAAACATAAATGAATCCATAGATGTGGTCCATGGGCATGATTATACTATCTATAGCCCAATCAATGTTAGATTCACCCAAGAACTTCTTATGAACCTTAGGATACTTGTTAGTGATCCTGGGTACATATTGGACCCCACCAAATCAACCCTAGGTCAAACTCAAAATTACCTAAATGCCCAAAACCCTAAGTCCTACCCAGAATGTGAAAGATTGCCTTTTGATTTACCAGAAGCAAAGGAGGAATTAGTAGCAGGTTATCAAACCGAATATTCATGTATGAAATATGGCAACGAAGAAAAATTGTTATTGAAACAAGAAGAGTAATTTTCATTGTCATTCTTAATTCTTAGAAATTATATAAGATTCTAATAGATAGATTATCTCTTCACGTGTGAAATCACATGAGAAATTTCCAATTTGGAATGGGGAGAGATGGCTGAGAGGACTAAAGCGTCGGATTGCTAATCCGTTGTACGAATTATTCATACCGAGGGTATAATATCCACTATTATAAAACCAAGGTAATTAAGAGAAATATTTATTTAATTTTAATTTAAGTGGTAAATATAAGCCTGAGAGTATCTAATGAACCCTTAGGTAAGTCAGGAGGTGGTATAGGGAAGTAAATTTCAATTCATAAAATCTTCTTTGAGAGAGTTTGCGACACCTGATGGGAAGCGTCATAGCATTGAGCTCTCCGGTTGAGGAAAGAAATTGAACATGTGTTATTGTGTTAAGTGGTGCCATAGTGATGATAGGTGGCACCACTAGTCGCCAAGCTCTTTAATGGTAAAATTCTACGAGAATCTGGAAAAATTTGTTGACTACTACTACCCTGAGGAGGTTACCGTCATCGCACCATATCAAATTAGTGATTTTCATATAATAAAAATATCTTAAACCATTTGAAAACCTCGCACCCAACCACCTTGCTGGAGAAGAAGAGAGGAAAAAGGGAAGAGAAGAAAGGAGAAAGAAAGAGATGAAGATGTTTTGGCAACCAAAGCTCAAGATTCATTTATCTAGCATGTTCAGGATATTGTAGAGCACGAGATAGACCTATAAACTCTTATATTTGATTTCAATTCTAGTAGTTTTATAAAATGTTATGGATAAAAATATATTTTTTAAAGATTTTATGAAGTTTTCACCATATACCTTTAGATATTTTGTCGTATGCTCTATCCCAAATGTTTTAAATATAAGAAATTAAATTTTCACCGTTGATTTTTTTCTATGCAAAATTCTTCGTATATGAAATAATTGTGACTTTTCTAGCAATCACAATAGTTATATAAAAGTATTAAAATGCTTACATGAATATCACTATGAAGTTAGATGTTAAGCAAAAAATGCTTAGCGAGTATAATGTTATACATGTAATATGGCTTCTTAAAGGCAATTTAGACATTATTTATGGCATTGAATTTATAATTAGTTATTATTGCAATTGTATTTGTACCATTTATGGCATGGTGTTGGAGGTGTTGTGATATGTGAAAAAGTGCACTCTTTGATATATTACAAGGGCACTAAATGTTCTATTTTAGCATCATCTACTTAGTGTGAATGAGGAAGAGATTTTGTGTGATGCCCGAGAATCTAAATTGAAAAAATTAGTCTTTTATCTTTTAATAAATAATAACAAGAGATATCTAATATCATCTATCAATAATAAATAGTGAAAATAAATTCTTTAATTCAAAACATAAACGTACATCTGTATTCATTTTTCAAAAATCATATACACTACTCAGGATCTATACAATAGTCACATATTTATCATGTCCTGAGTACAAAAGAATAACTAAAATAAAAAAGGAACATAACTTGAAGAATCTTGATCTGATCAATCTTACATACATGATCCTCTATCCTGATCTGAAAATATTTAAACATATATAATGAGTTAAAAAGCCTAGCAGATCACCAAAACCACTGAACTCAACATAAGATAAATGAGTAACATGCATGTCAATAGTTAAATCATAATAATTACATTCATATGATTAGTGAATCAGTGTAGAAATAATAAAATTGTATGATACACAAGACAGTAAAAAATCATATAAAGCTATAAAATCAAATCATCGATAAAGGCTGTCGAAATTAAATCAATATAATAAAATAATATAGAAGTGTATACATGTTAACCAGTTATTCTATATCAGTATTTAATCAGTATCTTAATCACATGCTCAATGTATCATATATATCACATGCTTAATGTATATATTATGCTTTTTGTATCAATAAATCAATAATAATATTAATAATAAATCCGTATAGTAATATGAATAATATCTCAATACCATTCATTTTAGTAGTCACACTAAACAAGTAAGAATTCTGGTTATCACGATATTTTTCAGTATTGTATCATTATTAGTAAATTGTTGGCTCAATAAACAAAGTCATCACTCTTTATCTGTTGGCACAGTATAATATAAATAAATTATCAAATATTATATAAAATAAAATAATTTAAACATTTAGTTAAATTAAATTACTATTTTTAGACATCAAAATAAATTTTTTAGTAGGAAAAAATTATTGTTTTTTTAAAATTGTCCTATAAAAATTTCAAATAAATACTCAAAATATTTATAATCTCAATCTCTATAACATATAAAAAATTACGTTAAGAAAGTTTTACCAACATAAAATTATTCTCATTTTTTTGTAATGAAAACACAAATTTGATCGAAAAATATCAAAAATACAAACTACTTGAAATCACAAATAGGGTAAATTTTCCTTACAGCAAGACGAGTAAATTTTCTAACATGTCTGACTGACAAAAATCACTCCGTGATTTCTAAATTCAAAATTTCCTTTCTCTCTCCTCACATTTTCTCTAATTTTCTCATTACCTTTCTCTATTACAAAAATGAATAGGGATAACTTTTAAAAATGTTTTAGTGACTTAGGATATTTTTAATTAAAATAATAATTTAATATTTTATAAGGAATCTAAGAAAGCAATATGCGATGCAAAGAGTTTAGCTTTTAGTGATTTATATAATAGATTAGATACTAAGGAGGGAGAAAGATATATGTATAAGCTAGCCAAACAAAGAGATAGGAGTAGTAAGGATTTAGTTCAAGTGAAGTGTATTAAGGATGAAGATCAAAAAGTACTTTTTTTAGAAGATGATATTCAACAAAGGTGGATGAGATATTTTGCTAAACTTTTTAATGAAGAATGTGAAAATAAAATTGACTGTAGTGATCTTAGCACCCTAAATGAAAATACAGATTTATGTTTTTATCGGCGTATTAGTAAAACCGAAGTTAGAGAGGCTTTAAAGAAAATGAAGGGTGGAAAAGCTGTTGGACCTGATGATATTCCAATAGAGGTGTGGAAATGCTTAGGAGATGAAGGAATTTCTTGGCTTACTAAACTTTTTAATACTGTTTTGAAGACTAAAAAGATGCCAGATGAGTGAAGAATGAGTGTGTTAATCCCTATTTTTAAGAATAAAGGTGATGCACTAGATTGTGCTAATTATAAAGGAATTAAGTTAATGTGTCATACTTTAAAACTATGGGAACGAGTTATGGAGCATAGGTTGCGGCGTGATACTAATGTTTCTCAAAATCAATTTGGATTCATGCCGGGTAGGTCTACTATGGAAGCCATACATTTATTAAGAGGTTTGATGGAGAAATATAGAGAGAATAAGGAGGATTTACATATGATATTTATTGATTTAGAAAAAGCATATGATAAAGTTCCAAGAGAAGTGCTATGGAGAGTTCTTGAAAAGAAAAGAGTTAATAACGCTTATATTCAAATCATTAAAGATATGTATGCAGGAGCTATTACTTGTGTTCAAACACAAGGTGGTTTGACCAAGTATTTCCCTATTTCGGTTGGATTACATCAAGGATCAGCCTTAAGCCCATATCTTTTTGCTTTAGTCATGGATGTTCTCACTAGACATTTGCAAGAGGATGTACCTTGGTGTATGCTTTTTGCTGATGATATTCTTCTTGTTGATAAGACTAGAGAGGGAGTTGAAGGTAAACTAGAATTGTGGAGGTCAACCTTAGAGTCTAAAGGTTTTCGCTTGAGTAGATCTAAAACGGAATATATAGAGTGTAATTTTAGTAATAATAGACCTAGTGAGGGCATTGTGACTTTGGCCGATCAAGTCATTAATAAGAGTACACGTTTTAGATATCTTGGATCTATTGTTCAGAGTGATGGTGATATAGATGGGGATATTATCAGCAGAATCCATGTTGGATGGTTGAAGTGGAGGAATGCATCAGGCTTATTATGTGATAGAAAAGTACCCCTCAAACTTAAGAGAAAATTCTATAAGATGGTGGTGAGACCTGCAATGCTTTATGGTGCCGAATGTTGGCCATTAAAAGAGAAGCATAATTCTAAGTTAAGTGTTGCAGAGATGAGGATGCTCAGGTGGATGAGTGGCTTTACCCTTAGAGATAGGATACGAAATGAGCATATTCGTGAAAAGGTTGGAGTAGCTCCAGTGGAAGATAAGATTAGAGAGAGTCGCCTTAGATGGTTTGGTCACGTAAAACGGCGGCCTCCCGATGACCCGGTTAGGAAAGTAGAGGTCTTAAATTTGACTTATATTAAGAAAGGTAGAGGTAGACCTAAAAAGACTTGGTCAGAAAATATTAGAAATGATCTTTCTTTATTAGATTTAAACGAGAATTTGACTTTTAACAGGACACAATGGAGAAAAAGGATTCATGTAGCCGACCCCACGTAGTGGGATAAAGGCTTGATGTTGTTGTTGTTGTTGTATAATTAATTTAATCAATTTTTAGTATAAAATTTATTTCTTTTGGAGCTTTAAAAATTATTAAAAAAATATTTATAAAATAAATCACTTTATTTAAAAAATATATGTAAAATTGGTTTGTAAAATGGACACCTAATAGTCCCAAAATCTTCACTTGTACCGATATGTGCCAATTTTTTAAGGACTTTCACCAATGCCCAAATATTATAAAAAAATTCATGTAATTAAAATACAATAATATATATCTTATGAAAATGATGATTTTCAAATTTGACTTATAATGACTTCTGAAAAAATTTATTTTTATAGGTCAAAATAAGTGCTATTACAATCTACCTACCTTAAAAAAATATTATCCTCGACATTTCCCTTAATAATTCGAGCACAAAATTGATATAAATCAAATTCGTATGATCAAAACTCAAATCAAAAATCATAAAAAAATCATACAGTCATGCAGTTCATTCTATCACATATCATTTAATTATGCATGATATGCTATGTCATTCAATCATTCAAAAAAATTTCTTACATATAGAGCTTTCAGGTTTTTATTGATCTTCTAGATATTGTATGTTGTACACTTGTGGCATCACTGGAGAAGGTACAATCAGTTATGGTGCAACAATCTCCTTCTGACTACCACTGACAGCTTTATTATCTATCTTGTTGGTTGATCTTTCACTATACGCTCTTAACCTTACAGTCCTCTATCCTGTATTTTATTTGGATTGTGTTACACCAGAATAAGTTCTTCCTCTAAATCAACTCTATGGATAATCTACTACCTTATGTCTCTGCTTTCCACAGTAAAAACATTACCTCATCGATAAGTAGCACTGACCCGTATGTCATCAACTATAATGAGTGCACTCGCTATAGCTGCCTGAAGATGCTACTAATGTAGATCCCCTTGAATCGCTATACCTACTTTTCTTATCACTATCTCTCTCTACTTGGTTCATCTCTACTACTCCTCCTGCTGACATCATATATGGAACCCACCTCATATCTGGATGTTGGTGCTGCCAAATCAATCTCTATTAATCTGGTCCACTCCACCAACTCAAAAAACTCTTGAATCCGTAAAGTTACTAATGGATGTCTGAGCACCCTGTTCAACCCTTGCAAAAATTTTAGCACTTTTTTAGTAATAGGGATCAAATAAGGAGTATACCTGACAAGAGCAGTAAGCTCAATCTCATAATGCATCACTATCTTGGGTCATTGCTTTAACTTAATGAAAGCTTCCTATATCTGTCATCGGACTAATGGAGGTACAAATCACATCCTAAATACTATAGTAAACTCATCCCAAGTGATATTAGCATTGGTCTTCCCCTAGAATTTCTCTCTCTGTTGTCCAATTCACTATCTCTCTGCCTCTCCTTCAAATAGGAACACAACTAATGGTACCTTCTAGCTCTCTAGACATTGCATGTTGTTAAAAAATTTCTATCCTTAGTAACCAATCTTGTACAGCCTGAGGTCCTATAGCTCCTTGGATAATGAAGGCTTCAGCATATAAAATGTCTACAAATGCTTATCTTCCTCTTCTTCTTTGCTTCCGGTTGACTTACTCTGAGCATCCCTCATTACCTATGTTATAATAGTAGCCAACTACATCACACTATCTGATGGCATTGGAACTGCACTGTATTGCTCATTAAGTATATTAGACTCTGATGGATCCATTTTGATTGTTTTACTTACACGATTTAGAATAATCTGAATATTATACACATGCAATCAATTATATATAAAAATAATGTACCCTAAATTATCCAATCTACCTGACACACAATTAAATCCTAGAGCTCTGGTAATAAATCAATTCTTTCAATAACCAAGCCTTGATACCAATTGTGAGGCCCCAGAATCTAAATTAGAAGAATTATTTTTTTTATCTTTTAATAAATAACAACTAGATATATCTAATATCATCTATTAGTAATAAACAGCTATTGACCTCATTTTTATATGAGGTCATAAGAACCGATCTAGATTTTTACCTATTGATCTGATGTTTAACAACCATCCAGTCAATCATCTTGAACTCTTAAGGATACAAATACTGCCTTTCATGACTCATCTGTCAATTCCCTAGTCAATGATATACGCACAATCCATCACATAATTGCAACACAGTTATTCCAAAAGCTGGAGACAGGATTCACATCACTCCCGACCTCTCACTCACCACCTACTATATTATGACCAACTGCCAATTTAATGCTGCTGATCTTCTTAACTGATATATCGAGCATTTAACATGCATTAGGGATCCAAGCCACAAAAAAGCCAAACCTAGCTCTCGGACACCTAATTGCATATGTTCTTGAATCAAAATATAATCTTCAATTTTCTGCTCCACCTGATCACCACCTGATCTTCTACTCAAATAGCTCCTTCCACACCCTCCACAGTACTCGTCGTACCCGTGCGCACGAGGAGCCTGAGGAAGAAAAGGATGGTCATATTCCTGCACTTACCCCTTTTTACCAGCAGCCTCAGATTGATCAGCTATCATAGAGGTTCGATCAGTGAGAGGGCAGATTCGATGCCTATATAATCTAGCAGTAGCAGTAGCACGATCAGGATATAACCTAATTTGGGGAGCAATTTGCTTCCATTCATAAATAGTTTCTGCCACACCACCTTCACCTGATCAGAGTTCCTATTTCTAGTCTTTTTTGTGTTTATTTTTGAGTTCATACTTGTTTCTATACTATGTACTGTTTAGTGGTTTTTTTCTATTTCCTCTTTTTTGTGATGTCAAAAGAGGGGATAGTGTTGTGTTAGTGTTAGTGTTGTACTATTTGCCTAGTAATATTACTGTTGTATTATTTGCTTGTTAATGTTATATTGCTTGTTTATTTTAGTTAAATTTGTTTTGCTTTACTTATATTGTTCTCCCTTATCTACTTGATTTGAAATTGTCTAGCAAATGTTTGCCATCATAAAAAAGGGAGAGATTGTTGTAAATCTGGATTCACAAGCATTATAATTTTGATGATAATAAATATTCCTATTTCTCTACTACTGTTACTACAGCACATCTATTTTAGTTGCCTTGCCTATAAACTTTTCAGGTCCATAAGATCAATTGCAATTCAAGCCAGCTCGAGATTGGATAGATTAGGACTGAGTCAGTCTGTATTTCCAATGGATTTTATCTTTTCTTGAGTCAAATGTAATAAGGTGGATCCTGATGCTAAGTAACCTTGCACACACACACTCAGAGGAAGAAATTTGATAATTCTGAGAGTTTTCTATTTTTTATCATATCGTACCAAATCGTCCTGGATGATCAGTTAAAAATATAAACCCAATTTAGGACATCTGGGTTAAGTGAGTCTGATTAAGCAAATCATCCTGGATGATCCTCCTATCATCCTGGATGATATACTTAAATCAGAAATAATCAACTACTAATCATATTTTAGGAAATATTTTATTTACAGAAATGTACAAGACGATCACATATCATCCTGGATGATGTATTACAATTTTACCTAAAATGATCCCTTAATTATGAGACTAATTATGGTTAAATTGATCAATCACATCGCACGGGATGATATTCTTGATCGTCCCGGATGATCCTTTATATTTCATGGGACGATCTCTAATTGTCCCGGATGAAAACCATAAATTTTGTATGATAATCTAGGATATCATCCTGGATATCCCAAACTTAGTGCGGGATGATTTGTCGATTGCCACTCAATTTGAACTGATCGTCCCAAACGATTGTGTAATCGTCTTGGATGAAAACCATTATTTTCTTCTAATCGTCTAGGATATCGTCCTGGATGTCCTGAATATTTGGTGGGATGATTTGTCTTTTTTATTTTGATTATCCCGAATGATCGTGAGATTATCTTGGACGATATGTAAAAATTAGTTCTTCTGATCGTCTAAACAATGGCAATCATCCTGGCTTAAATGCTATTTTTTTACTGATCGTATAGTACGATTGATAGATCGTCCTGGATGATGTTTGACGGGAAATTAAAATTTATGACACTTTTTGAGGCTTTCTATTTAAGCACTTTTATAACTGATGATCTAATCTTTTGCTGGTTTTTTTCTAACCCTATAGAGCTTAGAGAAGTAGAGAGGGAGAGAGAGAAAGATAATCTTATGAGGGGGAGTTTGTGAGGGGTTCACAAAAGGTTTCTCCAAGAAAGGATTCAGGTCGTCTTCTCCAATCGTCATCCTTGGCTCCTTGGTGGTTCTAGGGAGATCTTCATCAGTACTAGATCGAGGTTCTCTACCTATTTCAGGAGAAAGCAAAAGGAGGTAAGGTTCTTTGCCTGCTTCAGGGGGAAGTAAAAGGAGTTGAGGTTCTCTACCTGCTTCAAAAAGAAGCAGAAGGAGTTGGGGTTCTCCGCATGCTTCAGGAGGAAGCAAAAGGAGTCTAGGTTCTCTACCTCATCGTTGTCAGTGGAAAGATTTTGTAAGGGCTTCTCCGCCTTACTGTTGGAGCAAAATGAGAGTCACTATAGTTTTAGTGCAATACGTGAAGGGGAGGCTCTAGGAAGTGGACGTAGGTCAAGTTGACTTAACCACTATAAATCTGATGTGTTCTTTTCATTTACTTTTTTGCTCTTTAATTTTTGCATATTTCTCTTATTTCTTCTATATTAAAAATCGCTAATTTTGTTATTCGCTTCCACTTAAAATTATTTATGTTTAAAATATTCAAAAAGATTTTAAAAGATTTTTCTTTTTGTTTAAGAATTTTTAAAATAACCAATTCACCCCGCCCCCTCTTGACTAGCCTCGAGACTGGTTTATAAGGGCTTAACAACCCTAACGAACTTTCAAGATTGAGATTGATTGGATATGATTTAAAAGTTGATTGGAAGTTGGTGGAAGGTTGGGCTGGAGATTAAATTGAAGGGTGGAGTTGGATTTGATTAGACTTGGATCTGGTTTTGATAGGGGACCTATATGATTGAGGGGTCGACACCCCCTAATCATTACGTTATTAAAAAGAGACCCAGGTAGGTACTAGTGACCTCATACAAAAATGAGGTCAACAGGGGGATTATGTATTGATTGACAAAGTCTGCTTATTTTCTACTTATGGGGTAGGCCATTCTATTGATAAGCTGGCTCAACTATATGTAAAAGAGATTCTCAATTGCATGAAATTCTTAAGGTTATCATTTTTTATTATGATGGCAGGTTTACCTTGAAGCTGTAGAGGAGTATTGAGGAAAGTCTATGGACAAAATTAAATTTTAAGAGTTATCTAAGTTTTGAAAGATCTATTGAGACTGTGTTATGGATTTTGGTGGAAGCTGGGAAGATTATATACCTATGATTGCGCTTGCTTATAATAATAGCTTCTAAGCAAGTATTGGTATGGCTCTCTATGAGGCTTTGTATGGGAGAATGAAAAAAAATTTATTGGCTTAGGCTGAAGTTAGAGAAAGAAAATTGATAGGTTCTCATATGGTATATCGTGCTACTGAAACGATTAGACTTTTCAGGAAAGGATTAGAAGCAGCTCATGATAGGCAAAAAAATATTTTGATCTAAAGTACAAAGATGTAAAATTTTAAGTTAATGATTTTATACATCCGAAGGTCAGTCCAATAAAGGGAGTGAGCAAATTTGTAAATGATAGCAAGTTAAGTCCTAGGTATATAGGACCTTTTGAAGTGATTGAAAAGAAAAATTTACTTATAGATTATTTTTCCAAATCACATGTTGGATATCCATAATATTTTTTCATGTATTAATGCTAAGGAAATAGGTATCAAATGTAGATTGGAAAGTTCCTAAAGTTGAAGTGCAAGTGTAGCCTGATCTAACCCTATAGGGAAGAACCTAAGCATATTCTGGCCTTCATTGTAAAGCAACTAAGAAATAAATAGATCTTGATGGTCAAAGTCTAGTGGAAGCACATGTCAGAATGGGAAGAAACCTAGGAGAAAGAAACAGAGATAAGACAATTGTATCTGGATTTATTCTTATTATATGATGTATTGAAATGTCGAGGATAATATTTTTTATAAGAATGAGAGGATGATATATTTATTGTTCTGAAACCTAGGTAATTAAGATAAATATTTATTTAATTTTAATTTAAGTGGTAAAAGTAAGCTTTAGAATGTTTAATGAACCCTTATATAAGTTAGAAGATGGTATGAGGAAGTAAATTTCAATTCATTAAATCTTCTTTGAGAGCAATGCGGTGTAGGATGGGCAATACCATGGCATTGAGATCTTAGGTGGGGGAAAGGAATTGAATGTGCGTTGCGGTGCTAGGTGGTGCTACTGTGATGCTAAGTTCTGTAATAGTAAAATTTTAGGAAATGTGGAAGAATCTCTGGGAGCACTGAAGTGCTGGGAAAGCTAGCACTATGGCGCCAAGTCAAATTAGTTGATTTTATATAATTAAAATATCTTAAATCATTTGAAACCTCTTACCTAGCCACCTTGTCGGAGAAGAAGAGAAGAGAAATGAAAGAGAAGAGGAAAGAGAAAGAGAGGGAGAGGTTTTTTAGTCTCTTATATCTTCACTTATACTTGTGCTGCTAACAATAAAAAAAATTTATATAGGGTCCTGCCAATAAAATTTTTTGTCTTGTAAATGCTTATTACTTACATGTTTAATTTTGGGTCACAACTTTTGTAAGATTATGATTTGGCGACATTATGAGACATCCATGAGCTTGCCTGGCCATAGAAGATGCTTTGATTTTCCCATCCAATGAGTTTCTCTCTCACATGTACACATATTCTAACTGTAAAGCTTTTTTATCATTAAGTTACACTTATTGCAAAATATTGTAGCATAAATTATTTCCATTATTTAGATATTTCTCTCTATTGCCCATCATTGAAAATTTTTATGAGATTAAGGCTTCGTTTGGGACAGTTTTCTTACTGTTTTCAAAAATAATTTTTTTGTATAAAATTTTTTTGAACTAGAATTTTTTGTGCTAGAAAGCTATTTCATAAAGCAATATGAAAGCTTCCCCAAGCGAAGCCTAAGCATCCCTTTTGTTTGCTTCTTCTATGGCATGGCTTCACTATCTTAACTCATTTCTACTAACATGTACTTTGTGCACGCGCTCGTCACCTCACCCGTAGGCTCGCCCCCTTTGCCCACAAGAGCTCACACCTAACTGTATTTCAGGTTAGCGGGTCGAGTCGGGTCAACTCGGTAATCCGGTGGGTTGGGTTTGGGTATAAATTTCTGACTCGTTTATAAAATTGGGTCGGGTTCGGGTTAGCTGAATTAGACCATATCAATTTTGGGTCGACCCAAATACTAATTTTGACACCCTACTCAGACACACATCACATATGTAAGTTTCAAACCCAAAATCTCTTAATTAATAACTAAAACTCTCAACCAATAGATCAAGATGAGCTATGCGAAAGATATTATTTAGTTCGTATAATTATATTCTTATTTATTTATTAATCATATCATTTTTATATATTATTTCAAATGATGAATATAACTTTTGTCGGCTAATTTTTAAAAAAGAACAACTTAATAGTTAGAATAAGCAGAAGGAGCATCACAGGTTAAAAATTTACAAAGAAGCTAATGCGCGGAACAGTTCAACGCATTTAAAATGTGCCTAACGGTTCGACATATTATGAATGCCATAACCAAATTGTTGTATTCATCTTAGAGAGAGAAAAAGAGATGGAGGGGAGAGGATGACAAGAGAGGAGAAAGAGAGAGCGGGCGGGGAGAGAGAGCGGGCGGGGAGAGAGGGAGAGAGATAGTTGACAAGGGAAAGAAAGTGAGGAAGATAGAGAGTTTTAACTATTATTTATAATTTTTAACAAATATTTAAATATAGATTTAAATAATTATTAAATATTTAATTATTATTTTAACTGCTTGTTAAATATTTAAATAATAATTATTATTTAAATAATATCTAAATATTTAACAAGCAGTTAAAATAATAATTAAATATTTACTAATTATTTAAATTGATATTTAAATATTAGTTAAATATTATAAATATTAGTTAAAACTCTCCCCTCCTAACTCTCTCTCTCCCCCCTCCAACTCTCCCTCGCTCATCATCCTCTCCCTTGACTCTCTCTTTTTCTCTCTCTAAGATTAATGCGTCAATTTAGTTGGGGCATTCAGAATGCCCTAAAATATTTGATGCATTCTAAATACGTTGAACTATATTAGCTCATTTTTAAATTTTCATCCTATGATGTTCCTTTTTGCTTATTCTAAATATTAAGTTGCTATTTTTAAAAATCAGCCACTTTTGTCAGATGTTGGCGTGGGGGACTCACCCTCCATATGTTTTCATATATTTTACCTTACTTTCCCACCCCAATAACAAAAAGCCCAATCCTCCGCTCATCACGAGACCACAAGTTGTGTAGCCAGATGTGATCGGAGAACCCTTACCAACCCTTCGTGGAATCATCTGACGTCAGCGGTAGATACGGGCCCCATAACCTTAATTTTTTTTCTCTCGTACAATCTAAACGCATGCGAAAAATAAATACGGTCCGTCCGATAGCGCATTGACGACCGATCGGCCCATTGCTTTGCCGCGCGAGAGAGCGGCGTATGCGGAAATCACTCACGCTCAACAACCCCCGTGCAACAATAACCGAAACAAAATTAGGTGCGGATAGCACACATGCGCGGACTTCGTACCTAATATTTAGAGAAAAAAAATATTTAGGTCTAGAATTTTTGACTGAATGGGAAAATGACCTTTAAAAATTAATATTTGTTAAATTTGTATGATATTTGTTTTATTGATTAATGATTATTCATATTTTAAAAAAATTTAAATTTTATTATATTTTTATAACGGATATTTTCATTATTTTAAATTTTTATAAATTATAAATATTTAAGATAATAAATATAACAAGTATGAAAATTAGGTAGGAATATCCAACTCAAAGTTTTTAATTATGATAAATTTAAAAATTTTAAATTAATTAGATAACTATAACATAAAATTTAATTAATTATTTATATATTCAATTCATCTTGAATTAATTTTAAATGATATTTAATATAGAAATCTTTTTATTTAAATATATGATATTTTAATTTTTAAATTATATAAAATTCTCGCCAATAACAACTAATTTAACTAATAGATTTATGAATAAATAAAAATTCAATATATATACAATATTCTTAAATTAATTGATCGAAAATATCCCAATCAAATTTTTTATCTTAGAAATCTCAAATTGGGCTCATTTGTTCTTTAAAATAGTCTGTAGCTCATTTTTATCTATTAATTAAGAGCTTTGACTAACAACTAAAAGATTTTAAATTTGATCTATTTATGAGTTTGACTTAGGCTTCATTTGGAACTGCATTCTTACTGCTTTTTAAAATAATTTTTTAACAAAAAATTTTAATTTATATACTAAAAATTTACTTTAAGAAATAGTAGAAAAGCTGTCATAGGCTTCGTTTGGGATAATTTTTTTGCTACTTTATAAAACTATTTTTTAGTACAAAAAATTTTAATTCAAAAAAATTTTAAACTAAAAAATAATTTTATAAAATAGCAAAAAAATTATCCCAAATAAAATCTTAGTCGACCTAAATGCCCACCAAAAAAATTTCTCTAAAACACATTATAAATATGGGCCGCCGGTAGACAGGAGCTTTCCAGCTCTCCACCAAGAGCTCTCCAAACACCCACCGATCTCTCTCTCTCTCTCTCTCTCTCTCTCTCTCTCTCTCTTTCTGTTTATCTGTAATTTTTATCCTCAGTCACCAACCCCCGACCATTCTCGATCTCGAACTCCATAGATCTGGTCATTTTGAGTAGGGATTCAACTTCCTGTTTCTTAGTTTTCTGATTTGAGGTATTTCGCCTTCATTCTCCTGCCCTCGGACTAGTTTGCTGAACTTTCAATCTTCGCCAGAGGAAATTTGACTTGAAGCTTTTTTTTCCGGCGATCTACTGGAATCTTGCTGTGATTGATCTGCCAATCGGAAAAAGAAAATGATAATTAAGGTTAAGGAGACGGCGATGGTTCGACCGGCGGAGGAGACGCCAAGGCAGAGGATATGGAACTCAAATCTGGACCTGGTAGTGCCAAGGTTTCACACGCCGAGCGTGTATTTCTATCGCCGACCGGAAGGGGCGGAGGGATTTTTTGAGTCGGCGCGGCTCAAGGACGCGCTGGCGAGGGCACTGGTGCCTTTCTACCCTATGGCTGGTCGGCTGGCGCGGGACGAGGATGGCCGAATCGAGATAGATTGCAACGCCGATGGCGTCCTATTCGTCATGGCCGAGACGGATTCCACGGTGGACGATTTTGGGGACTTCGCGCCCACCATGGAGATGAAGCAGCTCATACCTAAAGTCGACTATACGGACGACATCTCCTCCTTCCCTCTCCTCGTACTCCAGGTATTTACTTCTTAGTTTCTCCAAAAGCGTTAAAAAACTATTATTATTATTATTTAATGTTTTTAATATTATTTTGCATTTTTATTAAACGACTTGAAGAGACGGAAAAAAAATAAAAAATGAGGTTTTTTTTTTCTAAGAGCAGTGTGAAAATAATATAATTTTTTTCATATATTATTATGTATATGAACCCTTGGAAATCTAGTGCTTAAAAATATATTTAATTATTTTTAACTGTAATTATATTTAAGTAGTCACAAATAACATGAACTAGTTAATTAATATTTAACATATTATGTTCTGATTAATTCCTATTTAAACAAACAAAAAAATAATCTTAAATTACCTCAAAGTAAAATCCAATTATCATTTACTTAATTATTTATTGTGATTATTAATTTATTAAGTAATTTGTATATATTTAATTAAAATTAGCAAACATTAATTATTGATTAATAAAAAAATAGTTAAATAAGAATTTTAAATATTAGCTAATAGAAATTATTTAGACTAATTAATAATTAATTATTTGCTTATTGTTTAAAAATATATAATGTATTGATTATCCATTAATCTTGCTATGCATTAGAATATTCATGATGATATAGAGAGTTTATTCACAAGCAACTTATATTAGATTTGAGATTTGTTTATATGAAAAAAAATTAAGAATTGAAAAAGTTATAAGGCCTAACTAAATTGAAATGATTATATAAGTGCAAATCAAATATTACTAATGATGCCCTTGCTTATTATTGGAAATGATATTAATGTAATGTATTAGACATTCATTATTAAAGATATCTTTCATTATAAGAATAGAAGTTTTGAGATATTTGACTTGTCACGAGGCGATGCAGCGAGGCGCCTTGATCACTCGCTATATAGAAGGGAAGATTAATGATCGGAAAGACAAATATCAAGTGTTAGTTGTTGAAACAATTGAGAAAGTCAAATATCGAGCAATGGTCAATAGCATGCTCTATTATAATTATTCTTATAGGGAGATCGATGCTTATGAAATTCGGTGTTAGACATTGGAATTAGTTGCTAATATACTTTGGACAATGACAAACCATATGACGATCAATTGGGAATGCAAGATGTTGGGAGATGATTGGCAATCTACTCGATTATTCTCGTTGTAGGAGAGAATATTGGTGATAAAACATGCGAGTGTTATACTTTAGTGATAGTCATACATCATATATATTATTAATAAATGTCAAATGAAAGTCAACTAGGAAAATTAGACATAAGGTGACAATCACTGATGTGCTCAACCATTCTCCTTGTGCGAGGGGAGATTAATAATTAGGAATGCTGGTTTTGATCGTTGATGGCTAATAGACACTAGAAATTCATAGTTTTTTATACAACAATCGATAGGAAATATCGGATGTCCGGCAATAGTCATTAGTCTACGTAATCGTTCTCCTTAGAAGTTGGGAGACTAGCGACCAAGAAGGTAATATATAATGTTAGTGGCTTATAGACTTCAAACATTAGCATTCATTTGATGATAATTAACTCAAAATGTCAAATGCGGGTAATGATTATTGATTTATTAGATCATTCTCATTATAAGAGGGTTAGCTAATGACAAAAAAGGTGAGATTGTCAGGCCTTTGTGGCTAATATGCATTAGACTTTGGCAAGCATCATATGATAATCAACTAGGAACATTAGATTTTAGACAACAATTAGTGGTCTACTTAGTCTTTTTTTTTTTTTTTTTGTTAAGGACACCAATGCCTGCAAAAGAATATGTCATATGTCAGTAGTTAATAGATGTTAGAAACTAATAAATGTGAGATGATGGTTCCTGGGAATATCGGAATTCGAGCAACGGTGGATTGAAAATATTGGAAGTTAGGTGATGTTTGATAATTTTTTCAATCATTCTCCTTATAATTATAAGAGAAGAAGACTAGAAATCCATGAAAGTGGGCGTCAAACGTCAATGGCTAACATACATTATATATTGGCAAACATCATAAGAAAGTCAACTAGAAATGATAGATGTTGGGTAACGGTCAATGTTCTTTTTGATTCAATGTTCTTTTTTATTATACTCCTTATAAAAGAAGAAACCAAGAACTAGGATTCAAACATTGGTGATCAACAAACTTTGAACTTGATTGGGAACATCACAACATATTGGGCAACAGTAAGTGGCCTACTCCATTACTCTCTTAATAAGAGAGACTTAAAAATCATAAAGCAAAGCGTCAAACAATGCATCAAGCGACATTTGTTTTGCATTTACTTTTTCACTTCATAATGAAATTGCTCGCATTCCTCGGACTGCCATTCTTCATTTAAAAAAAAAAGTAGAAATCAAAATGCATTCAATGTTGATTCTGGATTTTGTTGCTAATTGAACTAAAATTCATATCTGTGCGGTGGCGATTGCAGGTAACCCACTTCAAGTGCGGCGGCGCATCATTAGGGGTCGGGATGCAGCACCACGTCGCCGATGGCTCCTCCGGCCTCCACTTCATCAATTCCTGGTCCGACCTTTCCCGCGGCCTCCCCATCTCCGTCCCTCCTTTCATCAACCGCAATCTCCTCCGCGCCCGCGCCCGCCCCATCCCTTCCTTCCCCCACATCGAATACCAACCCCCTCCTTCCCTCGCCACTTCCCCTCCCCCCTTCCCTTCCAAACCATCCCCCTCTCCCGCAGTCAGCATCTTCACCATCACCCCCTCCCACCTCTCCCTCCTCAAATCCCAATCTAAATCCCCCACCTCCTCGTACGCCCTCCTCGCCGCCCACATCTGGCGCTGCGTCTCCATCGCCCGCGACCTCCCCCCCAACCAAACCTCCAAGATGTACATAGCCACCGACGGCCGCCAGCGCCTCCGCCCACCGCTCCCCGCCGGATACTTCGGCAACGTGATTTTCACCACAACCCCACTCGCAGCATCCGAAGAGCTAACCGAAGGCGGGTTAGCCTCAACGGCGGCGCGCATTCAATCCGCCTTGAGCCGCATGGACGACGAGTACCTCCGCTCGGCCCTCGATTACTTGGAGTTACAGCCGGATCTCACCGCGCTAGTGCGCGGCGCTCACACCTTCCGCTGCCCTAACATCGGGATTACGAGCTGGTCGCGGCTGCCTATACACGACGCCGATTTCGGGTGGGGTAAGCCGATATTCATGGGGCCTGGAGGTATCGCCTACGAAGGGCTTTCGTTTCTGCTGCCGAGTCCCACCGGCGATGGCAGCCTCTCGTTGGCCATTTCTCTGCAGCCCGATCACATGACGCGGTTCAAGGATATCTTCTATAAGTTCTGAATAAACGGAGATCAAAAGCTAACGACTCTCTATCAGTAAGTTTTCTTCTCCGCCGACCGCCGAAGTATATCTTCTCCGTCTTCCAGCTTTTTTTTGTTATGGGAATCTAGATTGCTTTTTAAAATAATTTTTTTAGTAAAAAAAAAAAATTAATTTAAAAAACTTTTATGCTAAAAAACTGCTTTATAAAGCATTAAAAAACTGTTCAAAATATTACGGGCCTTGCGGCAGAGAAATTATTCTGTGCGGACTCCGAACGTAGCTCTACGTCTGGAGACGAATTAGGTGTAGCCACGTTAGCGATACCGAGCGTGGTACCGAGCCACGGTACCGAGCAGTACCGAGCTGTGGTACCGATGTGGCTCATTCTGATTGGTCTCCGAATGACGTTGGGCATCCGCGTAAAATAATCTCTCCCTTTGCGGCAACCATTTGTGGAGGTTGATGATGTAGAGGCAAATGTGGGTAGGTTGATATCATTGTATTGTATTATGCATGTATTATTAATAAATCATCTAGAGATGCTCTCATTTTCGCAGCAGAAGAGATCAATCAAAATTGTAGCTGTTGTGGGTTTTTAGTAGCATTTTCGCACTGGACTGTTGAGTTGTCCATTTATAATTTAAATATATATGTATATATCTGCTCTTATTTTCTCAACGGTTTGATGTGACGATTTGTTATTATTATTTTGGATATTTGGGTCAAATAAGATAAATTATTCAAGATATTTTAGTTGATAGTCAAAACTTGTTAAACTAACAGATCAAGATTCATACTTTAAAACCTTACCTTAAATTTGACAACTTGCTCATTCATAGTACCAGCTACTCAGTATAAAATAAAATAAAATTACAGCACCTCATCCATTATTTGTAGACAGGACGAGCGCCGGAATTTGGCCCACTAGAATTTGCTAACTTTTTTTTCAATTAATGAGCTAGGAGTTCCTAGTCATCAATTGAGTTGTTCATTTTCAAACATTTTGAGAGCCGTGCTTACTATGGAAATTGTTTTAAAAAACTGGAAGGAAACTGTCCCAAATAAGATTACACCGGAGGACGGCCGGAACGTTAAAAAAATAATGCACCACGGTCGGTACCCTAGTGGGTACCTAGAGGTACCGAGCGATACCGACCTCTTTGTACCGGACGGGAAAACCGTCCGGTGTCCGGACAGAATAAAAGCTTGCAGAACAAAGCCTACGCCTTAAAAATTTTCTCATTGTAATGTGGCAATAGTTGGTTGGGTATACAATTTTTATAGGAAGTTTGGATGTTCAAAATTTTGTTAAACTAATGACCCGAAAATTTAGTAGATTTGAAATAAACATTTCTTAATTTTAATTGGAGTTTTGAGCCAAATACTTAGGCTAAAGAGTTTCATTGCATGCTATGTTGAGCTTAATATGTTTGATTGAAATATGATTTGATTTTTCTAATAAAAATATAGATCAATTTTGTTTTAATCATCGAGAGCAAAAATAGTATATAGTGAAAATGAAGATTAAAACATTAAATTGTATGAAAATTTTATACATGCTCTTCTTATTAATGATTTTATCTTATTGTTGTCATAATAGAGTTTTTATGATTTGATTGCGGAGAATTACAACCTAATTTTATAGATACATACATAAAGACAATGCTCCTCATTAAAAGGAAAAATCTAGAGAGAGAGAGGGGGGGATATAATAATTTTCTACATACGATTTGAGGAGAAATTATTCTGTGCGGTGTCCGGACAGGAAGAACAGTTCGGACATGTGAGTGTACACACTGTGTACATATTTGTATATAATATAGACTAAATTTTTGTACACACTGTGAACACTCACAGTCCGGACAATTCTTTCAGCCTGGAGTCCACACAAAATAATTTCTCCTGTCTGAGATTGTTTTCTCGTTGCTTTGCTTTTTAGACAATAAACATAATTTTATTTGGCTACTACTTTTTTATTGTTTTTTCCTTTATTTTTTAAAAAAAATTGTGATAGAGAGTTGTTTTTTGCAGCTAGATTAGCTATGTTATTTTTCACACAACAACTTCACAATTAACTTAATAAAAGAACTATAATTATTCCAAAAAGATCTTGAATATGCGTAATGTGATTTCTTTTGAAGATAAAAATTAACCTTCACTACTTTATAGATTGTCGTGTAACTCACTTTTATCTTAAATGTTGGATTAACGGTTTCTTTTCAACCAAGGATTTGATGGATTGTTAGGAGTGCTAAGAGGGAGTGGCTTACATTGTTGTAAAGAGGGATTAGTGCTGTTGCTACTGTTGCTGACTAAATTTGTTGGAATATTATCAATTTTTGTTTGTTATCTATTTAAACATTTTCTTATATTCACGCGATTTTCTTACTACTTCTTAAAATAATTTTAGTACAAAAGTTTACTAAATTAAAATTTTTTGTACTAAAAAATTACTTTAAAAAATAGTAAGAAAGTTATCACAAATGAGACGTAGATGTGAAGATAAAAAGTTGGCAAGTTCGACAAAAGTTCATCTATTATTTTCTTCTTGTGAAGTGGCAGGCATGCCTTCCTTCCTTTCTGTTTTTTTTTTTCTTTACTCTCTGGGGCACCTTTAAATTATTTTTTTCTTATTTACAATAGATTTTTTTACTAAAAAATAGCTTTATAATTTACAGAGTAGTAAGAAAATCGTCTCAAACGAAGCTTGAATCTATTCTAAAAGAATTTAGTAGATTCAAAATTTACTCCATACAACAACACTAGAAATATTTTGTAGGTGAAGGGGGCTTATGGTTATACCTTTGTGAATTTTTTCATATCAAAATATTGCTATTTGATAGGATGAAAATTTCATAAATAGTGACTTTGTACAATCTATAAATTTATGGGCTTAGAAAATTTCCAATAATTCATATTTTTTTCTAAAAAAAAGTTCTTTTTTTTTTTTGTGGATGCTCCAATTGATGTATAAATACTTCAAAAAATTTTAGAATTTTTCTCAAAGAACTTTTTTTTTTATAAAAATTCTGGACTAATCCATGATTTTTACAAGGCCTTGATGTTATAAGAAATTTTATTGATCTGCTATAGTCTCAAACTAAAAGTTTCTATGAGCCCATATCAAGCAATTAGAGTGTAATTAAAAAATTTCAAAATATTACTTAAATGACCAAATGATCATTAAATATTGCTTGATTATAGTCAAAATGAACATCTCGATGATACATATCACTTAATTCTAATATCATTAAGGCATCCAGATACTATAATGTGTAGGTATAATATAAGTAATCTACTTTGCAAAATATAACAATAAGAATATATGTCACAATGATCACCAAATTAACATTGAAGCTCAAGCAATTAACAAAGTAAAATTATAATAACTAAATACACAAACATTGTCCTCCACTAGCCAAACTATTTTGCCCCTTGGGCTGGCGAAGAAATATTGTAAGAATAATCACCGATAAAGAACCTTACAAACATAATGTCACGCAAAACTAAATCAAGTCTCATTACACATAACAAGAATCCAAAATTTACAACTAAAAAGCTTAGTCCAAAGTTTTCTTGAACTATGGTGGTGAATAAAATCAATCATCAATTAGTATATTATAGCATATTTTCTTACAAATGAAGTATACATAAAATACCAATCTAAAATACAAAACACTAAGAGATAGATTGAGAGAACTATACTTAAGAATCGATAAGGTTATGATTATAGAACATTTGAAATCATCTCAAAAAGATTTCCTCAATATAAGCTCAAAACTTCATTATGTCTTTGGAATGGAAGTAAAAGCGATAAAGTTTCAAGAGAAGTGTTCTAGAGAGTCCTAGAAAAGGAAGGAGCTAATAATTCTTATATTCAAGTTATTAAGGAGATGTTACTTATGCTCAAACACAATGTGGTTTGACCAAGTATTTTTCTGTTTTAGTTGTATTACGTCAAGGATCAACTTTAAGCTCGTATCTTTTTTGCTTTAGTCATGGATGTTCTTAATATACATTTCTAATAGGATGTACCTTGGTGTATGCTTTCTGCTGATGATATTCTTCTTGTTGATAAAACTAGATAGTGAGTTGAAATTATAACCATCAAGACATAAGATTAATATTAAGAAAAAATGAAGATATAATTATTATTCAATTTCTTAGGTAATGAGTTGTGGGAAAAGATGATCTTAATTTTAAATAAATTAATTTATTGAAAAAAAAATTAACGGTACTTGTGTTAAAGTCCTAAGCCCTAAATGAGAAAAGTGAAGGGTTGCTTTAAGTAGTCAACAACTAGCATAGAATTTATCGAATTATCATGACATGAATATTTTAATAATTATGTTAATTTTTTAAATAATTTTGTTGCGGGCTAGAATATACACAGCGATAGAGTTAGAAATTTTCGTCTCAACGTTTTACGAATATCCAGCACACAAATAGAAGAAAAAAGGAACACAAAAAATTTTATGTGGAAAATCCTTAAAAAGGGAAAAACCACAGGGCCATACCCAGTTGAAATGATTCAACTAATGTTTGATTGGATTACAAGCGACTGACTCGTCCCTGAAATTGAGGACAATCAGATTATAATAATCAACCGTCGGGTTGAAATCCAGTTACGAGCGGAGATTAGAAATTCGACGACGTTTAGTGGTCGGGCGGAAATCTGGCTTCAATTGACAGCCTAACGGAAGTTTGACGTTAGTCAACAGTTGGGTAGAAATCCCATGTCAGTTGGCGGTCGGGCGAAAGTCTAGCGTCAGTCGATGGTTAGGCAGACACCTGACATCGGTCGGTTGCCAGGTGGAAGTCCGACGGTGGTTGAGGAGGAGTCTGATGGTAAGAAAGCTCTCTTCCTTCTCTCCTTATCTTTTCTTCTTGCTTGGGTCATCTTCCATGAGAAATTTAGGGTTTATTTATAAATTTCTGAGAGAGACATTACCAGTAAATAGGATGAAGATCAAGGGTAAATTGGGAGTGTTTTGAATGGACGACCGATATTGAATCCCTTGATCGTGGACTATTCATTGGGCATTTGAATATCTTAATGGTATCAGAATTCAGAGATCTTAGGCTCGTTAAATTTTTCTCGTCGAGCCGCTCGATTCGACTATAAGCATTTCACGTTTGAAAGCCGTTTGGTAATCCAAATTATGGTTTGAACCTTTCAAATATGCTTTGAGTCTTTGATTTCGATCTATTTGAGCTCGGATTGGATTGAATTTGATGTTGTTGGGTTCGTATTTCCTAGATGTTCAGTTCGACTATAAGTTTGCTAAAATCGGAGTTCAGATGGTCTTGAATTTAATTTGTGAAGTTTTCAACTTAATGTTGCTTCGAGATTCGTGCCCGATCAAGATAGTTTTTTAATTATATATCAAATTTCAAAAGAGTTTTGACTTAGGATGCAATTATTTAAAAAAAAAAATTTGAAGTAGATATAATTTCAAAAGTAATTTAAAAGAAGAAAATGCATATGATTTGATTGGGTTGGGCCATTTGGCAAGACGATATAGAGATCTGTTGGCCCATAGGGCAGCGCGGGAAAATGAAAATACTTGGCGGCTACCTAGAAGTCGGTAACCTGGCCTTCTTTATTTCTGGTATGGTATAGCTGTTTGTGTAGCTCGTGCCATTTCCTGTCAAACTATCTCGCTACACAATTAGCTATACGCCTAAAGTAATAATCACTATCAGTCCGTATGTATTTAAGTCGGAAACTCTTCACTTTTTAGCTTCCGGTCGGGTAATTAGGACCGGTGAATCCGATCCCTCTAACGAAAACCATCAGTTGATCTGTGATTTTCCCACCGGCGATGGCGAGGCAAAGGGATCCATCGGACTTATCGGACGAGGAGACCTCGAGCGGCTCTCTTTCCTCCTCGGAAGCGGAAGGGATGCAGGACGGCGTGATGGCGGAGGAAGACGAGGAAGAGCTCGAAGCAGTGGCGAGGACCGCTAGCCCTGGCGACGAGGAGGATAATTCGAAGTCGACGGAGGACGACGTGGATGCGGAAAGGACTGATGATGAGGATGAGGTATGATGGAAGCGGGTTGGTTTTCTGGCTGGGATGAAGTTGGCCTTGCTAGGTTTTTATGCAGATTTCTGCAATTTATCAATTATTTAACGGTTTGATCCGTTAACTTAGTGATTGATTTGATGGTTTTGATTTATAACTCTGTTGATGCAAATTTTAAGAAATGAAGGTTGCGTGAGATTCTGCTGGTTACTGCTGTAATAGGCGGGTTTGGATCTTTTTTTATGGTCTAAATGTGGGCTTTATCTAGTACTAGGGATTCTAATGTACTAGGTAAAACATATAGTGAGAACTATTGGCGGGAAAAAGTCTTATTGAATTATTGGAAGCCTTTAGTATCTCCTATTTTAGAATTACCTGAGAAGGTAAGAATTATGCTTCATAGTAGGCAGCACTTCATAAAGGGTAGACTTATGGTTCGATCATCTCCTGAAAATGAAATTGGACTTAGAGGAATAATACAGCCTGCTTCAAGGATAAAGAATTTCACTTTGGATGAGCAGTTGAATTCTTCTTACTAAATGTGCTAACGTGTGAATTTGCAGTCACGATACTCAAAGTTCCCTTTCAAAATGGTTCTTTGTTTCTTGATGCTGCAAGTCTTATTGTAGGCTATTCTTTGTTGGTTAATTCACTGTTCAGGGCGTGGAAGTATCTTGAAGAATTTCTCCTCAGCCTATTATGCTAAATAATTGATATTGCAGGGCCAAATGTTGATGCCTGGCTACTTGTTTTTTAGATTAGGTGGCTGACCCCTGCCTGTGATACCCTATTGATGATTGTTTTCCTGTTCAAAGCCTGAATGTTAAAAAAAGGTTCAGTCTGTTAATGGTATTTTAAGTACTGTTTGTAAGTGTCAGTCATATTGAACAATCAGCTTTGTTTTTCAACCGACAGTGTTCCCTTAAGATATATTATTATGATGAAAAGAAAAAGAAAAAAACACTGACTAAAATAATCTTCTGATAACTTTTTCTCCCAGAGTGCTGCTCTTTGGACAACAGCTTCTTCTTTGTTTTCTGTTACGTCATTTGTTTTTATGTTTTCAAGCCATGTGTATTTATGTACCGGTAACCTAGCTTGTTGTTTGTGAAGTTTTTTTTTTTTTTTTCCATTTTATTTTGATATATAATTTTCTTATGAGTTCTCTTTCTCTAGTTAGGAAATGTGATCCTTTACATTAATCCATTTCCAGGTTGAGGAAGCATCCTTGACCAATGAAATTGGCAAGCGTGAGAAAGCTCGTCTTAAGGAAATGCAAAGGCTAAAGAAGCAGAAAGTTAAAGAGATTTTGAGTGCACAAAATGCTGCCATTGATGCTGACATGGTTGGTTATGTTTTGTGGGGTTAGCTTAACTTTTATTGATTTGCTCATGAATTTGAGCCTGTGTCTACACACTTCACATTGTAGTAGACGCATCTTCTATACCTGTCTTCGTAATCATACTTCCGATTCTTTTTTTTTTTTGCATGCTCATTTAATGCTCGCGGATGAAAAATCTGCAGCTATAAAGTTGTTTGCCTCAGTTTCTTGTTGATGTATTATATTCAATGCTTCTTTGTCTATATTTTATTGATAGTATATCAATTGACAGAATAATAAAGGGAAGGGGCGGCTCAAGTATCTCCTCCAACAGACTGAAATATTTGCTCATTTTGCTAGTGGAAGTCAATCTGCATCTGAGAAAAAATTAGGAGGACGGTAATATTGTTTACATTCAATTTTAGCAGATAGATAAAATTTATAGAACTTCTATGAAACTATTCTTATGTATTGATGAAGAGATTGTACTAAATGGCTTGGGTTTATCCCTGATATTAGAGCAGAAACTGATTTTTCTACTATCAACTCTTTTCTGTTTACATTTTTGTTGAGAACTCCTAGGAAACTATTCTTAGGTATTGATGAAAGTATTGTAATGATGTCTAGTGACTACTTGTGTTTATTCCTTTTATTAAAGCAGAGACTAAACTTTCTACTATTGACTTTTTTTTTTTCCATTTACGTTTTTGCTACTTTCATAGGGGGCGTCATGCTTCGAAACTAACTGAGGAGGAGGAAGATGAAGAATATCTTAAAGAGGAAGAGGACAGTCTTGCTGGTGCAGGAGGGACACGGTTGGTGTCACAGCCATCTTGTAAGATTTCTTTCTGATATTATTTTAATGAATTGATTTACTTCTATTTATCAGGGAGCTGAAGTTGCATGCATTTTATCCAAAATTAGCTGCAGAAATATTGGAGAAGACAGTGTTAAGATATTGTTCATATATCATGCATTATTAAACAAACACATCATTTTTCATTGTATATGGATGTCATTGAATGCGGATAAAAAACAAAGTTCGTCCGCTTAAAGCTATTGAAATTATTAAGGTTTTGATCATACTGTCACTTAAAAAAAATGGAAGATAATTATAATATATGGGTGTGCTATATCATTGCATGCATGAGTTATTGCTGGGAATGGCACCTTAATTTAGGAATGATGTTATAAAAATTGTCTTCTTCTCTACCATTTAAATGCCTTTGCTTCTTAGGTTTATGGATGCTATTAGCTCTGTAGTTGGGATATGGGTGATGATCATGATGATTCTTTATGTTAATACATCTGTTTCAAATTTTCTTTTAATTCTCTACCTTGATGTATTAGCAATTTACAATTTAATGGGAAAGACAAGCAGAACTTAGACGTTAACGCAGTTAAAACTTGAAAACTCTGCAGTTAAACCTTGAAAACTCTGCATAGCTAAACAATCTGCCTTCTATTTTTATAAACATGTAATATGAGTCAGCGGCATATTTGAGGACATTGGTTGTGAAATTTTTTGTATTATAACTTGGCGTTGGTAAGCTGTAGAAGTAACTTGAACAATGTTAAAATCTAATAGTCCATTGCCCTTATTTCTTCTATGAACTGTTAGCTTATAAATAAATTACATTGTCGAGGAATGTATGGTTTCATCTTATTCTTTTATTATTTCTTGACTGCTTATAGGCTTTTGTGAATCTATTTTGTTGATTCTAAGTCGATCAAATTAGATAAAAAGTGGAAAGCTAATGCTGTGGTTTGAGAGAAATGTTGGGGAATGTGCTTTTACTTCTAAATTAATCTTTTGGATGAACTAATTTGATATATTTATTTATCCTTAATTAATCTCACTCACATATTAATTTGTATCACGCAATATGTTTTTGAGAAGTGATATTGTTGTGCTAAGATTTGATCATAACATATGATGAAACTAAGTGATACGACATAGGACTCAAATCTTTATTTATGTCTATCCTTTAGTTTATATTGAACTTAGATCTAACTTTTTTCATGAATTAAAATTTATGTTTATTTGCTTATGATTATTAAAAATTGTTGGGAAAGTTAGAATGTTGTAATGAGGTTGAGATATGGTTGAGTAGGTCCAAATTGAGAGCTTGGATGTTTGAGGGTTTGAGAATGATTTGTGCAATTGAGGGATGTAAAGTTTGAATTTGGATGGAGAGGGGGGTTGAGTGAGGGTTTGTGAATCTATGGTAGGTGTGGTGGAGATGAAATTATAGTAAGATAACTAAGAGAGTGGTAAAAACTCAACCCTCACTGAAGATTTAAAGTGATTTATGACTGCCAAGCCTCCAACTAGTTAATCAAGCCATCAAGCTAGATCCAAAAGGAATAATTTTCTAAATTTTTAATTCAACAAAAAATATATCTTACATAACTTTTACATCCTTTTTAAGACATTACATTTTTTCAAAATTAAAATTGACATAGGAGGAACTTAAAGAGGGCTGATTGGTCCCAGCAAATTGGGAAGTGGGTTCATGTATTACTTTGAGTTATTGTGGTGGTGGGGTTTAGGTTGTTGACTTGGAGTGCATTTTAATTGACTGGTTGAGCCTTGCATGAGGAGTTTAATGATGCATGCTTTCATCTACTTGAACTCAACTCAACCTTATCTATATCATGTTATGTTCAGCCATCTTGAGAAGCGTTGCATGGATGGCCACCTTGCATGCTCCCATGGACGTGTACATTTTATGATAGTCTAATCAACTACTATACACTAATAAAGTTCTCATATTATAATAACTAACTATTAATTAAATTTCAATGTACTTTAATTAACATTACAATAAATGTAGAAATAAAGAGAGTAAGTGTGGGCTCTGAAAATTCCATCGCACACCCCCGGCCTCTCCATGCCAGATCTCTATATTTTCTTATTTGTGGCGATGGAGAGTTTTGACAAATTTAGGTTCTGGGGTGAATTTTCAGAAGGTAGATTGGGTTTTAGATAAGACACTACCTAGAGATCTCGCCCTCATTTTTTGAGGACTTTATGATCTGAGTTCTGGTTTCCTATAGGCGCAAGCCCCTATAGTTAATTACCCCTCCTGATAGCAAGAGAGCACTTTCGATTAAGGGTAGTTATTAAATAGGTTACATAGGTTATAAATCCAGTATATAATAACAACAGTTTTAGGGTTTGAATTTGATTTTATGACTTGAAATTTATCATCATGAACTTAAAACTGGTGGTGGGGGGAATGAAGACTAGCCCCCGATCAAGATCCCATGGTTCCGTCGTCCTGGGCTATCATAATCTCTGGTCTACTTAGTCAGAGGAGATAGTCGACCCAACCTGACAGAAGGTACCTTATCAACAGCCATGGGTTGTTTTGTCCAAGAATACCTTGTAGACCTGTGTTGGTGTTTATCTTAGGGGATAGATCTGAATACACCTTAGCTGATAGAGGGCTTTATGCCCATCAAATATACCTTATGATTCATTACTCAAGGGTTTGAAGCCTTTAGGAAACATACGGGCTTTGGTCGTGATCGTAATATAATAGTGTCATTTTGCGGCAAAACCACCCGATCAGAGGGCACATGTCATGTCCCTGCTGTTAAGAGACTATTTGACGATAAGCCTTAGTGATACACCCGACATGACATTCACTCTTTGTAAGCTGAGGTTAATTTCAAATTTATCACCCCCGTTAAATGGTTGCGGGATGTGGATGAGGTTTTAGTTTTAAGTTTTTGGGTGATGAATTTTATTTTAAGAATTCAGTCTTTTATTGGTTTTGAGATTTAACCCCTTCGATTGAGATTTTTTGTCAACACAGCCATCATCGGGGTGATATTAAAGCCACTTGCATTTTCATAAGAATTTGTGAGGCATTTTATGATTCAAGTCATGTCAACTTCTGTCCTTTCGAGGAGGATGAGACTTGATTATTTGACCCGCGCAACATTCTCTGACAGCTGGATTTAGGAATCATATGTGACGATCGGAGCACATGCGGGCTGTAGTATTTAGTTTAAACATAGAATGTTATATTAATAAGTATTTGGCCCTACGCTGCATTCTCAGACTTTTGTGTTTGGAACTTTATATGTTTGTCGGAGTACATGCAGGGGGTGTTTTTTTTCAGTTTAGGGAATCATATTTTGTGCATAAGGGGGGTTTTAAAATATGTTCCATTGCGCGAATGATTTCATTTAGAAAATGGTCGGGATTTTTTTTAAGGGCTTACAAATGCCTTCTGTCTGCTTGTACACATGTTGCGGATCCGGTGGCTTGGCGTCTTACTGTGATTATTTGCCCGTTGCTTTGTATAGGTAGACTGTCGTGCATTATTTATTGCTTTCTGCAGGTGGATTGTAGTACACCAACAAATCTTTTGTTATGATTCATAGAGGCCTGCAGTTGTTGTATGTTGTTTGCCATTATTTGTAAGGGATTAGTGTATTCAATTGACATTGTATGGAGGTCGGTTGCACGGGTGTCGTAGCCTCCATTATTTGTTGTCGATTAGCACTCGTAGGTTTGTTCCGATTGTGGCGAATCTCCCGTTAATGCCAACAGGTGTTTGTGTCTACATAGTCCTTGCATTTGCTTGTAGGTAATACATTGGATATATGATGGATCTCCTACGACAGTTCGTAGGAGCTCGTACGTACTTTCTAGATGCTCGACTGATGTTGACTATGAGAACATCTTTGCAATCATTGTATATCTCCTGTTATCATCTGTAGTAGTTTGGTGTATTTTTCTGTAGGCCAACATAGACTGTTGATGTATTACATTCACTGCTCGTCTCTCTATATGTGTTGGTTGGCGAATTGCCATCTACATTAGACATCAATCGGTGTTCGTTGCATGTCTTCTACATTTTCTTATGAATATGTCATTGCCTCAGAAAATCAATTACATTTCATATATATCAACTAGCAAGGTATATTCCATCTTATCTATTAGAATGAGAAAAGTTGTATCATTCCAAACAACTCTCTTCAATAACCACTTTATCTTATTTCCCTCCAAAATTGGAGACATCGTTATGATCTTGATAAAGCTTTGATCAAGAAGTAATTTGTTATTATCATTTACCTCAGGATTATATCTTGATTTCAAAAGACCTCTTAAGGTCAAATAGTCTTAATGCAGTTCATCCAGATAAAAGATTAGAATGGTGGGGCTCTCTCTTTCTTATTAATTTATTTATTGGAATGATTATTAATTAATCATATATATTTTAAATCATTTAAAATGATTAATTTTGTTCCAAATCAAGATGTTGGGGGTCCTTTGATTTGTTCCAAATTTTGGTAGCTTTCCGGCATCCCCTCCCCGGCACTGGGAGGTAAGGAGGGCACTTGCCCTTTTCTTCACTCGACTCGACCGGAATAAATCAACGGCGAGGAGATTGGGAGAGCGAATCGATCCCATTAGCGTCTTCGACCCCTCGGTTGGATCAGATCGACGACCAAGGGTTTCGGGGGACCGTATCAACCTTGAGACTTCCTTTAAAATCTTCAATTTGTTGTGGTACCTGTTATTTTTAATTTAAATTTAATTTTAAAAATATTATTTATTTTTTCGAAAAATTCTGCAGCCTCACGACGTCCCCTCCCTGGCGCCGAGAGATAAGGAGGGCACTTGCCCTTTTAGCTCGACTCGTCCGGAGCGAATCAACGCCAAGGGGATTGGGAGAGCGAATCGATCCCATAAAGAGTCTTCAATCCCTCAGCCGGATCAGATCGACAGCCAAGGGCTTCGGGGGACCGAATCAACTTCGGGACTTCCTTCAAATCTTCAATTGTACCTACTGAAATTCCTCTAACCTCTCTTCTTTCTTTTTTTATTAAAATATAATAATAATAATAATAATAATAATAATAATAATAATAATAATAATAATATATTATAATAAAATATATTTATTATAATATAACATCATATAACATAATATATTATTATTATTATATAGAAATAATAATAATACATATTATAATATAAGATATATATTATAATATAATATACTTATTATAATATAATAGGATATATATATATATTATAATAATAATATATATATCTCTTATACAGAGGGGGGAGTCGGATAAGAGGCGGAGACGGAGACCAGGAGTCGGGCTCGGTGGGAGGAGATGGCGGCCAGAGGTAGCAGTAAGCTTGGTCGGGTCGGCTTCAAACTTGGAGAAGGAAGGTCTACGGGTAGGAGCAAGAGCAGACTGTCGAGTTCAGTTGTTTAGGGCACATCGGCTTCGGTGTCGGTTGTAGGAATCGGGCCGACGGCGGCTTGCTCGATGGATGGCGTCGGGCTCACAGGCAGCTATGGGAGGTCGGTTAGGGCTTCAGGTATGGACGAGCTTCGATTTTCTATCTCGGTCGTGTCCGACAGAGAGAAATCAAGGGAGACCCGAGAGCCTTACTTGCGATTTTTCCTTGTTTTCTGAGCGCGTGAGTATCAGAGATGGATAGCCTTCGATTTTGTGTCGCAGATGTGGGTGGTTGTGGGATCGTGGGTGGTTTGCAGTTAGGGTCGTGGGTGGTTTGCAGTTAGAGGTCAACAGTAAGTAAATAAAACTCAAGAGTTCCTTTGCTATTTTACCATCAACTCTACCTCACTTGAAAAAATCCTAAAGAGTTGAGTTGACATAGTCAAACACAACATAGCTAGATTCCAGCTCCACGTGCCCATGACCATGCAAAGTTGGAGTGTTTGTTGGTACTGTTAACCCTATATTTGTAAGCCCATGTACATGTGATCTTTTATTTCTTGTACTTAGTTTTATCTATTAATTTCAAAGCTTTATAATTCCTTCAAATATTAAAAAATTAATTGCATTGAAAAGAGGTTTATGAAGTATGACAAAAGCAAATTTAGATAATAATCATGTAGTCTAAAGGACCCTTATGCAACATATAATATTTGAATGTAGTATGGTGAGGGACATGAATGTAAAGTAAAATGCAGGTAGCATTAATGCACTCAAATGAAATTAACTTTGATAAATAATTACAATATATTTATTATCTTTCATATTATTTTTATGTAGTACAAATGAATGAAGTTTTGAAAGTTATGTGCTAATGATATTGCTGAAGTGTATAAATAATGATCATGTAGGTTAGCTGGTCTAAATGAGAGCCCATTATGATACCTTCTAAATCATGGTAGCTAGTGGAGCTTAAGTGGTTAGACAATGGTGACCTAGGGGTATGGTCCATGGTGGGATCTAGATCACTTTAAAAAGACATCTCAATAGACAATTTGCTACGGTGTTTGTTAGGTATAGTAGGTTGAGGGTGGATTATATAGTTGATATGTTTACCTTAATATCAAAGATATATCATTCTTCTCATGAAGGATATGTAGTACATCAACTAGTATGATATATGATGTGTTCCTCCAAAGTAGTGGCATGGGTTAGGTTTATTAGAGGCCTTTGAAATATATGGTGGTCTACTATCATTAAAAGAATAATTAGATGTATCATCCTAGGGTGTGTGTTAAGGGGTGTTTCATATCAAACTATTGGAATGGTTATATTTAAAATAAGGGGTGTTAGAGAGAAAACAATGTGCATGCTTAAACTAGATGGAATAGATGATGAGTTAGTCACTACCAATCTATAAAGTATGAACATTTTTTAATGCTTCACATGTTCATGTTGAGCATGTGTACATGGCTTTGGTTGGTGCCCAACACTTTCAAAATTGTATTGTAGTTATGTCAAAGTAAAATTGGGTTCTAACACGAGCTGACATAAGTTGAACATCGGTTGACACACGAAGACATGCCAAGGTAGTGTAACATTGCAAGGGCACATGAGTGAAATAGTGTTATGTATGTACTCACCTCATGATATAAAAGTCTTTGCATGTCTACCCTCACAGTTTCTCTGCCTCTTTTAGCATGAGCAAAACTTAGTGAGCGATCTTGTATTGAAAGCCTTCTATCTAGAGTTTATAGGTAAAGGCTTCGATCCCCATATTTCTTCAGTAGTCACCTATGCAAATGCAATGAGCAAGGCTCAAATTAATGGATGCCATCGATTGAGTTCCCGAGTTCAATGATAAGTTCTTCAATCCACTTAGTTATTTGATTGACTTGCGCCTCTCCAATTCAAGTTATTGAGAGAGCTCTAAATATCAAATGCTTTGTGGTTACCTCTTTTTGTCGATGACTTCTCTACACAAATCAATCTTTTGTCAATAGGCCTTAGCCTCTTCTTTGGAAGCCAATTAGGTTCTATGGACTTGATTGCTTTTTTCATTGAAACCTTAAAAAATATGTGTTTGATTAGTTGATAAGTTATTTTAGAAGGTTTATAAATCAAAGATTTTATGTGAAATAATCTATTTATGTTATCTTATAACTTTTTTCTGGCTTAAAGATTCGTGTAGTTTATCTATCCTTTTTGTTAAAGTTTTATTAATCTAGGTTTAATTGTTTAAGTATCTAAGATCTAACAATGTGAGTGCTAATATTCTTATGCGCTTAGATATTGATAAGTCGGATGCGGCATCTTTTATAGAGCCATAAATAATATATTTTTTTTGTAGGCTCTTTGAATTTGTTATTAATTCAACATATGTTTTTCTATGGACATTATTTTTCACATAAGATTAATATTAATATTTTAAAATGCATTGAGTCGTTGCTATGAATTGATTTTTTTGGGTTAGGTTAATAGTTTTATTTATAGATTAATTTCAATTTAGCAATTTTTTTATTTTTGTGTTATTAATCTGAAGTTCTTTTTATTGTATAATAGTAGTATTTTTTTTTAATTGTATGATATATTTACTTTTGAAATGGGCATTAATGCAATTGTCATTAAACTTTAATAGATTTATGTTATCAAATTAGACAAAATAAGAGCAAGACAACGAGATAAAATTAATGTTATTATTGTTAAGGAAGTATAAAAAAAGATATTCTATGGTGAGAGTTCACTTGCTTAGACAATCTTGGGTAGCCCATTTGATCATGCCCGAAAATAATATTCATACAATATCAAAAATTATAAAAAGTAGATTAAGATGTTATGGACAATGTTTTAAAAATTGGACAGGACCGGCTGGTTCAATCAGTTGAACCGTGAACTAGTCTGTCGGTCAATCAGTTATATTCCTAAAATTGGTTTTGCAACGGATCGACCTTAACCACTTCGAACTACCAGTTTGACTGGTTAATCGACCAATCAATGCCGATTTTAAAAATCGGTTGGTTTATTTGATATGAAATATTTTATTTCAAAAATTGACTTGTACATGATTAAATTTATTAATTTAATAAATATATAATAAACTATTTAACTTAATAAATTAATTAAAGTTTTATATATTTTAATTTTAAAATGAGTATTAAATTTTATAATAATCATTTGTTAAATAAGTATCAATTGTGCTTTTTCACATGACCTCATATTCCTATATGATTTCCTTCCTCATGTGAACTAAAAAAGAAATATAAACAATACTAACGGATAGTGTCTAAGTGATGTGAGACTAAAGAACCAAGATTAAGCTCTCAGGTTCACTATATATACACTACATATTTTTACACATTTTAAACTAAAATTTTGTAATATGCATAAGATTCAATTTTTATTTAATAATATTAAAATTTACCTATTTAAATTTTCATTTATTTAATTATACAATGTAAAATATTAATTTTATTATTTTTTTAATAATAAATGATATAACATGAATTTATTGATTTAATTTTATAATGTAAATTTTATATATAATGCATAGGTATAAATTATATTTAAACATATAACATAAATTATAAATTATTTATATTAAATTTATAAATTTATATGCAAACTAATTTTATATTAAATGCGGATTAAATTTAAAGATCGAATATGTTTAAATTAAAAATTATAAGATATATTATTTATGTATGAATTTTATTATTTTTAGTTACAAATTTACAATATTGCATAATTATTATATTAATATGTTGTTATTTAAATGACAAATAATTTTTAATATTTATTACGTCATTCGGCTCAACCCTGATTAAATCAATGAACCTCGAATCTCTCTTTATTCCAGTTTTATGTCAGGTCCAGTTTTCACGATCTTGGTTATGAAAAATAACAAGAATCTTGTTTAAGAAGGTTCCCCTTTTTTTTTTCTTTTGGGTATGTTGGCTCTAATCCATTGATAATCAAGTGGGAATTTATTTAGGGTGAAAGGTTATGGTTATAAAAAAGGAAAGTATTTGGATCAATGGAAGTTGTTGCAAGTGCATTTAATTTGAAATTTAGAGATAATTTACATGATGAAATTGCTTGCATGTTATATTTAATAACCATTCTAGTTTATTTAGAAATAAAATTCATGTTATTTTAGTGTTGTATTTTTTTATTTTTTTATAATAAGCCAACAATAGTCTCATTGAATGTATTTTGCTAAGTTTTTTTTTTCTTTTGAAGACAACATAATTTGAAACGGAAAAAGCTAATTCTAAAAGAATGCTTGAGCCGATTAAAGAGATTTCAAATGACAACGGAATTCTTATTGTTTATGATTATTGTATTTATGCATAAAGAAGAGACATAAATTTCATGTGACTTATGACATTGGGTTTTTGTTTGTAATGTGAATGAGCACATAATGATACATTTTATATTATAAATCAAATTAAAAAATGAATTATGGGGTTGGATTTATATAAAGTTATTAAGATAATCATTAACAATGAACCAATTTGCCGAGCAATAGGAATGCTAATTGAGATACTCATATCTTCCATTAAAAAAATTCTTTTTTCAAAAGTGCAAATGATGATGATATCACCTGTGAAGTATGTAATAGGATCACATACATTGCTGGAGATGTAAATTTCTTAAAATCCTTCAGTATTAATCATCCAATGAAATTATCAAATTTTATTGAATTTGTACGGTTAAAAATCTTGGCTATAGCAGAGAGTTTTTTTTCTATTCGAGGGTTTATTTGGTCTTTATTCCAATGATGTTGAGTTTGGTGGTAAACTCTTCTATTTTTCTTGCTAGCCCTTGTAGTAGATCCATAGATGTAGGCATGATGCAAACACAAATCTAATAAGGTGTTTTTTAAAAAATTGATAACCAATATAAAATGATTGAAATATAAATGTATGAGAAATTTCCTTAGCCTTTAAGCATTTGTTCACAACCAGTTTTCACTTGTAATAACAAAAATATTCTACCATGAGCTAACCTAAAGTCAATGTAAGAGTCAAGTCAAATAGATTTCTTTACAACAATCCCACAAAAATATTAAAGCCTTAAGCTTGAAATTTGCTCCTCTTTCTCTCTTCTCTCTTCTTGTCTATCTTTGATCATTGCTTGCTTTGGTGAAGTCTCCCTCATTTTTCTTTATTTCCATCACCTTACTTGCAAAAAAACCTTCAACAACTAATCCATCTTGTTTTATTTTGATGATTATTTTGTTTTACTTAGGTTCCTTAAATTAATTGTTGTAGTTGGAATATGAATCACATGCTATTTTGGAATTATTCTAAAAATATAACATTGATGGGGTTTATGTTCTGCCTCTTGACATGCAAAGCATCACTTATGGCACGTCTTTTAGAACATTGGATATAAATTATTGTTTTGGATAATTTTCTTTTAAATTTAAGTTAGTTAACAAAATTTTATTTGAATTTGAATAGCATGGTAGGGTTAGTTTTATATATAAATTGTAAATTCTATTTCTATAATATTGAGTGGAGAATGTTTTTTTTTCACATTATGAATTGAATTAAGTTATTTTTCTTTGATTCCTCTCAACTCTTTGTTCTCTAATTGGCCTTCCTCTCACATGATTTCTCTATTCTCATCCTCTCCTCCCAGTTTCTTTCTCATCTCCCCATCCATCTCTCATGATAATATAGTTTCTTAGGTTAGATGTTTTCTCTCTTTCTCTCTCTCACTCTCTCTCTCTCCCCCCTATGGGAATACAAGCTTGGTTGCTTCATTTCTATCTCTAATTCTTTCTCTTCTAAAGCCTTTCATCTCTAAAGTTGAAGTCTGGTTGAAAAGAAAAGATTTCAAAAAGGAGATCTACATCAACAAGATCTCAGCCACTAAGATTTCTGGAGTCTATACCAACACTCGGAATTCGGGAATGTATGGATAATCATTGCTACTATGGCCAACTCTTCTAATATTTTTGGGGTTTTAAGATAATATTTTTGATCATAGATAGATACTCAAGTCTTGCTTAGTTTTCTTTTATATTTTATTGGCTAATCTAATACAATTAAGATGTGAAGATTGTGTAGTTTACTAGATTGATTGCTAAAAAAATCCATGGTGATATTTTTGTATTTTGATTAAATGTCCAATTTAAAATCCCTTTGAGAAATTAACAGTGATATTGTTACGTAGGATTGTGTTACTTTAAGGAGGTTATGTGCAATCTAGCCATCCTTTCATTCAGATGAATGCCCCTTGATTCATGGGCAAACTTAGTGTGCAAATGTTAGTCCCTTTTTGGGATATTGCATGGTTAAAAAATTGCAAAATAATTGTAAGTGTGACGTCTGTTTTGTTGTTTGTCTTGCAGGTATACAGGGTAAGATGAGAGATTACCAATTAGCTGGATTAAATTGGTTGATTCGATTGTATGAAAATGGCATTAATGGGATTCTTGCGGATGAGATGGTATTCTCTTATGTTTTCTATTGTTTAGTAAATTTTAAAGATGAGTTGCTCCATTAATTTTCAGTTAGAACATAGTTTTTTGCAATTTTTTTTTGATATTTTCAACCTTATAGCTCTTTGTTCTTTGTCTTTATCGTCTAACTTAAAACTTATGGTTTTTACCGTGTCTAGGGTCTTGGAAAGACATTGCAAACCATTTCCTTGATGGGTTATTTGCATGAATTTAGAGCAATTACTGGCCCTCACATGGTTGTGGCACCTAAATCTACTCTTGGTAACTGGATGAATGAGATTCGACGCTTCTGTCCCATTTTACGTGCAGTAAAGTTCCTAGGAAATCCTGACGAAAGGGTCAGATGGATTCTTATCTTGATTTTCTTGTGTTGCAATGCATCTTTCATTATGGTGTGTTGCAATACATCTTTCATTATGGTTTTTTGCTGATCTTCTATTGTTACTACTGTTTCTAGAAATACATACGGGAGAATTTACTGGTTGCTGGGAAATTCGATGTACTTGTAACAAGTTATGAGATGGCCATTAAAGAAAAAAATGCCTTAAAACGCTTTAGTTGGCGTTATGTGATCATTGATGAAGCTCACCGGATAAAGAATGAAAATTCTCTCCTATCAAAAACAATGAGACTATATAATACCAATTATCGTCTTCTAATCACTGGAACGCCACTTCAGGTATCTTACATTGTATATTATAGAATTGAATATGTTATCTTGCAAACAATTTAATTTTATACTGTTGGCTCGCTGCAAATCTAAGAATTTTATGTTTGAGAACAAATAAGATTTTTGTCCGTTTTTCTAGTTGATGGATATGAATTGAGTTACTTTGTGTCTTGCTATAATTGAAATGTTTGAGAACAGCAAACATATGATATAATGAATAGAGTTTTTTTTTAATTTACTTAAATTCCTGTTACATTCCCCTACTGAATATTGCAGCATTTGCTGAGTTGCTTTAAAATTCTTCTTTTATGTGCAAGTGTGGGATTTTTTTCTTTGCAATTAGGATGGGGATATTTTCTTGTTTCTTTGTGGACTTGACCACTTTTGATGCAGGTAATGACGTTGGCATCGAGAAAAACTCTCAGTGCTTGCTGAAAAAATTAATAACTAAATTCTTAATACTTGGACAAATGACATTTAAATTCAAAAAGTGATGAAGGATTGATTAATGTTCTAACCATTTCTTATTGAAAAGCTTAACACTCCCAACAATAGAGCAAAACATTCCTTTCTTATTGTTGTTGGGAGTGCATAGAAAAAGCAAGATATATAACTTACTAGCTCACATGTCGATGATATTAATATATGGTGGGCAAGACATGCGAAGAAAAAATTGCTTAGAGGGATAGAGCTAAGGGCAATTAGATTTTTCGGTATTTTTTTTTCGTGTTAGCAAGAATTCAAGTTGCACAAGTAATTGATGTTTAAATTAATATAATGCTTATAGACTTACTGGAGGATATGCATAAAATATGGCATTGAGTTAGGAGCGAAGTTGCGAAAATTGTTTGTAAAATAGACTTTTTATGACTAACTATAAATTGTGCAATTGCATAGATTTGTATCATTGGATCTAATGTCTTTTAAAGCATAATTCAATGTGTAAGGGTTTTTTTAATGCTTAAATGTGTAAGGCATATAGTGAGAAACAATGCTTATATATATATATATAATTAGAAACCACTATTAGTGGGGAAATGACGATGATATAAATGTGTTATTATCGTGTATAAGATTTTATAAGAGTAATAAGAAAATGAGCTTAGATTGGTAAGCTCAATAAATCTTATCTAAATTTGTTTTAAAATATTTACAAAAATTAAGAGTGTGGGTTACTTTATCTACCAAAGGGACTAGGCTCCCTAAAGATTAATTACACTCGAGGGAATTTCTAAGAGTAACTCCTGATATGTGAAACATGCATTTATCTTGATTTATTTAGATTAATTGTCAAAAAATATTATGATTAAAAAACTATTAACTTGATAGTACAATTTATACTTAAAGCTGATAAATTTGTAGGGCAGATGGTGAACCAATGATCTTTTTTTTCATAAAAGTTTATATAGTTAAAGTCGTTGAATTATCAATGACTCAACAAAAGATTATGATAGATTTAAAGAAAAGGATAGTGGGTACGGAGTAAGAAATCTATGAGAGGCTATAATCAACTTTGATTAGGATTTCGTGGATCTATTATTCTTTGGCTATCAAGTTTGAAATCATGAGGTTAGTTTTGGATGATGCAATTTATGGTTGTTATCAAATGCCTCATTGTTGGGTCGGGTCGGGTCGACTATCTTCTCAACAAAATCATTTCAAGTTTGATAGCCTGGGGATGATGAATCAATGAAATCCTAACCAATGTTATTTTTACCCTTTCTTGAATTTCTTATTCCTTATCCACTATTCTTTTTTGAGCCTAAAAAGACTTGGTTAGAAAATATTAGAAATAACATTTTTTTATTAGATTTAAATGAGAATTTAACTTTTAACATGGTACAATGGAGAACAAGGATTCATGTAGCCGACCCCATATAGTGGGATAAAGGCTTGATATTATTGTTGTTGTTGTACAATCTTTATGAGATATCTTATTGTTCACAATTGCCCGTGAAATAAGTAGGTGTCTCATTATTCTATAAACCTATATATTTACTTTTTCCATTAATAATTTTTTTTACATTCTTATAAATTTAGAAATTAATTAATGATATTATTTTTTATTGCAGATAACAAGTAAAAATGTCACAATCAAATCTTCCCCTAGGGCAAAAATTATTTTTCCACAACAACCCTTTAATGATGAAACAACCACATATTGATTCAACGATGCTTATCAACATATTAAAGTCATCATTGGTAATCCAACTCCGGTAGAATTTGCTCTATATCCACCTCAAAGCAAGATAGGTAAAGCCTATGGTGATTGTCTCGTCACTATGATTGCTAACGGGGTTGATGATTTATGTCACGAGAAGAGGCTAGCATTTGATACTTTTGAACTCAATATACCCTTTGCCCTCACAAGATTTTTTGGGGTTCCTTTTGTATTTTCACGGCTCCAATTATAAAGATCCTGGCAGTCCTTCAAATACTTCCATTTGATATTCCCACCTTACCAATAGGTTCTTTTCATCAATCCAATGTTTCTTTCATACAGACTAAGGGTTTTCCTACATTACGATTGGGTAGGAGAGCTAGGCAAAATATAAATAGATGGCTTCAAATGCAACAAATGCAAAAGTTTGTTTCGCCAAACCAGTTTGGTGACTTAATCGATTCTACAATTAAAAAACCATTTGACATTGATGCAGGACTAGCATGCTTTTGAATAAAATTTAGAATTTGCACGAATTATATTAAGAGCAAGTACTTGATTAAACTACTAGCAACTAGAGCGATAAAATAAAACAAAGGAGGGGTGCTTGCGTTTAGGACAAACCACAATAAAAGTGCTTGAACAAACAAATAGATTGGAAAATCAAATTAAAGCTAACGTAGTAGATGTTCATTCATAATCCCTTAATTAACATTAAGATAAGTAAACATATTAGGAGCTCTCAAAATAACCCTACGTTTACTAAGCTTTTATTTTAGCAAATCAAGCGGCGTAGATCTTTTGCGACTTCATCACCACCTACGAGGTTAGTAGAAAGAAGAAGTGACTTGACGAGGAAAGAAAGTTCACCTTAACCGGGAAGGAATCGTCGTCGGAAAGTAGTCACTTGAAGGCCAATGGTATGAGTAAGGAATCGTAGGATTTGAGTGAAATATCCTCTGAGTGGGGAAGTATCCGGAGAGGAAATAGTCGTGAGCCGGCCGAGGATGGTCCACCGTCCTTTCTTCCTCTGATCGTCTATCGTATCCACCAACGTGATATGTATCCTTTCGAAGTATTCTTCGACGGTGTTATCAAAGTCAAACCCAACGTCGAAGAACGGCGAACGGAGGATGTCGATGTTGTCGTGTTCGTCAAGGATCAACCCGTAGTCCCATTCGGGGACTTCCATTCATGTTGGTGAAGAAAAGAGAGGTTGGAGCCGCCAATACCTTGCTGCCTTTGAAGTTTTCCTTCAATGGTTTGAAGGTTTCCTTGGAGAATCAAGTGGGAAAGGGGTTAGGGAAGGGGGCGGCCAAGGGTAAGGTAATGGAAGAAGTTGGTTCAGATTTTGGAGGGGTAGGATTAGGGTTAGGGTTAGGGTTTAGAGTTCAAAATCTGAAATTGTTTTCAGATTTTGAGATGGGAGGGAACTAGGAGAGGAAATTAGGACTTAATGGGAGAGAGGGGATTGGAGAGAGAGAGGGGTGGCATAGGGAAGGGGCCGGCGGCTATGAGGGAGTAGGGAGAGGGATTTGGGGAATGATTTGGGGGCTTTTAAAATTAGATTTAGGGATTAGGAAAGATTTATTCCAATCCACTTTATTTGAAAATTCAAATAAGGACTAATTAGGAAACTTTCCTAAAATAGATTTGAGTGAATTAGGAAAGCATTAATTCAAATTCAATTTGAATTTGAATTTAGAATTCTTTCTAAACAGCCCTCATCTTAATTTAGGAAACTAAATTAATGGGAAAGGAGGGGGAAGGTGGCCGGCGGGTAGGGGAAGGGGAGAGGGGAGATTGGGGACTTGGGAACGAGAAGGAAAAAGGCCACGAACCCGGACTTTTCCTAGGTTGGTGGGTGATCCGCTATCCCTCACCTAGGGAATTCTTTCCAACGATCTCAAGCTCACAAAGAACTCAATATGCAGAAATTTTTTTGATTAATCATCCATTAACATCAAAAGACAACAATGAGGCTATATATAAAGCCTCGTACAAAGACTCAAGAAATAAAAGACGACAACGCTCTTAGGGCTTACAAACGATCTCCCTTAAGTAAGGGTAGAATGGGAAATACTAAAGTAAATAAAATATGACATCAATAAAGAAAATACATAATACAACTCAGAAATATATCGAATCAATTGTGGCCGTAGATCGACGGCCACATCTCTGATAGACCTTCCATGCTCTGATGTCCCCATCATTCTCCCGGGGTGGGAGAAAGCTCGACTCCGTCGAGTAAGCGTCTCTGGTGCTCTCGTAGATCTCTAATGCATCAGGGTCAATCTGTTGCAGCTCCTCACGATCCAGCCATGTATCCTCTGACTCGGGTTTCCCTTTCCACCTGATCAAGTACCTCCGTCGTCCACCTTCCTTTGTAGAGATGATTTCATCGCTTAAGATCATGTCCACTTTATCTGCTATGGGTGATTTAGGGATATCTGGGAGTGGAGGTAGGTTAGGGATCTCACAGGGTGGGGTCACACCAGGCTGCTGAATAAGTGGGTTTGGCGGATTAAAATCCGGACCTTCATATGCCACTAGATCTTCTATGTTAAAAGAGGGATTGATGTTGAACTCCGCAGGAAGATTTACTACATAAGCATTATCATTGATTTTCTTAAGTATTTTGAATGGACCAACACTTTTGGCATGCAGTTTCTTAACCGTTCCTTGTGGAACCGTTCCGGACGAATCCGCACCATCACGGAATCACCAACCTCAAAAGTTTTAAATTTTCGTTTCAAATCAGCACGTAATTTATAATCAGTATTGCTCTTTTCAATTTGTCGTGCAATTTCCTTATGAAGTTCATGCAGATGGGATGCAAAAGATGATGCAGACTCAGACATCCTATACCTAGAACACATTGGAATGAGATCTAAAGGTTGCCTAGGTTTGTACCCGTATACAATCTCAGAAGGACTTAGGCCCGTGGTTCAGTTTACAGAATTATTATAGGCAAACTCAACAGTAGGTAAAACAGAATCCCAATCCTTAATATGCTCACCGACCAACGACCGCAACAGATTTCCTAGGCTCCTATTAACTACCTCAGTCTGACCATCAGTCTGAGGATGAAAGGCTGTAGAGAATTGTAGTTTGGTGCCCAATTTCATCCAAAGGGTCTTCCAAAAGTAACTGGTGAATTTGACATCTCTGTCTGACACGATGGTTTTGGGTAGACCATGCAGGCGAACAATCTCGTTGAAATACAACTTGGCAATGTGGGAGGCGTCAGATGTTTTGGAGCACGGTATGAAATGAGCCATTTTGGAGAATCTATCTACGACCACACAGATAGCATCATTTCTTCGGAGAGTCTTAGGCAGGCCTAAAATGAAATCCATGCTAACGTCCTGCCAGGGACAACTAGGGACAAGCAACGGAGTGTAAAGATCAGTATTCTGTTTACGTTGTTTGGCTAGCTGACATGTGTGACATCGGCTAACCAACCGACCGACATCTCTCTTTAGGCTGGGCCAAAAGAAACGATACTCCACAGACTCAATAGTTTTATCCCGGCCGAAGTGCCCAGCGAGGCCTCCGGCGTGGAGTTCCCAGACCAGAAAATCCCTTAAGGAGGTACTCGAGATACAAAGCTTTTGGGCTTTGAAAAGGTAACCATCCTCTAGAAGGAAGTCGTCCACAAGGCGCGTGCTGCCCGTGGACAAGAGAGAGTAGGTTTCTTTGAAGTCGGGGCAGTCCAAATAGTCCTTCTTCAGTTGGTCAAAACCCACAACTTCAGCCCTCAACTCGGTAGTAGTCATCATGCGACGACTGAGGGCATCGGCAGCTTTATTCTCAACTCCCGCCTTATGCCTAAGGGTATACGTATACTCTTGAAGGAACTCTACCCAACGACCGTGGCGTGCATTCAGCTTCTTTTGGGAGTTGATATACCGAAGAGCTTCGTGATCCGAAAAGATGACGAACTCTTGCGGAAGCAAGTAGTGTCGCCAATAACGGAGAGATTGGATCACGGCATAGAACTCCTTGTCGTAAGTGGAATATCGCTGCCGGATATCATTCAGTTTCTCACTGAAATATGCTACAGGATTACCTTCCTGGGAGAGGACTCTGCCAATTCTGACCCCCGAAGCGTCGCAGGTCACTTTGAAGACTTTGGAGAAGTCAGGAAGTCTCATCACTGGGGCTTCCACTTTTTTTCTTAATGTCCTCAAAAGCTCTGGTGGCGGCCGGGGTCCAGTGGAAATCACCCTTCTTAAGGCAATCAGTGATAGGAGATACGATTGTACTGAAGTTACGTATGAATCTCCTATAGAAGGTGGCCAATCCGTGGAAGCTGCGGACTTCCCGGATGTTCTGAGGAAGAGGCCACTCAACTATGGCTTTCACCTTCTCAGGGTCAGCAGAAACCCCGCGAGCCGATACGATAAACCCTAGAAAGATGACTCGATCTACGAGGAAAGTACACTTCTTGGGATTAGCGTATAACTGTTCCTTCCTTAAAACAGAACAGACTTGCTTAAGGTGGTCGAGATGTTGCTCCACAGAATGACTATAAATAAGAATGTCGTCAAAGTAGACAACGACAAACTTACCCATAAAAGGACGCAACACTTGGGTCATAATTCTCATAAGGTGCTCGGGGCGTTACTCAACCCGAAAGGCATGACCATCCACTCATAAAGACCATCCTTGGTCTTGAAAGCAGTCTTCCACTCATCACCGGGTCGGATCCGGATCTGGTGGTATCCACTCTTAAGATCGATCTTGAAAAAGAGAGTGGCACCAGTCATCATATCCAGCATATCATCTAATCTAGGAATAGGAAATCGATATTTGACGGTGATTTTGTTGATAGCACGGCTATCAACACACATTCTCCAAGATCCGTCCTTCTTAGGAGTGAGAAGGGCGGGCACCGCGCAGGGACTAAGACTTTCCTTAATGAAACCTCGCTGCAGTAACTCGTCTACTTGCTTCTTAAGTTCGGCATGTTCCGTGGGGTTCATGCGATAGTGTGGCAGGTTTGGGAGGGAGGCTCCAGGGACTAAGGCTATAGCATGCTGAATGTCTCGGAGAGGGGGTAACTGATCAGGGAGATCATCTGGGAAGACATCAGCAAATTGCTCTAAGATAGGTTGGACTTCCTGAGGAATGGGGTCATCAGATTCGGTGGGAATCTCACGACCCACTAAAGCGTATAGAGGTGCACCACAAGTGACCTCAGAGTCCAGGACCTTGGCGGTGACCAAGTTTAGTCCTTTCTTAGACTTAAGGGGGTGGGGTTTAGGTTCTTCTTTGACCCGGGGCTGCGATGGTAAAAACTTAATCTTTTTACCCGCATGTTCAAACACGCAGGTGTTTGAACGCCCATAGATGTGGACATCATTATCAAAAATCCAAGGTCGCCCTAACAGAATTTGTCCAACATCCATAATCAGAACATCGCACCACACGTTCTCTTATAAGTAGCAAAGGAGATAGGTACGATACTTCGTTCTTTCACCTCCAAGGCAGTGGAGTTGACCCAAGCTACCTTATACGGATTGGGGTAAGGAACGGCAGAAAGGCCCAACTTGGACACCATACTGGAGGAGACAACATTGATGCAACTGCCACTATCTACGATGACTTTACAGTTTTTATCCTTGATTTTGGTGTAGGTGTGAAAGATAGAAGTCCTACGCCAGTCATCGGAGGTAACAGGGTGTGACAACGCACATCTCACCACACAGAGGGGAGATATGTCCACCTTTTGAAGGCAATGGAGGATGGCGGTGTCATCGTCCTCCTCAAAGAAATCACCCTCTTCCTCGACTTGATGAACCTGGTCAACCTCGGGCTCAGGATCCTCCTCAGTAATTTCCTCAATAATGGAAACTTTGTAGGGACTGGAGCACTGAGAAGCAATATGCCCATACCCCTGGCATCGAAAGCACTTGGTCCCAGGGCTGGACCGAGGGGTATCCGGAGTGGGAGGTTTACTTCTAAAGTCGGGTCGGGGTGCAGGGGAACCCGTGGGAGGACGGTTGCTACTACCCGGAGTAGGTCGGGTAGTAGAGGAGTGCGGGGTGGAACTACCAGACGGTCTGTAGGAGGGTCTAGGGTTGTGGTGACGGCTAGAATGCTGGGATCGACTCTCCTCAAGGTCAAGTACTAGACCATACGCATTCTCTAGGGTCGTAACATTTCTGGCGAACAGCTCGTTGCGGAGGTCCTCTCGCAACCCGGTACGAAACATGGATAGGATCTGCGCAGGGGTAGTGGAGGTCTCCCCTTTGCAACGAATCAGAAAATCGTCGAAGGAGGCAATGTAATCCTTGACGGGTTTGCTACCCTGAGCCAGTCTATGCCACCTATCTAAGAGCCTAGGGAAGTACGAGGGAGGCAAGTACTTTTGTTTAAGCTCTCGCTTCATGGATAACCAGTCAGTGATGGGGTACTCGTTACGGGATTCCCTAAGACTTTCTAAGTTCGACCAATATTGACTAGCTCTACCAATAAGTTTCATGCTGGCAAAACTGACTTTTCTAGCCTCGGATATGTTATACCATTTGAAGAAACTATCCATCCCTTTAATCCAGTCCAGAAAGAGTTGGGGATCTAGGGTGCCATCGAAAGTGGGTGCATCGACCTTGATATTTTTCATCAGGGTAATATCAGGGTCATGGTGGTGATCGTGTCCATAGTGGGGGACTCGATGAGGGGCTCGTGGAGGTCCCTCATCCAGAAAAGGGTCGTCCCCGTACATGGAAGGAGGTCTAGAAGGGGTATACGGGATTGGATGGGTCCTCCCATGCTCTATTGTGTCAAGACGATCGGTGGTAGTTCTACGAAATTCAGCGAGGTCAGCTTGGTTTTCCTTTAACTGTTGGCTAATAGCATTCATTTGACCTACCAGTAGGTCTAAAGTCCTCCCAAGTTGTTCGGGGTCCATTGCTAAGCACTAGGGAAGATTTAGGGGGGACAACTAGGAGTGGGCAGCAAGTGTAAGTGCAGGAAATACACCCTAAGAGTCAAAAACTGCAGCAGGAAACCTTGGGACAGCCAACTATACTAAGGTGTTAAGACTCCTACGCAAGTAACAAAACTGTGGGGTTAAGGCCAGCACTTAGACACCCAAGACAAGACCTAAAACTTACTAAATGCATGCAGAAATTTAAAGGACAGCAAACAAAATTGGAGTTTTAAATAATTTAAAAGATGCGATGTATGCAAAACTAAATGGAACTAGCAAGGTAGCAACCTAGGATGGATTCTAGCATGTAAACCTAAGTTAACCATGCTCTGATACCAGATGATGCAGGACTAGCATGCTTTTGAATAAAATTTAGAATTTGCACGAATTATATTAAGAGCAAGTACTTGATTAAACTACTAGCAACTAGAACGATAAAATAAAACAAAGGAGGGGTGCTTGCGTTTAGGCCAAACCACAATAAAAGTGCTTGAACAAACAAATAGATTGGAAAATCAAATTAAAGCTAACGTAGTAGATGTTCATTCATAATCCCTTAATTAACATTAAGATAAGTAAACATATTAGGAGCTCTCAAAATAACCCTATGTTTACTAAGCTTTTATTTTAGCAAATCAAGTGGCGTAGATCTTTTGCGACTTCATCACCACCTACGAGGTTAGTAGAAAGAAGAAGTGACTTGACGAGGAAAGAAAGTTCACCTTAACCGGGAAGGAATCGTCGTCGGAAAGTAGTCACTTGAAGGCCAATGGTATGAGTAAGGAACCGTAGGATTTGAGTGAAATATCCTCTGAGTGGGGAAGTATCCGGAGAGGAAATAGTCGTGAGCCGGCCGAGGATGGTCCACCGTCCTTTCTTCCTCTGATCGTCTATCGTATCCACCAACGTGATATGGATCCTTTCGAAGTATTCTTCGACGGTGTTATCGAAGTCAAACCCAACGTCGAAGAACGGCGAACGGAGGATGTCGATGTTGTCGTGCTCGTCAAGGATCAACCCGTAGTCCCATTCGGGGACTTCCATTCATGTTGGCGAAGAAAAGAGAGGTTGGAGCCGCCAATACCTTGCTGCCTTTGAAATTTTCCTTCAATGGTTTGAAGGTTTCCTTGGAGAATCAAGTGGGAAAGGGGTTAGGGAAGGGGGCGGCCAAGGGTAAGGTAATGGAAGAAGTTGGTTCAGATTTTGGAGGGGTAGGATTAGGTTTAGGGTTAGGGTTTAGAGTTCAAAATCTGAAATTGTTTTCAGATTTTGAGATGGGAGGGAACTAGGAGAGGAAATTAGGACTTAATGGGAGAGAGGGGATTGGAGAGAGAGAGAGGGGCGGCATAGGGAAGGGGCCGGCGGCTATGAGGGGGTAGGGAGAGGGATTTGGGGAATGATTTGGGGGCTTTTAAAATTAGATTTAGGGATTAGGAAAGATTTATTCCAATCCATTTTATTTGAAAATTCAAATAAGGACTAATTAGGAAACTTTCCTAAAATAGATTTGAGTGAATTAGGAAAGCATTAATTCAAATTCAATTTGAATTTGAATTTAGAATTCTTTCTAAACAGCCCTCATCTTAATTTAGGAAACTAAATTAATGGGAAAGGAGGGGGAAGGTGGCCGGCGGGTAGGGGAAGGGGAGAGGGGAGATTGGGGACTTGGGAACGAGAAGGAAGAAGGCCACGAACCCGGACTTTTCCTAGGTTGGTGGGTGATCCGCTATCCCTCACCTAGGGAATTCTCTCCAACGATCTCAAGCTCACAAAGAACTCAATATACAGAAATTTTTTTGATTAATCATCCATTAACATCAAAAGACAACAATGAGGCTATATATAAAGCCTCGTACAAAGACTCAAGAAATAAAAGACGACAACGCCCTTAGGACTTACAAACGATCTCCCTTAAGTAAGGGTAGAATGGGAAATACTAAAGTAAATAAAACATGACATCAATAAAGAAAATACATAATATAACTCAGAAATATATCGAATCAATTGTGGCCGTAGATCGACGGCACGTCTCTGATAGACCTTCCATGCTCTGATGTCCCCATCAGACATTTTCCAAAATACAACTCGTCCAATAGTATACATTAATAAAGAAAATTTTCATGCATTAATTAATAAGAAAACTTCAAGATGAATGCCTGATCTTTGGATAACAACTAGTTACCTAGATCGCTTGTGCTAGTTGTCAAGTTTTGAAATATTTTTGCTATCATCCATCTATTCTTGTTATGGGTAAATCTTATATTGAACCATTTCTATTTATTTTTCTTTCGTGTTGTCCAAGCATTATATTGACGACCAAGAAATGGGGGTGACCTCGAAAGGAACAAGGAGAGTCGTCTTAGGATTCCTTAATGGAGGGAGAACAAGAGAACCATCTTATTTTGATGTAGAAAGAGATGTGTTAACACTAGAACATACTTATAAGAAATAAGATTTTTTTATTCAATAGTTTCAAGAGAAAATTGGGCAAATGTTTGCTATTATGGCTTCCTTAACAGCTTAAATAACTGCTCAAATTCTTTTTGACACTATTTTTGAGCCAATCGCTAAAGATGTAGCACAACCTATTCCTATTTAAGTAATTCCTGCACATTCTGCTCCCATTGTGGCGGAGTAACACGTCCCCACTATGAGGCTTTTAGTGGAAAAGCCTGTGGGTTTCTGGGGTGAGAAGCAGGACTTAAAGGGAACCACTTCTTTCATCATCTTGTAGGGTAAAAAATAATCATGACACTTTAATTAGAAGCATTAGGGGTTAGTTGTATATTATTTAAGTACATGCGGTTTATGTATTTGTTGAGATCAAATGATTTGGGTAAATTGTAATTACACTTAATTTATTTGATTTTCTTAAACACAAAAGTTAAGTATATTTAGTTAATATTGTGATGCAGAATATTCCAGAGGCTAGAATTTCAAGTTTTGATGAATGTTGTCAACACGTAAGGCACAACACATGATGAGATTTTTTTTACTTTAAAATCCAAATTGAAAACAAAGTGCACATATCGTAATAACAATTATGTAATATATACCATTCAACAACCTTCATTAAAATCAAAATCATGAACTAATGTGTAGTATTTTTAAGTCAAATATTAACAATAAAAATGTTTGCTATTTAGTAGGTATTTTAAAAGTAAACTCAACAGATGTTTTATACTTTGAAGAGAATCAATGTCAATAAGGTAACACGAGTTCCTAATTTTCCATGTAAATAGGTACACTGGAAGGTGCCACTAAAAAGCAGTTGCACATGTTTTGACTAGGAGATGAGGATCTGGAACACTCAACTTAAATTTCATCTTAGGAGCGTTGAGCAATATTGACCATAAGCTAAATTTGATAATTCAGCTTAGGAGTGTTATTGCATAGCACTCAACTTTGTGATATATCTAATTTATCCTTCTTAATTTTATCACAAGTTCTATTTTTTCACACTAGTTTTAGCTATCAAAGATCTTTTCATTGCTCAGTACTTAGATTCATGAAACAATAATAGGAGATTGATGAAAATTGAGGAGTTACCAGTTTTTATCTTCGGGTAGAAATTAGCATTTAAAATAGAGAACATATAAGTTACTCAACCAACTAAGATTTTATGCATAGAACAGAAACCCTATGTTAAAAAAAAATCTAAATAAAATCAAGCGCACATTCAATTTGCTTTCAAAACCAAAAAGCAAGAGAAGTAAGAAAGATGTAAAGAAACAGACAAGAAAACTTCGAGTACAAAGCTAAAACGTTATCTCCCCAAAATAAGTGATTAGTTTCACTATTGTTCATCATCTAATATCTAGATGAATGAATTATCTTTGCATCAAAATAAGAAAGTTTCTATTGATGTCATCGATTCCTTGCAACTTGCCTTAGACATAGTCTATCTATAGAAACTCACCGCATATGAACTGTGAATAAATGAATCTTACCTTTTGGAACCGTTAGAATTGTTGAAAGAAACAAATCCTGGAAACCAACTAGAAATCCCAAAAGCAAACAAAGTCAGACTTGAAAATTTCTGGAATATTGTTAACTGAGACACATGGACAGGAATAAGTTCTATTGTTGGAGCATTAATCCCTCAACTTGAAATTTTTTTAATTTCTATTTACAATTCCACTCGAACAGGATAACTGTGTATGATAAGAACACCTATCCCGCAACTTTCATAAGTTCTAAGTTCAGTGCTCTGTGCATCATAATAAGTTATGCAATTTGGACAGACTCAGAAGGAAATTTTGCATTTCCAATAGAATTTTAAGTTCATCTCTTGCGAAGGCTTTGAACTAGCAACAAAAAAGCAATCATAGCCCAAATAGAGAGCCATTTATCATAGACATATTTTTCAATCTATGTATGTGCAGATTTTAGCCGACTCATCTGATTTATTTACAATCACAAAGTGAAAACTGTGTTGCGAGGCAAACATTTTGTTTCCGACCATGATGTACTTTGAACGTCGCATCATAGTAGCTCCTAAATTTAAATGGCCCTTTTCTAGTTTACTTTTTTCACATGATTTTTTCCATAACAAATTTTTGCATTCTGTTTTTGATGCGTTCTTGTTTTCTTGAATCTCCTGCGATGTGTAAATTATACTTATTGGCGTAATGCCTGTGAAATGCAGAATAATCTTCATGAGCTGTGGTCACTCCTCAACTTTTTATTGCCTGAGATATTTAGTTCAGCTGAAACATTTGATGATTGGTTTCAAATATCTGGTGAAAATGATCAGCAGGAGGTTGTTCAACAGCTTCATAAGGTTGGTTTTGATTCAAGTATGATATCCATCCTTTCTTTTATCTCTGTTATTATTCTAAACTTATTATTTTTGTTATATGCAAGGTTCTTCGCCCATTTCTACTTCGGCGGCTTAAATCTGATGTAGAAAAAGGATTGCCGCCTAAGAAGGAGACCATACTTAAAGTAGGAATGTCCCAGATGCAAAAGAATTATTATCGTGCTTTGCTTCAAAAAGATCTGGATGTGATAAATGCTGGTGGAGAAAGGAAGCGCCTTTTAAACATTGCCATGCAACTGCGTAAATGCTGTAATCACCCATACTTATTTCAGGGTGCAGAACCTGGTCCTCCATATACCACAGGAGACCATTTGATAACAAATGCAGGTGACTTATCTGTTAAAATATGATTACATATGACCATGATATCATATGACCATTGTCTTGATTTTATTGCAGGAAAAATGGTTCTTCTTGATAAATTGTTGCCAAAGCTGAAGGAACGTGATTCCAGGGTTTTAATATTTTCACAGGTTAATTTCTCTTAATAATTTGTTTTTCTAAACATGTATGAATGCTTAGAGCTCTAGAAGTTTTATTGTGTGGTAATAGAATGCATTTGAAATTAATGTTTCCTTGGTGGCAAACGGAAGCATTTTGGCATATTGGAAGGTGAATGATATTTAACATCTGCATACCCATTGATGCATGTAACCCTAAATACTTGTGTGTTATGCTATGACAGTTAAATATTTTATTCGATGTTAAATTTAAGCTACTTTAATCATTTTGAGGGATTTCTAACCCTTTAAGCTTTGGGCCTAACCCTTATTCATATATAGTTTCCTTATTAATCATATCCAATATATCCCTTTTGTTTCTGTTCCTCTCTTAAGCATGCCTATTACATTTCTGCTTATTTTTTATCGAGTTAGTACTCTTGCACTTACCATTTTATTTGCAAATCTCAGTTGAAGTGTCACCACAGATAAATGTCATTCTTAATTTTTCCACCCCAAATATGTATAATAAATGCTCTCTTTGTTGTTGGCGTCATGTTCATATTATTTTGTTTTTGCAAAAAATGGTAGTTGTTTCAAGTTTCTGCTTTCAAATAACATTTCTTCCTTACAGATGACTAGGTTGTTGGATATCCTAGAAGACTATCTGATGTTTTGTGGGTACCAATATTGCCGAATTGATGGTAGTACTGGAGGGGAAGATCGTGATGCATCTATTGAGGCCTTTAATCGGCCAGGAAGTGACAAATTTGTTTTCTTGCTTTCAACTAGAGCAGGTGGTTTAGGAATTAACCTTGCCACAGCAGATGTGGTCATTCTCTATGACAGCGACTGGTGAATTTGCCATGCTGTTGCATTAAGCTTTGTCAAAACAAATGTCCATGTTTTAGCTCATTTAGCCTGATAATCCTGTTTTCATACTCAGGAATCCTCAAGTTGATCTGCAAGCACAAGATCGTGCTCACAGGATTGGCCAGCTGAAAGAAGTTCAAGTGTTCAGATTTTGTACTGAGGTTCAATTTGATTTTTGGAATTTGTTAGCTGAGGCATTCCAAAAGTTGGTTAGATTTTAATGGCATATTTCCTTTCATTAACAGTTCACGATTGAGGAGAAAGTGATTGAGAGGGCATATAAGAAGCTTGCCCTTGATGCTTTAGTAATTCAACAAGGTCGATTGGCAGAGCAGAAAAGTAGGTGCTATGCGTTATAAAATAGATTCTCCTCAAGACAAATCTTGCGTTTTTATTTCATATTTCATTTATATCTTTTAATGCAGCTGTAAACAAGGATGAGCTATTGCAAATGGTAAGATTTGGTGCTGAGATGGTTTTTAGTTCCAAGGACAGCACCATAACAGATGAAGATATTGATCGGATCATTGCTAAAGGAGAAGAAGCAACTGCTGAGCTTGATGCAAAGATGAAGAAATTTACAGAAGATTGCATTAAATTTAAAATGGATGACAGTATGTGTTCTTAATGTTCCTTCCTTATTTTTTCTCTATGGTCACTCAACAGTATTTTGCCATTTCTTTTCATTGTTTTCAGATGCCGAGTTATATGATTTTGATGATGAGAAGGTACAAATTTGCTCTCTAAGTTATAGGAAACATCTTAATTGGAATTATTTGGCTGGATACGTCTAGTTAATCATGTGTATGTGTTTTGTTAATTAATATTATTTGAAACTTTCTTAATTTTATCCATTTAGGATGATAGCAAACTTGATTTCAAGAAGATTGTTAGTGAGAATTGGATTGAACCACCCAAAAGGGAACGCAAACGCAAGTGAGTTTATAGTCCAAATATTTTCTCCATTTTTTTTTTCTTCTATTCAGTTTTTGTATGTTTTATTTGTCCCATCTATCTAGTTACTCAGAGTCAGATTATTTCAAACAAGCAATGCGTCAGGGTGCTGGTCCTTCAAAACCAAAAGAACCACGAATCCCTAGAATGCCGCAACTGTGAGTTTTTTATGAATTTTCTATTTTGTTTACATGATGCAAAGAAAAATATTTCATCTCCCTCTTTAGTTTTCAGATTAAATTAGTAGTTTATGTAGGAAACCAATGCGCCATTTTGATGACATGATCTTTTGTTTTTATCACAGGCATGACTTCCAGTTTTTCAATAGTCAAAGACTTAGCCAGCTTTATGAAAAAGAAGTTCGATATCTTATGGTGCGTTTTTATAGGACATTATTTTTTTAACTAATTTATTGGCTCCTGTTCTTGTTTTCTGTGTTTTCTTTTTTGATGTTTTTTTGGGGAAAAATTGGATGGTGGCTTTTCTTTAAAAAAAGAGAGTGAATGATTTATAGGTTACTCAGATGATTTATGCTTATTTTATTTTTGCATTGCATGTGATTTATAGAAGGCACTTTTTTTGAGTGTATAGTCTTTATTGGAATCAAGATAATCAAAGATGAGTAGTTGGGTTTTAATGCAGGCCAAAACCACCCTAATCAATTCAAAATTAATCATCTATTTTTTGTCTAATCAAGCTAATTATCTTCATCATTTTTTTTCTTATCTACTTTATGGATCCTTATTTTCCATTTGTCCATCTTGAATGTTGTGTGATTTTGTGAATCTTTTTTTTTTTTCAAATTATTTAGAACAACTTCTATTCATATTATCTTAGGTTAGTTTTGCTCATTTTTTAAAAATTCTAATCACTTATAAATTTTTTGTTTTAAATGGGATAAAGGCTTGTTGTTGTTGGGTGAAATTTTTTATCTTTTGTAGCACGTTCAAACCACTTAAGTTTATGTGCAAGTATCTTATCTTTAGTAGATGATGCTCTATTTGTTCTTTTGATATAGTTATTTTTTAGTTTATTTTTTTCTAATTTTTTTGATAGAACTATTTTAAATGTTTTGAAGCTTATTACTCTTAATTTGGCTATCAACAATTTGTTTGTTGCTCAAGCTCAGATCCATAAATTATAATTGAATTAGCAAAGCATTTTCATTATGGGGAGATTAATAGGGATTAGTGAAGTTGTTGGCGGGGCAGGGCGGGTTGGGAGTTTTAGAGAGGGAAAGGTTGGGGGCTTTGGTCGCATTCATGAACCCTCTAGGCAAGTCCAATTGTTGGTTGATATTTGTTGTCATTCCCTTATTGTAATCAATCTCCATTATTGGATATTTGTAAGATCATCCTTTCTGGCCTTTCATTGGGCACTGATGATGAGAGAACTAGATATGTTAGTGACTTGAGAGCACGTTGATAGTGTAGTTCTCAAACCAAACATCAAGTAGAACATGAAGATAGCACGGTGATAAGTAGTTTCCATGGGGATGAGAGGCTAGAGCCATATTGGAAGTCAAGGAGGTCATGGAGGTGACTGTTTTCGGTTGTATGGACTTGACACAAGTTGGTGGAGGTGAGGCTGAATTGCTTGATGATGGTTTGAGGTAATTGGATGTGGTGTGAAGGTTGATGTCATAAATCGTCTTGAGGCGTACACCTCAACTCGTGGACAAAAAATATCTCAATATCCAATTGCATAATTTTAAACATTGATTAGGTGAATTATTGTGCTATATCTAACTACTTAAAAGTTTCTATAGATATATTAGTTGAATTTAAAGTTTTATTTTTATATATTTTCTTTATAGTCATTTTTGTTTTGTTATTATTTTCTTGGATCAATCTATGATATATTTATTATTTTGTTCATTCTGCTCTACTACATAATATATCCCTTTAAGCTCTCATCTAATAAATATATTTTTTTTCAAAATAGCATTTTCATAGGACATGCAATTTGCTGTTGGTCGTTACTTAGACTCTTATATCTGAAATTCCATTCCCCTGTTGGTGTCAATACATCGTGGAATCATGGGGCTTATGGCAGTTATTATGTTTCCATGTTACTAAAGCTGTCATTTGATATCAGTCTGGTCTAAGAAAATGTCTGCGTCTTCAACATTTGTACATTCTTTTATGGGCTTGGCATCTCTATATTTTGTAATACATGATCACGTTTTGCCTTTTTTGTGCAGCTGGCCCATCAAAGGAGCCAGTCTAAAGATTCAATTGGTGATAGTGATGACCCTGAAGGTTTTTTATTTTTTTATTATTTATTATTTATTTATTTATATTTCTTGAAGTTTACTAGCTATTCATTCATTGATGTATACGGAGTGAAGACTTTGCTGTTGTAATTTTGCAGAATTAGGTGAATCATTGACGGCAGAGGAACAAGTAGAGAAGGAACAGTTGTTAGAAGAGGTGAACAAATTTAAATATTTGGAAAAAAAATCTTTTATTATTCCTTATGTCAAATTTTTTGAGTTTTATTTTGTTTGTTTTAGGGTTTCTCAACATGGACGAGAAGGGACTTCAATACATTTATTAGGGCATGTGAGAAGTATGGACGTGGTGATGTAAAAAACATAGCCTCTGAAATGGAGGGTAAAACACAAGAAGAAGTTGAAAGATATGCCAAGGTTTTTCGGGAGAGATACAAAGAACTTAATGGTATATTGTTTTTGTTCTATTTCCATTGCGCATCATCATTGGGTATAAATTTCAGCTTTTTCTCCATTCTCAATCTCATTGAAACTCTTTCTTAGTCCGTGCAGTGGTTGAAAAAATGCATATTCATTGAGCTAGAGGCAAAAATAGAAGGGGGGTATTAACATATGCATGTGTTAAAAGGAGAAAATTCTTTATTTTCTTATTATTCATTGGAGGATTCTTCTTTTTGTTGTAGAGGAGCAAGTATAATTCTAAGGTGTAATTAAAAATAAACACAACTCATCAGATATAAACAAATTTTCTAACTTAATATATTTTAGGGCTAACATTTCGTTTTAATTTGGAGCATATATATCAACAAGGTTTAACTGCTTATATAGGTTTAAAAATAGAGTGGTCCTGGAGCCTTAGTAGATTTATCATTTAGTTGTTCTTCACCTATAATATGAGTGATGGTTTATTTTTGACATAATTTTTTTGATAAAGTGATGGTTAATTTTGATATGTTAATCCTTTTGTAAAAGATTAGATTGCTATAATATTGTAAAAGCAAATTACTATAGCTTTGGAGTGCTATTAGCAAATTGGATCCATCATACCATTCTACTGAATTTAATATAATAAAAGCTTAGAATTGTGAGTCTTTATTTGAATTGATAAATATTAAAAATTACTTGGAGCATATTTTATTACTGTATCTTTAATTGTAGCCCAAAGGCTCCTTTATTTTTGAATGGTGCATATCAGCATTTGCCCTCATAGTTGATTAGTTCCATAACTTATCTATATAATGATGTAATTCTAATTTGATATTAAGATTGTTCAGATTGTTCTCAGTATATTGGAATTGAGATTGAGGATTAAGATAATATCTAGCATCATGCAAATGACGATAGAGTTGAAGCTCCTACTTTGCATTAATAATTTTTCAAATTTCCTTATAGTTGGACTTGTTGTCTCTTAAGTTATTGATTGTTAGATCTTTAGCCTCATCTATTGGATTGTTTTGCATCAACTATGCTTAGAACTTGAACCATGATTTTATTATTCTTATTGCATATGTAACAAAGTCAAAATAATCTAACTTTTCTCTTGTATATTTCTTTGCCCAAGTACTGTTAAGCCATTGTGTTCAAGCGAACATTGACTCTAATGATTACCTTGCTTCTAACATGCTCTACAGAGTGAAATGGGTAGGAGCAAATCTTATTGTAGTAGGCTGTAAGAGCCCATTTTTGAAAATTTTCTCATTGACGTCGAGCCTTGTAGATGATTGTAGATGAATTTATTTATCTTCTTTTCTTTGGTCAAGGCATTGCTATGTTGAGACAAGTCATCGAGTGTTTTTAAAATAAAAAATATGTAGTGTGCCACATAATGTGTTCATTATAGACATTTCTTCTTCTCTATCAACTTATTTTGATATGCTCTATAAGCATTAGCATCACTACAAGAAAATCGTAGATTTCCGATGGACTTTTTCGTCATCAATAGGCAAATTTCTGTCTGAAAACACATTTCTGACGGATTTTTTACGGAAATTTTTTTTGCTGGTAATACACGCGTCATCAACTAATTATCCACGAAGAAAAGATGCTGGAAAAATTCCTGGCAAAAAATGTTGCTATTGGAAAATAAAAAAAAAAGCAAAATTAAATTATTTTTTGCTCATCTTATATTCTCATTTTCTACGGATTTTTTACTATCACGAGGCATGTAGATTATTGAGTTTTTTTTACTTTTATACAGCAAAACCAAGTTTCTCAAAACAGTGTGGGACTAAATTTGGTTTTGCTAATGCTTGCGAAGCAAGCAGGCCATAGGCCAGGAAATCTTTTTTTATTAAACCTATTTATACAATTTAGTTTAACAATATTTAATTTAGTTAGTTTAGTTTATTTAATTTAATTTGAGAATAAATTATTAAATTAGTTAATTTAATTTAACAATATTTATTTTTAAAACTATTTAACAATATTAATTAAATTAAATTAGTTAATTTAACATAACAATAATTATGAAAACTATTAATTTAATTTGACAAAAAATTATTAAATTAGTTAATTTAATTTAACAATATTTATTAGAGTAGTTAATTAATTAATTTAAATTAGCTAATTTAACATAACAATAATTATTATAACTATTTATTTGTTTTAGTTAAACAATAATTAATTTAATTTGACTATAAGTTATTAAATCACTTACTTTAATTTAACAAAATGAATAATTATAAATATTTATTATAATTAGTTTCCAAAAAGTTATAAATTTTGTCAGAAATCTATCATAAATTCGTCGTAAATCCTATCGAGAATTCGTCGGAAATCAGCCGTAATTTCTGACGAATTTATTTCTGTCGTAATTTTCATCGGAAATTGACATTTTTCCTGTAGTGCATTATGTGTCACAATTTGCACCATTAGATACTCCTCAATCTCTTCTATCATTCCATCAAGAAGTTAAAATTGTGGTTTAATATTATTTAGTTGATTCGTTGTTTCATCAGACTTTAAGAAAATATTATCATAGGGATTATTAATTAGAATATTGATCAAACTTCTATTTTTACATTAGGCCAACCATCATATGGAATTATCACTCCAATCTGATTCAAGCCCTCCTAATTTTCTCAATGACATTGTATTGTTGTTCATGTCCTCCTTCAATATCCAGATTCTTAAATCATGCATAGATGATAGTTTCAAGCCTCACCTATAACAATATGTGGAATGGATTATGTTGAAATAAAAAAGGGGAGATTGCCACATTAAATGGAGTGATATTTTCATAAAAAGAATATTCCAATATCCCTATAGACACACCTGTGAATATCTCTAGTATTTTTAGAATTTGAGGTTTTCTCTCTTTATCTTGGCATACTTCACATTCATTGATTATTCCATGACTCCCCTTCCACTTTATCTGACAATGCTGGCAAAAGAAGATAGAGAATTTTTGTCGCTAGGCTCATTTTCATAGTGCGAACCAGCATTAATTCTATTATCAAACTTTCCTGTGTTAAATGCTTTGACATGATCACCTTCTTCATATATGCACGGATGTCCTCTTTTACCACATTCGGCATCTTTGCACATGGTGTTACATTTTTGTTGGAGCTAGAAGGATGCTCTTTTGTTCTTGTAACATCTCCTTCAATCTTCTCACAATGATTTCATTATAGATGAACGTAAGTCTTGAGATTCTCTATAGTCTCAATTCGCACGTTATGCCTTAACGTTGGGTCTTTTCTATGACATGTGGATTTCTCCTTATCTCTATTTTTTTTTTTCAAAATCTTAGAAAGAAAATTTTGATTCACAAAAAAAAAAATCATGCAAATGTTCAAGAAAATAAAAAACCCTAAGTAAACTATTTAAAGAAATTAGATTTATGAAAGAAAAAATTTTCAGTGTTTAGAGATTGTCACCTGATGGAAAGATGTGGTGAAGAGGAGATCCATGTAGAAGAAAAGAACTTGGCAAGGAGGCAGGGCTGTGGCCGTTAGGCAGTAGATGGTTGATGTTGTGCATGCGGAGTGGAGAAGAGATCACATGGGAGGAGAGGCCTTAATTTTATCTCATGAGCATGAGACCTATGTATGCATAAGGCGTATGAATTATTTGCGTAAGTACTTTATTAGTCTTCTTATTTATATTTGTATTTAAAACGCTAGTTCTAAAATGGTGAACGCCTCAAAGATAGTGAGGCATATGCTTCGTATATAAACCCAATGAGGTGTGCTTCATTGCATTTTTGCTTCAAGATGCATTGAGGCGCATCTTATTTTATGGAATTTTAAATAGTGGCCATCAACCATAATAATTGGCTGAATATATATTGTGGTAAGTGATTGAAATAATTATTAGTTATTAATCATATTAGAAGATGCACAAGAATTTAAAACACAAAATTTATCATAATGAGTAGTTGTTTTTGAGCTAGAGGTGGAAATAAAATGAGATTGAAATGGTCAATTGTAAAAAGGTGGTCATAGTCTTCTTAGGAAATAGTAACTGAATCTAAAGGAGCGTTAGTGGAGTTGATTGGAATTAGGCTAGTGTTTGAGCATGGTGAGCAATTGGAGGGTTGCTATATTTTTCCTTGAAAGATTAGAAGAGTTATGTCTTTTTGACAATATTAACAATCAGAGAAAGAGTTATAATATCCTATGCCAATAGCAGTATTATCATGATGATTAGAAAGTTGTGTAGGTAACTTAGCAATTTGAAAGGATTGGGAGAGAGAGCAGTGGAGATATTGAAGGCAATGGAGTTTGCAACAAATTTTAGGGATAGATGAAGCTTAAAGAGAAAATTGCTGATGATAAGCTCTTTATTTTATTATTGTCTTTTTGGTTGGATTGGTGGTAAAAGGATGATACTTAGGATCATCCCATTTTTTTTAAGTGTTGTGGCACTCCTGAATGGTTGTCACTTTGTTGTAAAGAGAACAAGTCAAAATAGTAATTATATATTTGGGAGAGATTATTTTGAAAATAAGTGGAATGAAGTATCTCACATTCTTTTGACAAATCTTGTGAAATATGATGATGGATGCAATAGTAGCTTTAAGGTTAAGCATGCATGTGAGAATAACATAACTAAAATTTGTCATTTGATGTGTTTGATAGTGCTGCTTGCTTGGGAGGGGGAGAGTTGAGATGATTTGAGTTTTTCATGACATCTAAGAAGAAAATAGAAAGCTTTTGACCATAGGAGGCAATTGTTACCATTGAGTTTGATAGATGTGTTAATAGTAGATGGTGATTTCATGTTTTTTCTCTTTTTTAAAAAGGAGTTAAGAAGGCCTTGGATGAGTGCTGAATAGGGTTAGCATTAACTCTTCTTTGATACTATGCCAGAAAGGAGTACGTTTTTGTTTTCTTATTATTCATTTGGGGGATATTCTATGACAACAAAGGAGCAATTACAATAGTCTGAAGTGCAAACAAATAAGCATACGTCACTTGGCAAATATCGATAACTTCCTTGATATTTTCGGATGCTTACTCAGGTTTTATGGAATGTATGCCTGCTCAATTTTCATTACCCCTTGGATTTGTAGGCACACTGTCTCCCTAGCTGTCACATTGGTGACTTTTTGGTCATTTGGCAATAATTCCCGTTATAATAAATTATTTAGTTTTTATTTAAATTATGAAATTTTGAATGAATGAACTTCCTTGGTCAATGCAACTTGAAAATAAAAGGTTACTGGTCTAGGTAGAGATTAGCATTTTATGAATTTTATCAAGGGGTATCTACTCAAAAATGTAATTTTTGGTTTTCTGTTTATTTTGTTTAAGAACTGTTTTGGTGGGTTTTTTAAAGAAGCTTTGATTAAAGAATATTTAATTCTGATCACATTTTCCTGATGTATTTAATCATGGCTCATCTGTACATGTATAATAATAAAAGCCAAAGGGTATCCTTGAATGTTTTTCGTTTCAAAATCAATGGTCTTCTTTCATTTCCGATACAACTATTGGAATGGTAAAGATAGTACCCTTGCAGAAGAGTAGGAGATCTTTCGCTATCATTCTCTCTTCCTGTGCTCTTTCATGCTTGCATGTATTATTGCTCTTGTTCTTGTTACCTTTATTCCCCAGATCATTCTCTCACTGTTCTGCGCATTTTCTTTGCATGGTTCCTTAGCAAGATAACTAGGCTGCAATCCAAGCAATGAACTTTCATATTTTATGTAAATATTTTGATTTTGACATATAATATAGTAAAAAAAGGAGTTTGTTCATCTAAGATACTTTATATTGCTTCAGATTATGACCGTATAATGAAGAATATTGAAAGAGGAGAGGCAAGAATCTTAAGAAAAGATGAGATAATGAAAGCGATTGGGAAAAAACTGGATCGATATAAGAATCCATGGCTGGAGTTGAAGATTCAATATGGTCAGAACAAAGGGAAGTTGTACAATGAAGAATGTGATCGCTTCATGGTGTGTTTTATGGATACTCAACCTGATTTCTTAGTGTTTTTAAGATAATACTAACCTATGATGATATCTTTTTTTTAGTTATGCATGGTCCATAAACTTGGTTATGGAAATTGGGATGAGCTGAAGATGGCATTCCGAATGTCTCCTTTATTTCGTTTTGATTGGTTTGTTAAATCTCGTACAACTCAAGAATTAGCGAGGCGCTGTGATACTCTTATTCGGTTGGTTGAGAAAGAAAATCAAGAACTTGATGAGCGAGAGAGGCAAGCCAGGAAGGATAAAAAATATGCAAAGGTAAGCTTTCCCTTTTTTTTCCTGTTAGAATTTTATGATTTGTAGAGTTATTTGTTTCTCTTTTTAGGTTTATATTATCTTTAACAAAATACTTGTGTTTTGCATGAACAAAGGTACTTATCTGCATTTTCTTACCTTATTTTTTTATGTCGAACAGAATATGACACCTTCAAAGCGATCTGCAGCAAAAGCACCTGCTTTGGAGACTCCTGCACTCACTTCTTTTAAGAGACGAAAGCAATCAGTCTTAAATGATTATGTAGGATCGGTGAGTTAACATCTTAGTTTTTAGCTGGGACGACTCGTTTAATCCTCAATATATAACTGAAAAAAATATTACATTACTTAATGATTTATTTAACTTAGCTGATTAGATTCTTTTAGTGTTTGGCTAGCATTTTTAACGTTTGTACTTTGAAATAATGAAATATTTACAACCAACCCCTTGGTTACATATCTCTAAGGTGTTATCAACCTGCTTTGCTCTAAGTTTTAAATTTTTATGCACATCCTGATTGCCATACCTGCTTTTCATTCTCACTTTCATTGCAAATTTTATTATGATTTGATTGTGAGAAGTTATATTCTTGATTTATTTGATATCATATCAAGATGATGCCTTCCTCTTTAGAATGAAAAATTAGGGCAGCTTATGGTTAAGGCTTCGTTTGTGATGGCTTTCTTACTGTTTCTTAAAGTAGTTTTCTAGCATAAAAAATAAAATTTTTATACAAAAAAGTTGCTTTACGAAGCAGTAAGAAAGCGTCCCAAACAAAGCCTAAAACTCAACCATCTATGTAAAATTAGACTCGTCTGCTTAAATAGATCATGGATTATGCAATTTTAAAACAGCCAGTCGTCTCTTTTTTCTGGGGTTAAATTGAAAACTGTCAATCTCCACTTCATTGATGCACCTTGATGATACTTGCTAACTTTGATCATGTGTTTGTCGCAGGGGAGGAGGAGGTGATTGTTAAGGCTCCCCCTCCTATTTTACTCTGGGTATACCAAACAAGATGCAGGCATGACCTTCACGTTGAGTTTTTTGAGAATGCTTTGGTTGCTGTATTCCTTGTTTTGGTAGCTGTAGTGCTGATAGGAACAGCTATATTATGTACTGCTTTTTCATGGATGGTATTCACAAGGTATCATAGCTAAGTAGACTTCTGTAGAATCTTAACATAGTGGCATTGAGCTGATTGTTTACAGGGAGGGAAAGAGATCAAAATGGTAATTTACATTATTTTTATGGGGTTATTCTACTTCTATATTATAAATATATCTTATTTAGTTTCTTCCCTTTTTTAGTTTGACCCATAATAGCCTTTTTAATGGGCATATTTGAAGAGCAGATATTTTTTTTTGGAGTAGATGAGTTAAATTTGAAGAGAGTATATATATATATATATATATCAATGCTAATGAGCACGCATGAGTTACTGTATAATCAATGGCTAGTCATAGACATGTTCTTAGCGTTGGTGGTCCGGTGTCCGAATATGTCCGGAGGTCAATCCGGATGTGTTATGTCATCCAATGCACCATGCATTGGGTGACGTAGTGCATCCGGATCAGCCTTCGAATTCGTCCGGACACCGCACGGAATAATTTTTCTTGAGTTAGGCTTTATTTGTGATAATTTTTTAATGGTAAGTTTTTTAGTACAAAAATTTTTAGTTCAAAAAAATTTTGTATTATAAATCTTGTTTAGAAAACAATAAGAAAATTGTTTTGAATGAAACCTTACTCTTTGTTCGTTCAAATCAAAAGATAATTAGTAAATGTGATTTTTTTTAATTTTAAAGTTGTATATTATGACTTTATTTGGGATGTCTTTTTTATTATTTCTTAAAGCAGCAGTGAGAAAGATGACTCAAATGAAACCTATATATGTGGGTTTTGAAATATTTTTTTGGTTTGAAATTGAAGCTCTTAATCAACAGTCCAACCTGTGCTACATCGAGATAAATTTAGATAATCTGATTTTCAATCTGACGTGTGATTTGGAAGGCCTATACTGAGTTATTGTCATTATTTTAATAAGTTTCATCTCTTTTAATTTCGACTCATGTACCTTTTCATTCTAAAATCAATTCAATACTTAAAAGAGGGCTCTCTCAAACTCGAAGATGTGGCATCAATATTAAATTAAGTTGAATAATCCATTTGTCCATCTTAGCATAATAATAATTTAGGTTTTGTTTGGGACTATTTAAAGTAATAAAATTTTTTTGAATTAAGAAATTTTGTAATAAAAAATGATTTTAGAAAGTAATATGAAAGTTGCTTCAAATGAAGTCTTAATGTTCTAAATATTTTGATCAATGTGGGCTCTACCCCTAACTCTTTGTGGCTTCTTTCTTTTTTGTTTTTGGTTTTTTTAGAAGGCAGATTGGGTTTTAGATAAGATATTGCTCGGAGTTGTTGCTTGCATTTGTGAGGATTTTATGATCAGTGTTTAGGTTTCTTATAGATGTAAGCCCCATAATTAATTATTCTTCCTGATAATGAGAGAATTTTTTTATTAAGGCTAGTCGGCAAACAAATACATAGTATTTGATGTATGGTAGCAACATGTTTAGGTATTTAAAATTTAACATTTAAAATTAGAAATTCATCACCTTGCACTTGAAGTTGATGGTAGGGTGATGATGATAGACTCGATTAAGATCCCATAATTTTGTTGTCCTGGGTCATCGTAATCTGTAGACTATTTAGTTAGAGGAGATAATTGACTCAACCTGATAGAAGGATTCTTGTTGGCAGTCATGGGTTGTTTCGTCTAAGGATATCTTATAGATTTGAGGTGAATATTTGCCTAAAGGGACAGATTTGAATACATCTTAGCTAACAAAGGGCTTTGTGCCATATCGATTATATCTTATTGATTCATTACTAAAAAATTTGAAGTCATTGGGGAACATACAAGCTCTGATCATGACCATAATTTAATGATGTCATTTGGCGGCAAAATCACCTAGTTAGAGGGTCCCAATCATAACCATTTACTTGTGGTTCTATTTGACGGCGAAACCACTAGTTGTAAGACACGTGTCACATTTTTACTTGCAAGAGATGGATTGAGAATGAATCATAGTGATATTCTCGACCAGACATTTGCTCTTTGTGAGCTGAAGTGATTTTCAAAGTGTCCATCTCGATAAACTATTTCGAAGGGTGGTGTATTTTGTTTTAAGTATTTTGATATTTTATTTCAATTTTAAATATTAATATCGTTCATGAATATGAGAATTTGGAGGCATTTTGAATGTTTGAGGTTCCCTATGATTGAGATCTTCTATTAATAGGCCATTATCGGGGTGACTTTATTGTCACTTTAGATGCTTGTATTTTATAAGAATTTGATGTATTTTATAAGAATTTGGGAGTCATTTTAAATATTTGAGATTCCCTCTAGTTGAGATTTTTTGTCAACACGGCTATCATCAGGATACTTATAAGCAATTTCATTTTGCTGGTCGAACCTTGTCTACTATACCTGCTTACTGACAGAGGATTGGGCTCGTCCTGCGCTTTATGCATTTATTAGTAAATTTTTCTTGTAATAAACCTTGAAGGCCTAATATGAACATATACAATAAATATTCTGGTCGGCGCTATGACCGTATATTTGTTTGACGGTTCGAGCCGTGTCGACTCTTATCTATTCATATAGAAGGATCAGACTCAAACTTAGGTTCATTTCTTGACATGTGCAGTATTCTCAGACATTGCATATATGCATACATCACGCTCATCGGGGCCTATGCAGGTATATGATGTTGAATGCATTTTGTATGATGTATTTATGTCACAGCTATTTATATGCAATGCAGCGGTTGTATGCGACAAATCTGCATATTATGCATACATACTCATGTGTTTATTTACGTTGGCATGTGTATTTACATCTTGCATGATGTGTTTGCACGATGCATGTTGCAACGTGTATCTTGTATGTATCTAGTACATTCATATGTCAGGTGAGGGGGCTCATAGCGCTGCGCTACGGGTCTCTCTAGTTTCTTACAGACGAGCTGTCGTGCACTGAAGAATCTCCTACAGTTGCTCGTAAATGCTTGCATTTGTCATAAATCAATCATCTTTTGCTTGCAGGAGATCAATGTATTTGCTTGCCATTAAATGGTTCTTGACTGTAAGGGTGCCGTAGCATTTACTGCTTATTACTGATCATCACCCTAGGTATATTATTGTGCATGCAATGAATCTTCCATCATTGCTAGTAGGTGAAATTACTATGCGCATTTCAAGTCTTCTGTCATTGCTCGTAAGTGCTTGCATTTATCACAGGCTCATTATTCTTGCATGCAGATAGTGTGTTGTTCTCATTGCAGCCTCCTTATTTATGCTTGTAGGGGATTCATTATACTTAGAATACATCCAATATCATTGCTTGTAGGCACGACCGTTATATGCATTACAGGCCTTTTGCTACTACCTGCGGGCAAGCTGCGTTGAATGCAAATCTTCTAGCACTTCCCGTAGATATTTGTATTTACTACCGTTCATTCTGTATTTGCCGGTAAACGGTGTATGATGAGTTTCCTACAGTTGCTTGTGAGCAAGCTATTGTATTCTACATTATTCTGCTAACACTGTTTATAGGAAGGTCATCGTCTGCATCACTAGCCTCCTGCTGTCATTTGTAAGCAAGCTACATTGAACGCGAATCTTCTAGTATCGTCTGCCAGTATGACCACCATACTTGCTACAGGTTTGTATGCTTCACCATGGTCTTATTATTTTAACTTGTAGGTAAATTGTTGTGTGCACGACGAAACCCCTACAGTTGCTTGTAGGTGCTTGTATTCATTGTGGGTTCTCGATTCTCGCTTGCAGGTAGTGTGTGCATTTGTGCTCACAAGGGACCCATCGTAGTTGCAGCATATCCACTTTTGTTGTCCACAAATAGATCATATCATTTGTCATTGCTCACAGGGAATGGTCTTGTCATCTATAAGCAGGCTGACATTGATTGCAAGGATGAAGCAACATTCATTGCATGCTACTTGTTATTATCCATAGACAGACTATTGTGTGCTCATCTCAAGTCTTATGCCCTCTGCTTGTGGGCGAGTTGCATTCACGATGAATTTGCTGTTTCAATTTGTATGCAAGTTATTATGTATTTGATGTCATCTACCAATGCTTGCAAGTGTTTTCATTCATTACAAGTTCGTTGTCTCTATTCGTAGACAACGTGCCTTGTTCATTATGATTCCCTTATTCATGCTTGTTGGGAAACCCGTCATGTTCGTCGTCTGTTCACCATCATTGTCTAATTTGTTTTGCTTGCTAGTCGATCTTGTAGGGAGTGTTATTTTTGCAATGAGACCAATGTATTTTCCTCAAATTTTTTTGGTCATTGCTTGCAAGTAAATTGTGCTTGGAAATTTGTCTATCACAAGTCCTCTGATTATTTGTTAATGTTCATTTAAATGACCCGAATTATTATTTTGGCGTTTATATTTTTGTTGTGATCGTGCATTTGTTGATTTAAAGTTTGGTTCCCCATTGTTTGAATTGAGTTTTGATCCATGTAATTTGTTCAAGCTTGGTCCCTTGTTATTCGTTTAAGCTCTATGTATTTTCATTCTAAATTTTGGCAGCCTCCCGCCATCTCTCCCTTTTAGGAGAAATTTGGGGAGTCTTAGCCTGCCCATCACATCAAAAAGATGTGCATGGTCGGTCTCGGGCAACACCACGGTTGTGGTATTCAATCCCATCGCGCCAAGAAAGGCGTGCATGGGTCTTCAAGGGTACTTGTTTGAAAATGTAGCTTTTCCCTATAGGCATAGAAGCATGTACACGGGTACTTAAATCTTATCCCGCCACGCTAAAAAAAAAAACATGCACAAGGCTCACCCACCTCACCGCAAGTGCCGTAATGAGTTTCCTCCTACCGCGTTAAGAAAAAATCAAATAGGTGGTTGCTCGTCATGCTGCAAGAGCTGAAAATAGGGCTTCTGGAGTTTTTTAGGTTTAGGGAACATTATACCTTAGTGACGAGGTGATGATGGCGGTGTTGATGTTGACTGTGGTGAGCATGCACAAAAGGTCTCTCTTTCTTTTTTTTTTCTTCTTTTTTTTTGAATATTTTTTTTCTCTTTTTTGTGGTTTCTCTCTTCTTTTTTTTAGTTATCTTCTTATTCTCTTTTTTAATAATAATAATAATAATAATAATAATAATAATAATAATAATAATAGCAATAGCAGGGATTATGAGGCCGTTTAGGTTCTCTGTTGGAAGCAAAGATGGGCTGTGAGCTTGATTTGGGGAGAGGAAGGAATGGAACGTAATTAGAGTTTGAAGGTTTATGAAGAAGTGGATTGGGTTGATTTTAGATGGGTTGAGTGAGTTGGGATGTCTGTGAGAGCTATTTGCGTGAGCTGCTGTGGAGTTATTTAGGTGAGGAAGGTTCTGAGTGTTCAGTTGTTGGAGAAAGCCAACTAGTGTGGTAGTCCAATGTCCTATCTATAGGTTCTGCCAAAATAAGAAGGTACCATTTCAAATGAGCTCAAATCAAATATTTTAATTATATTTAAAAACTTCTTAATATTAATTATTACACGAAATGACTCTCAATTATAATATGTTTATAGTCAAATCGTACGGTCTGACGAGACGAATCTAATTTGATTTGAGGTCAAGCTCATTCAATTCAAAAATTATTAAGGTAATCAAATATTTGATAAATGATCTACGATGAAGGAGATCAATATGTATTATATGATGACGTGTTTTGGATTCTGGTCAAATTTACTAAAATGCACATATAAAAATCGTAAAAGCAGGGTTTCATTCTCTACAGAAAGGGAGGTTCAAGAGCTGAGATAAATGAAGAGAACTCTTGCTTTTTTTGGTTATCATTGTTGATGGCCGCTACTGCAATCACCTGTCATTATCTCTAAACTCCTGTCAAGATTTGATCTTGTTGTTGAGTTTTAACTGTAAGTCTGTAGAAATTTGATTTATGTAATCCCTATAAGAGTAATCAAATAATTGTTCTCAATTAATCTCATTTTCTTCAACGTTGACGAAAGGATAATACTTATATTTCATGATATATAGTATATTATTCAACTGGGTCAGGCCCTACGAATTTTTTTACTTTTGGGCTTTTCAACTGTATTAGGTCCTATGACTTTTTTTGTGGTTAGATTTTTGGTAAAAGCTATAACATAAAATACAGGCTTCATTTGGGATAGCTTTTTCAATCCTTTTTAAAGTAGTTTTTTAATATAAAATTTTTTTAATTTGAAATTTTTGTACTAACAAATTAATTTAGAAAGTAATAAAAAAACTGTCGCAAACGAAGCTGCGGTCTATTATTACAAATTTTATAACATACATCAAGCATTATTATTTAAATTATTTGAATATTAAATTTATGCGAGTTCAGTGGACAATTTTTTTACATAAAAATTAATAAAAAGGGATTTATGCATACTACAAATTGGTATATATTTATATACATTTAACATTTACATATTTATATTTATTTAAATAATTCTAAAAATTTTAAATCACATTTAAAATTCTACTAATGTTAATTTATTTAAAATAAGATATATTTTGATATTTTTTTTTGATGTAATTTAAATATTAAAGTAATATATAATTAAACTTAAAGATTTAGATGTTGAATATATAAATATATATGAATTTTATTTTTAAAATTAAAAAAAAAACCAAAATTTACAAAATATAAACATATTGATTTAATTTTAAAACAAAAAAAAACAACGCATAAAAAAGCATAAATTTTAAAAAGAAAAAAAAAAGGATTTACAAACAATGGCGGAGCCGAAAAGTTCTTGCAGCGGGGCCCAAAAGCCTTCTAGTGATTCTGAGAACGCGCTTTTCTAAAGGAGAGGAGTGCGTTCAAAGAGATTTAGATTTTTTTCGGAAAGATTTATTATTATTTTTTAAAGTATTTTTTTAATACATAAATTTAATGTCCAAAAATATTTTGTATTAAAAAATTATTTTAGGAAGAAATAAAAAAGTTATCTCAAATGAAGATTAAGGCTTTATTTGAGACGACTTTCTTTTTGCTTCTTAAAGCAGCTTTCTAGTATAAAAATTTTAATTTTTGTACTAAAAAGTTGTTTTGTGAAGCAGTAAGAAAGTCATCCCAAACGAAATCTTCCGTCCCAAACGAAGCCTAAGATTTCATTTGAGACTGCTTTCTTACTGCTTCTTAAAACAGTTTTTTAATACTAGAAAGTTGCTTCAAGAATTAGTAAAAAAGTAGTCCCAAAGATTTCATTTAGGATGATTTTTTACTGTTGATATATCATGAAAAAATTATCTTGATTCAGCACGAATCTCGAGGCAATTTCAGTTTGGAAGCTTCAAAAATTAAATCCGGGATCATCTGAACTCCGATTTCAGCAAACTTACAGTCGAACTGAGCGTCTCAGAAATACGAACCCAACGACACCAAATTCAACTCAATCCGAGCCCAAATAGGTCCAAATCAAGGACCCGAAACACATTTAGAAGGTTCGATCCACAATTTGGATTACCAAACGGTTTCCAAACAGTACATGCTTATAATCGAATTGAGCGCCTCGACGAGACGAATCCAACAAGCCTAAGATCGTCAAATTCTGATATCATTAAGACCTTCAAATGTCTAATAAACAGTCCACGATCAAAGGATTCAATATCGGCCGTCCATTCGAGCCACTCCATATTTGCCCATGATCTCTCATCTATTTACGGCTCATGCCATCTACAAAAAACTATAAATAGTCCCTCATTTCTCTTAAGAGGGGACCAAGGAGGAGAAGAAAAGAAGAAGAAGAAAGGAATATGAGGGAAGAAACTCCTCCTCGACCACCGCCGGAATTCTGTCCTACGCCCGAATCACGCCGGAATTTTGCCCGACGCCGAAATTCTGTTGCCCGACGCCCGAGTGACGCTGGAATTCTTCCCAAGTGAAACCCGAATTCTGTTCGACGCCGGAATTCTCCTAGATTTCGGAACGACGCCGGAATTCTATCCGATCTCCGAAGGACGCCAACATTCTGCCCGATCTCTAAGTAACGCAGGAACTCTACCTGACATTATAACTGTCTAATCTTAAAGAGATTCATTGTAATCTAATCATCCTAAGTTTTAAGGACGATTCAACCTCTTATATTCTAAGAAAACACTAGTGGAACTCTTTCAACTGGGCGTGGCCCTGTGGTTTTTTCCCTTTACAGGGTTTTCCACGTACAAATACTGTTGTTCTTTTATTTTCTGTTTGTGTGCCCAATATCTGTGCAACGCTAAGACGGAAATTTTCTAAATTCTGTCGCCGCGTATATTCGAGTCCGCAACAACTGTTTTTTAAAGCTGCTTTTTAATATAAAAATTTTATTTTTTTACTAAAAAATGTTGAGTTAAGAAGCAGCAAGAAAGCTATTTCTAGGCTTCATTCGGTATAGCTTTTTTCTTGCTTTCTAAAATAATTTTTAATAGAAATTTTTTGAATTAAAAATTTTATATTAAAAAACTGTTTTAAGCAGTAAGAAAATTGTCTTAAATGAAGTCTTAATTTTTATAATAAAAAATTATTTTAAAAAATAGTAAGAAATTCTTCCCAAACGAAACCTTTATTTAAAAAAAAATTTGAAAAATTCTTCGCTCCAATGATATCCGTTTATTCGCGGCCTTCACTGAAGCAACCTGAACCTGCCCAAGCAAGTTCTCGGTTCTTCGATTTGCTTCGCCGCTCGTGGACCGCGTACTGACCGCGTCAAAGTGTTTGGAAGGTTTAGCTGATCTCTAAATAGCTTTTTAAGTTACTTTTTTTAGTTTTTTCTAAAAAGAGAAAATGACAAATTATTAAGAAAAATATCCGATCAAAATATTATGATAATAATATATATATATACTAATTCTTATATTTTTTGGATCAAATTTAAACTATAATTTAATTATATTTATTTTTTAGTTAACAAATATTAAGAAAAAATTTTCAAGAAAATTGACTTCTATGAATGTCAACTAATTTAATTATAATAAAAAATAATATATGATACATAAAATTAGAGATAAATATACTAAAATTAGTGTCACATATCTGAATATGATTATTTTCAATTATGAAATTATTTAATAACTTAAAACATTAATTTATTTAACTCATCCAAGAGAAATTGAAATTCGATAAACCTCTCCCCAAAAGAATTCGATATAGTTAAGTAGGGGTGTCAATATTTGACATGACCTAAAATCTGACCCGAAAGCTTCGGGTTCAAGTCAACCTGTTTGAAAACTGGGACGAGTTTGCGTTTCAAATCCTGACCCGATTGTAAATTCGAATCTGGTTCGGGTTATTCCAAAAACCAGAAATCAACCCGATAGTGACCTGTTCGTCTCGTTAGTCCGTCGCAAACTCACAGTCATCCTCACGCTCGCAAAACGCTTGCACGCGACCCCCTGTTTGCTGGTAGCTAGCAAGTAGTAGTGCAGTTGCCTGGGTCAGCTGGTCGGGTCGGGTCGGGTCGGGTCGGGTCAATCGAGGTTAGTGATGAGTCAAGTCCGGGTCTAAATTTCTGAGCCATTTATCTAATCAGATCGGATCAGTTGAAGATGAATTAATTTTGAGTTGATCCAACCCTGATTCAAAAATTCATTTTGACATCATGAGTGGAGCACTCATATGGCTACAAGTAACCAATGAAGAAAACCAAAACGTGCCGCGCGTCCGTTCCGAAATTAAAAAGAAAATCGCGTTTTTTTTGGGTCATGGCGTACATTATTTCCCCGAAATTTGCCACTTGTTCACGAACTTCGCGGCGAAGACTTCAATTCCATTTCCTATATAAACAATCGACGTATACCATTCGCTTCCACCGAGTTGACCGCAAACGAAGCCCTAAAAAAAAAACCCTAATCCAATCTGCTCTTCCTCCTCTTCGAATCTCTCAATCTCAATTCCAATCTCCGATCCTTCGAAACCCCTTTCCATGGCGTACCGGACGCTCGAGCTAACCCTTATTTCTGCCAAGGATCTTAGAGACGTCAACGTTCTCTCCAAGATGGATGTTTACGCGGTCGCAACCATCGCCGGTGACCACCGCACCCAGCAGCGAACCCCGGTTGACCGTGATGGCGGGAAGAATCCTTCGTGGAATTCGACTCTCAGGTTCTCTGTCCCCGTGGATCCTGCTGCCGCTAACCGCCTTGTCATCCATGTCCTTCTCCGAGCCCAGCGAACCCTTGGAGATCGCGATGTCGGCGAGGTGCATATCCCGCTGAAAGAGCTTCTTGACGGGCTCAAGGAAGGATCCAAGTTCGTCAGCTACCAGGTACGCAAGCCCGGATCCGGTAAGGCGAAGGGCGTCCTCAATCTCTCCTATAAATTCGTTGATATCCCCGCATCCAGCGGGCTACCGCCGCCACCGGTTCCAGCGGCGAAGCCTGCCGAGCCGGTTACAGTCTATCCGCCTCCGGCATCGCAGAAACCCGCAAAGGAAAACGAGCCGGTGATGGCCTATCCTGCTGCCGGCGCGAGCGGATCGGCTTATCCGCCTTCCTACCCGCCAGCGGGTGGATACCCTCCTTATCAACCGCAGGGAAATTATGCTGGGTACCCGCCGCCTCCGCAAGGCGGCTACGGTTACGGTGCACCACCGCAGGCTGGATATGGTTACGGTGCTCCGCCGCCTCAAGGTTATGGTTACGGTGCGCCGCCACCGGCTGGGTACGGTTACGGGGCGGTTCCGCCTAGGAAAAACAAGAATAACTTCGGGTTAGGACTGGGCGCTGGATTGCTCGGCGGGGCGCTCGGAGGGATGCTGATAGGCGATATGATTTCAGACGAGGGGGCTTACGACGCAGGCTACGACGCAGGATTCGATGATGGCGGGTTTGGATTTTAGAAACTGGTTTGATGAGCAAAAATAACAGAGACAATTATATATGTTCATAATTTTTTTTAATGTTTTTGGACTTTCGTTCATGTATAAATCTTTGGATTGACGACAAAGATCTTGCTGTAAATTACTAGACATGCATGTTTTCTGGTTCTATATTCTATGATTTTTCACTTTCTTAAATTCATTTAGTTTCGTTTTTTTTTGTTTCTGAACTGCTTCAAGTTCTTCATAGACGGACGAATTTGACAACTAACATTGTTCGTTCGATGTATATGGCATATTTGCAATGGCTGATACGAATCAATCTTCGCTTGAATCGAATTTTTTTTGTGTGGAACTTTTATATGATCGATTTCCTTGAAAAAAAAAATCAATCTTTTAGTTAAGGCGATGGATATAATTTGGGGAATAAGTTCTTGTGGCTGTTTCTGCATCAGATTCCATACCTTAGAATAAAGTTATGTTAAATGCATTTGTGGAGATGCCTTGAAAGCAAATGAAAATTTTTACTGCCTCTTCTTATCTGACTGTTAACTCTACATCAGTGGGATCTTTTAGAACAGTAAAAAGGAGCTGGACAACAAGTTCTCCTATATTACTCCCGAAGAAAGTGTTCCATGCTACAAATGCTTAAGTAGAGGCCAAATATGATGGTGGCCAATCCATTGAGACTTTAGGGCTCAAATTATATATCATTATTATTGATCTTACAATACATTTACCTTCATTGCCGTTCCCTCTCTCTCCCTCTCTCTCTGTGTGTGTGGTGAGGCCGATTGCTCTAAAAATTCATGAATTTTAGATATATGGGGTATATTGTTTAAAGCGATGATGAAATAGATAGGGGGTATTACAAGAATAATTTGAGTTGGAAGGTTGGAGCAGAAGATTGCATTGGGCCTCTTGTGTGATAGAGAAGTGCCCTTAAATTTGAGGAGAGATTATTACATGTGGAGTTCAACATAGAGAACCGTTTGGTTTTATGACTATGAATAGTAAAAGCGCGGCAGAGAATAGTAAAAATGCAGTGGTGAATAGTAACTGTGATTTTACTATTCACAGTCACAAAATCGAATGGTTCTCTGTGTCTGTACTACGCACATAATAATCTCTCCTCAAATTGAAGAGAAAATTCTATAAGATGGTGCAACTAGGAATGCTTTATGGTTCTGAATGTTGGACATTAAAAGAGAGAAGAAAAAAAAAAATTAAGACAGGTGTTACAAATAGTCCTTAATGGTCAGAACTATAATATTAGGCTTAGAAGTTTATCAACATCTATATAAAGGCTTATGCTTGGGTTGGGATAATTTTCTTATCGATTTTTAAAACAGTATTTTAGTACAAAAATTTCTAATTCAAAAAATTATTTTATAATGAAAAATTGTTTTAAAAAGTAGGAAAAAAAAGTCCAAATGAAACCTTAGTTTGAGATAGCTTTTTTATTTCTTTCGAAAGCTGCTTTCTAATTTTAATTTTTTTTGTTCGAGAATATTTTATACTAAAAGCAGTAAGAAAGTTGTCCTAAATGAAATCAAATGTCAAGTGGGCACAAGGGAAGAAAAAGAACAAGTTTGTCCTTTTTATAGTGGCAAGCTGAGAAAAATGATCACATTGGCTGCTCTCCAAGTGAGTGAGTGAGTGAGTGTGCGCGCGCACCTGCTGACCCACCTCAAGCCATATTGAACCCGAGTGAACCAAAAGCCCTAGGCATATTTAGCTATACAAACTTCTTAGCCACGATCAGTTATATTTTCTTAAGATATATTGATATTAATGTTTTTATATAAATAAAGAATGAGAGGGAAAGGTTTTAGCTGAGAGAAGAGAATATATATATATGTGGAGTCTGAGTAAAATTGAGGCTTCAAGCATTCCTTATATCTTTTTTTGATACAGTTCTATTTAGCATTAAAAATATCTTATTTAGCACACTATATTCTAAAAGAGGGAAAAAAAATTTAATGAATTATGCCAAGCAAGCAATCCTTTTAAATATTAATAAATACTCGAGGCATATAAATTTAATTTGACGGCTACAAAATTATAATTTCTTGCTATCTTGTCTAAATTCTAATTCAAGGAAAGACTTTTTTTGTTGAACACGTCCTTTTCTATTTAGAGAATCTCAATAAAATTTTAAGTTATGATAGGTTCACACAAATGTTAGGTTAGGTTAGGTTTTTTCTTTTTTTGTGGTGGTGATAACTCGAAAAAAAAAAAGATTCTTATAGAGTTGCCAACTAACATGTTATTTTCCAATTTTTTTTTTTTTTGAATAAGCTACCAAATAAGGAAATTTAAAGCTAGAATAGCAATACTAATCTTTCTTGAAAAAAAAAAAAAACAAATCTTTTTTGTTTTTTGAAAAAAATGAGATCTTGGCAGAAAATAATTTTTTATTTGTCACAAGATAAATATGCTTTCAGGCTCATTGACTTTGAATTCTTTGGAGCCCTTGACTTTGATACCAAAAATGATGTAATATCAATGAGATTTTTATGGTGAAGACAACAACTTGATTGATGTCCTCTTAGGATGGTGATTGAATGATTATTTGGGTAATGGGGAGCTGGAATTCAGGCTTTTGGATGGATAGATTTGAATATGAAAATTCTAAGCTAAAAAAAAAATGGGTTTTCTTTGGAGAAAAATAATGGGAAAATCCAGATTAAAGGTTTCGAATGTTAGAGAACTAATTGTGATGTTTTTATGGATTTTAGATCAGTGGTTCAAAAGTTATGAACTCTCTTGCATTTTTCGGATATCACTGCTAATGATCACCACTAGCAATCACCACCACCATCGCCATATTATGTGTCAACATTTAACCATACTGGTAAGTTTTAACTGTTCATTTTTTTATACTTGATTTTTGTAATTCCTATAAGAGAAATCCAACATTTGTTCTCAAGTAATCTCATCTTCTTCAACCGTAAGGAAGAGAAGATTCTTGTACTTCATATTATATAGTGGATTACTGCAATTAATGTGCCTTGTGGTTTTTCACTTAAAAAATTTATGATCCTATAACTTTTATCTTTACGTGCTAAAATTTTGTTCAAAACTAAGACAAAACACAAACTATATTATCGTAAATTTTTTAATAAATAAAAATTATAATTAAGCCTCGATAATAATATCTAGACTTAAAATTTTTTAATTAAAATAATTCTAATTACTGATTCTTTACCCAATTAGTGGTCAAATCACTAGTTATGCTACTAATTGGAAAGGGCAAACAAATAAGGGATAAAATATTAAGATATCTCGATGAATTTTATATAGAACAACAAATAAAATGTTAAAATATTTTTAAAAATAAATAATATTATCAATTATTTATTATAATTTAAAAATAAATATCTTTTAATATTTAATTATATTTTATACTTGTAAATATTTTATGTTATCATTTGATATAAACTATATTAAAATATCCCAAATTAAGATAACTAAAAATTTAAAATATTAAAAAAAATAAATAATATTATCAACTATTTATTTTAATTTATAAATAAATATCTTTTAATATTTAATTATATTTTATACTTGTAAATATTTTATGTTATCATTTTGATACAAACTATATTAAAATATCCCAAATTAAGGTAAATAAAAGTTTAAAATACAAAAATATTATCAATTATTAATTTTAATTTAAAATATTATATCTTAATATTTTATGTTATCATTTTGATATAAACTTGATACGTCATCAAAAAATAATCTTGATCGGGCACGAATCTCGAGGAAAAACTCAAGTTGGAAACTTCAAAAATTATTTCGGAGACCATTTAAACTCTGATTTCAGCAAACTTATAGTCGAACTGAGTGTCTCAGAAATACGAATCCAACGACACCAAATTCAACTCAATCCGAGCCCAAGTGAGTCCAAATCAAGTACCCGAAGCGCTTTTGGAAGCATCAAACAGCTATTTGAGTTACCAAACGGTCTCCGATTTTGGCGAGCTTATAGTCGAATCGAGCGGCTCGACGAGACGAATCCAACAAGCCCAAGATCGTAGAATTCTGATATCATTAAGACTTTCAAATGCTTGATAAACGGTTCACGATCAAGGGATTCAATATCGGCCGTTCATCCGGATCACTCCCTATTTGCCCCTGATCCCTCACATATTTACGGGCTATGCCACTCCAGAAAAACTATAAATAGCCCCTCATTTCTCTTAAGAGGGGACCCAAGCCAAGAAGACAAGAAGAGAAGAAGAAGAGAAGAGAAGCTTAGGAGGGAACAGCTCCTCCTCGACCACCGCCGTAACTCCGCCGGAACACTGCCGGAACTCCGCCGGAACACCGCCGGAAGCACCACCAGGCGCCCGAGGGACGCCAGAGCTCTGCCCGACACGGGAGCAACGTCAGAATTCTGCCCGACGCCGGACTTCTTTCCAAGTGACGCCGGACTTCTTTCCAAGTGACGCCGAAATTCTGCCGGACATTCAAGTGACGTCGAAATTCTGCTTGTCCTTGTAACTGATACTCATTGTAATCTGATCGTCCTGAATTTAAAGGATGAATCAGCCTCGTGTACTTCAAACAACACTAGTGGAACTCTTTCAACTGGGTGTGGCCCCGTGATTTTTTCCCTTTCCAGGGTTTTCCACGTAAAAATCTTGGTGTTACTATTTCGATTCTATTTGTGTGCTGGATATACGTACAACGCTGAGACGAAAAATTAAAATCTATCGCCGCGTATATTTGAGTCTGCAACAGTTTGGCGCCGTCTGTGGGAAACTTATCCCACAACTTCAAGTATTGCTACGATGGTCAACAGGCGTAGCAGTCGCCTCATAGGAGCCTCCCGCTCGCATTCTCTTCAATCCAGAAATCAGTCTATGAATCATAGACATCCGATATCTGCCTCTTTATACCCCGGGGGGCAAAACGCACCTGGAGAGGGGACCTCGGGACCCTCCCTAGAAGAGAGAATTTGAAAGATGGAAGAATCTCAAAACGAGATCCTACAACTCTTGCGAGAGACTCGACAGCCGACCCTAGCACCTCAGGAGGAGATTCTTCTCCCTCGAGATCCACCCCGTGTCGAAGTGTTCAGATTGAACATCTTCAGGCTGAGAATTCTCTTCCTCCACCCAGGAGGCGTTCGCAGTCACGTCAAGAGAACGAGCTGGCTGATACAGCAAGTTCTACCCATCCTCCACACGCAAGTCAGCAATCTCGCCTTCCTCAAGACCTCCCTGAGGAGCTAGCCCAACCTCACATTGCCGAGCTCCCTCGCAATGCCCTACGCCACGAACTGCGATGATTAGTCCGGGAGGAATTCCCTACAGGAGGCATAAGGCAACCTCTTCGTCAGTGGGACTTCCAGGAGTCGTCACCCCTGGCAGAAGCCATTCTTCAACACCCTATTCCGGCTGGCTTTAAGCTGCCAAGCATTGAATCCTACGATGTGACATCCGACCCGTACGAGCACATCGACCATTACAGGACCATTATGCATATTCAACGGGCTTCAGATGCACTCCTTTGCCAGGTTTTCCCTGCTACTCTTAAAGGACAAGCTCGAACATGGTTCTATTCACTCCCAGCCGGAACGATCCCCACATTTGTCAAATTGGCCAAAGTATTTGTCGAACAGTTCGTAGCCAACCGAAGAATTGCTAAGGATTCTTCTCACCTTTCTGGGATTCGTCAGAATGAGGGAGAATCATTGAAAGAGTACTTTCAGCAGTTTTCTATTGAGGCTCGACAAATCAGGAGTAGACCCAGAATTGCTCAGAGGGGTCTTTCTTGGAGGACTTCGTCCTGGCCCCTTCTATTCGGCACTCATGCGCGATACTGTTCACTCATATGCCGATCTAATCCATCGTGTGGAAGCACAGATATCAGTAGATGAGGCAATAAACGCTCACAGAAAACAGTTCGAGCAACCCACTGGAAAGCGCAAGGGAGCACCCGAAATGGACAATTCATCATCACAACGGAAAAAGCAAGGGAAGAGCAATCTACCTCCTAAACCCCCACTGCCACGACGAGAACCCCGACGGGAGAAGGAGTACACTCCGCTCAACACATCTCGAGCAAATGTGTTGATGACGATTCAAGATCAGGACAAAGTGAAGTGGCCGCATCCTTTGAAGTCGAATACAGGAAACCAAGATCAGTACTGCCACTTTCATCGTAGTCGTGGCCACACTACTGAATCCTGTAGGCAACTTAAGGAGGAGATTGAAAGACTCATCCGTCAGGGCTATCTTCGACAGTTTATTGGGAATCCACCTACCCGAGAAGAAACTCGTCCTACTGGGGGGCAGAATCAACCACAAAGACAACCAGTGAATAACCGGATAACGGTTGGCAAAATTGAAACAATCGCAGGAGGCCCCTTACTATCCGACCAAGTCTTTCTAACTGTGGAAGAAAATCCAACTCCAAAAAAGGCTCGTATCGATCATTCCATCACGTTCAATGATTCCGACTTGGAAGGAGTAAAAACCCCCCATCAAGATCCACTTGTCATAAATGCAGGCATTGGTGACCCGTGTTACAATGTCAAAAGAATTCTTGTAGACAATGGAAGCTCCGTAGATGTCCTATTCTACTCTACTTTCCTCAACATGGGTCTCTCAAGAGAAAAACTTCAACCTGCTGCAGGTCCTTTATATGGATTTGATAATCGACCTATACAAGCAGAAGGAATAATCAGTCTCCCGGTAGTCCTTGGAGAATTTCCTCGACAGAGTACACACTCCATTCAATTCATCGTGGTAAAGTCAGAGTCAGCTTATAACGCCATCTTCGGGAGACCGCTCCAGTCAATTTTTGGGATCATCGCATCCATTCCTCACCTCAAGCTGAAGTTCCATACCCCATCAGGAGTCGGTGTAGTATGCGGAGATCAACAAATAGCACAGACCTTCTATCTTAGGCAGATCAAGTCTCGTCCGACGATTACCCTGAGCATCGAGGACTTTGATCTACGGAGCGAAGATATTCCTCAGAGAGCTTCCCCTGTGGAAGACCTTACTACTGTATCTATCTCTAAAGAGCATCCTTCAAAGACAGTGCGAATTGGATCACTGCTCTCAGATGATGAGAAGAAAAACTTTACAGCTTTTCTACGAGAAAATCAGGATATTTTTGCATGGAGTCCAACGGATATGCCTGGAATTGACCCCGAAGTGATCGTTCACTCCCTCAAAGTCAATCCAACGTGCAAACCGATTATCCAAAAGAAGAGAAACTTTGCACCAGATCGCCAGCAAGCAATTGAACAAGAAGTAGATAAGCTTTTAGAAGCTGGATTCATACGAGAGGTGCACTATCCTACTTGGTTAGCAAATGTTGTCATGGTGCGGAAGGGAAGTGGAGCTTGGAGAATGTGTATAGATTACACTGATCTCAATAAAGCTTGCCCAAAGGATAGTTTCCCGCTCTCTCGCATCGATCAATTAGTTGATACCACCTCTGTTCATCAGATGTTGAGCTTTATGGATGCCTACTCCGGCTACAACCAAATAAAAATGAATCCTGCTGATGAAGAAGCAACAGCTTTTCAAACAGACAAAGGATTGTACTGCTACCGGGTGATGCCCTTCGGGCTCAAAAATGCTGGAGCAACTTATCAGCGTCTCATGAATAAAGTTTTCAAAAACCTTATTGGACGTACTATGGAGGTGTACGTAGACGATATGTTGGTAAAAAGTCTGAAAAAAACCCAACATATCTCTGACCTGAAATAATGTTTCCACTTGTTAAGGCATTACAATATGCGACTCAACCCCGCTAAATGTGCTTTTGGAGTCGCTTCTGGAAAGTTTTTAGGGTTTATGGTAACCCATAGAGGAATCGAAGCCAATCTGGAGAAGATCAAGGCACTAAGGGACATGGTGCCGCCAAAGAACATCAAGGAGGTCCAAAGGCTGAATGGGAGAATTGCGGCACTATCTCGTTTCCTGGCACGTTCAGGAGACAAATATCTGCCCTTCTTCAAGATACTTAGAGGTGCTCGTAGCTCCGGGTTTCAATGGACAGATGAATGTCAAGAAGCCTTTGAACAATTGCGAAAGTATTTGGCATCCCCGCCACTACTTTCTAAACCAATACCAGGAGAGAGATTATATTTGTATATGGTTGTATCTATCCAAGCCATTAGTTCAGTTCTGGTCCGAGAAGAAAAAACTATACAACGTCCTATCTACTATGTTAGTAAGATTTTATCTGAAGTAGAGGGACGTTACCCTTTGGCAGATAAGACAGCATTAGCATTAGTTTATTCCGCCAGAAAACTACGCCCTTACTTTCAAGCCCATTCAATTGGAGTTTACACGAATCTGCCGCTAAAAAGTATTCTGCAAAAGCCAGAAGCATCAGGCAGGCTTGTTAAGTGGTATGTACAACTTAGAGAATTTGACATCCACTACTTGCCTAGACCTGATATTAAATCTCAAGCACTAGCAGATTTCGTAGTTGAATGCACCGTTCCAGTATCTGATGTACAACCGAGTGCTTCACCTTCTTCTCCATGCTGGATGTTGTACGTCGATGGAGCTTTAGGGAGTTCTGGGGCTGGGGCTGGAATTTTATTAATCTCTCCACAGAAGGTTACCCTTGAGTACGGGCTTCGACTCAAGTTCCCGGCAACCAACAACATAGCAGAATACGAGGCCCTTGTTGCTGGGTTAAGACTAGCAATTAACTGTGAAGTCCAGAACCTAATAGCCCACACTGATTCCCAACTAGTCGCCTCTCAGGTGGAGGGGGATTTTGATATTCACAACCCACAATTGGCTCAATATTGTAGCATTGTAAGGCTACTCTTAGCCCGTATAGGGGAGCATCAAATCATACATATCCTTCGAGAACAAAATGCAAGAGCAGACGCTCTTTCTAAACTTGCTACATCAACAACGGGGGACATCTATAAGAGAAGATGTATCGAGGAAATCCACTTTCCAAGCATTCAGGGTCCATGGGTCATACAGTCAATTGACGAGCCAAGAGAGATGTCTTGGATCGAACCCATCTTGTCTTTTCTGAAAGATGGGGTACTACCCGAAGATCCTATAGCTGCAATACGACTTCGGAGGCGAGCTGCAAATTTCACAATTATCAGCAACGAGTTGTATAAGCGCTCCTTCATTGGGCCATACCTCAAGTGTCTCCCACCATCAGAAGCTGATTACGCGCTTCGGGAAGTTCATTCAGGAGTATGTGGAGAACATCTGGGAGGAAGAGCGTTAGCTTACAAGATCATGAGACAGGGATTCTATTGGCCTACAATGAAACAGGATGCACTTGAATTCACACGAAAGTGTGAAAACTGTCAACTGCATTCTAACCTCACTCATACACCCGTTCTGGAGCTTGCATCCCTTCAAAGCCCCTGGCCTTTTGCCCAATGGGGGATTGATATAATGGGACCTTTTCCCATAGCGACTGGACAGCGAAAATTCATTATTTTGGCTGTAGATTACTTCACCAAATGGGTGGAGGCAGAACCTTTGGCGAAGATTACTGAAGCAAATGCCAAGCAATTTTTATGGAAGAACATAATATGTCGTTTTGGCATTCCCGCAAAAATCATCACTGATAACGGGACACAATTCACCGGGAAGATCTTTACATCTTTTTGTAGGGATTTTCACATTCAGCTCATTCACACAGCTGTTGCCCATCCTCAAACTAATGGGCAAACAGAGGTTACAAACCGAACAATCCTGAAAGGGCCGAAGACACGTCTAGGGAAGGCTGGGGGGCAATGGGCCGAAGAACTCCCCAATGTCCTCTGGGCTTATCGGACCACCGCTAGAACTCCTACAGGAGAAACCCCATATAACCTTTGCTTTGGTACAGAAGCAATCATACCGGTTGATATCGGAGTTCCTAGCCACAGAGTTCACACTTTCGACTTCAAAAGTAACGATGAGAAGCTTAGAGCAAATTTGGATCTCCTCCCAGAAGTAAGAGATGAAGCCTCACTCAGAACCGCTGCATACCACCAAAGAGTTGCCCGTCACTACAATCGAAGGGTGAAACCTCGCCCTATCACTATTGGGGACTTAGTACTACGAAGCATTGAAGCCGCTGGAAAAGGCCCTCAGCGAAATAAGCTCTCCCCCCTCTAGGAAGGTCCTTATTTGGTAGCGGCTATGGTCAAGCCTGGAACCTTCAAACTGAAGGATGCTGGTGGAAAAATGCTTCCCCGAACTTGGAACGTGGGCAATCTTCGCAAATATTATCAGTAGGAGTTGATACTGCTATCTGTCTATGTGTTATGTTTGTCTTATATTTTATCTTCTCCTGTAGTCATATTATAAAGTTTTTCGTACATCCCTTATGTGTTGATTATAGAAGAACTTTTTTCTTGTATCCCTAAGTTATTCTAGGGAACTGCTATCTCATATTACGAAGCAATATGATATTCACTTTGTCGTGCTAGTGTTTCTTTTCTCCAAACTCTTTTTCTGTGATTCGAGAAGTACACAATCTATATTGTATCTCAATCACTGAATGATCAATCCCAGGGGGATTTGATCCGACCTCTTCCGCACAGGTTAATGTCATCAAGCAAATGCTTTGACTAACAACCTCGGATAGGTCATGTATCCTAGGAGGATATCTTGAATATCAAAATCATTTGATGATCAATCCCAAAGGGAGTTGATCTGACCTTTTTCCGGACAGGTTAAGGGTATCGAGCAAATGCTTTCACTAATAACCCCGGATAGGTCAAAATCTTTAAAGAAAAGGAATGCCTCACATTTGTTCAAGTCAAAAGAGAGCTCACTAAAATCCAAACTGAAGTAAAACTAAGTAAATTTCATTTGCATGTGAGAAAAGAACATCAACAACATCTTTATATATCACTGAACATCAAGTACACCAGATAGAAACATTAACATCGAGCATATATACAAGCATTAGAAAGAAAGCAAAGAGATACAAAACTACATCAAAGACACCCTATAGAATCTCAACATCATCCTCGTCCTCCTCCAAGGCAAAAGCTCGCTGCAACTCACTCTCCAGCTCTTCACCACCAGAGTCTGAAGAAGCATCACTAGAAGCCTGGCTGGGAGTCAGTCCCTCGATCTCTACTCCGGTCTTGCGATGTACTGTCCGAACACCCTTCATGAAGCCCCTGATGAAGCCATCCTCTGCACACTCTGCCTCCAAGGCCTTCACCTCCACATCATAAATATGACTGCGAGCCTCCTGAATGTGGTCCTCAATAATGATCTTGAAAGCATAAGATTTCTTGAACTCTTCAATAACTGCTGACGGCAACTGCTGAGCCTCCTTCTCGGACAGTACACTCTGAAGCCTCTCATTCTCAGCCTCAAGGACTTGCTGAGCCTTTTCCTGCGGCTTGATCGTCGCTTGTGCCTCCACCAACTCTATATGCAGACGATCCATCCGTTCATTCTGAGAAGAGACTGAAGTGATCTTGTTCGCCAACTCAGTTCTGCATCCCTCAAGCTGATCCTCCACCACCTTCATCTCCTTCACTTTACTGTCATATTTCTTCTTGTACTCTCCCTGAAGGTATTTAACCTTCACAAACTCTTTGTTCCAATCGTTCAGAGTCTTGGTCATCTCAAGCTTGAAATCAGAATACTGAGACAAGAAAAATATCAGAAATATATTCCTTAAGAAATGTAAAAAAGGAGAAGAAGTGAAGGAGAACTCACCAACTCCTCAGCCCGTCGGCGGCCGATGCACTGATGATTTAACACATCCTCTGGGATATATGACTTGGATGGAGAAGCTCGGGGACCTTTGCTAACAACTGTCAAAACTTCATCTGCCCTCTTCTTCCTCGATGCCTGCAAACCTTCCTCACTCCCTGGTCGCTTGGAGTGGTTCTTTTGGGGGACCACTTCTGGAACTCTAGCAGACTTCTTCAACATTTGAGCATGTGATCTCCCTGCTTGAGTAGATAATCCGACCTTGAACAAGTACTCCTCATCTACATATCTACTCAAGTAACGCACCTCGTAGTGTAGAGCATCCAAATCAGGGAGTTTGAGTATCCTCAGCAAATCTTCTGCTCCGATATGAAGGGGGACAGGTAGCTCTTTCAACTTCCCCCACTTCTCCTGAAGACCCCAATCATTCTGCACATAAAAGAAGTTGCTAATCCAACCTTTCGAGGGGTCTCGAGTGCGGATGTCCAACCAGTTGGACCTGAATGAAATGCGTCCCTGCGCATCGCTAAAGAGACGCCCCATCCGAGAAAGGCACTCTGAGGAAAGTACCACTCCGCGGTCTCTTAAAAGCACGATCAGGCCCATCACGATCGACATTGCTCTGTAGGAAAGTTGAGACAAGCATACCCCACAAAGCGTCAGAATGTCGATCAGTTCGGAGGAAGGAGGAAATCGTAGTCCCGCTCGTAGACTAAATTCATACACCGTCACGTATCCAGGGGGAGGAAAGCAGGCACGATCAGTTCTGGCTGGCACCTTCATCACCAAATCATCAGGAAAATGAAACTTTTTCCTAAATGAGATGAATGAGTCCTCAGTGACGGTGGAAATCACATCGTCGGCCTTCGGCGGCTTCTGGGCCCTCTTTGGAACTTCAGACCGTTGCGCAGGACGGTCTTCTGAAGGAACTTTAGAGGAGGCAAGATCACCCATTTTTGCTTCCTTCACTAAAGAGGGGCGCAGATCTAAGTAGGGAAAATCACCTACGAAAGACTGCGGAAAGCCTCCGAAGTAGGAAGAAAAAGGGAGGAAGAACGGAGGGAGGAATGGAGAAAGCCGCTAACTTCTGCACAAAAAGAGGGGCGCCAAGTCAAGTAGGGAAAGTCACCTACTTAAAAATGGCGGAAAGCCTCAGAATGCCAAAAGCTAGAAAGCCAGAGGAAGAAGGGAAGAAGGGGCGAGTTTCTACTAGGTCCTGGGGGGTCTATTTATAGTTTTCCTTAAGGGGGGGGGGGGATTCCAAAATTCTATTAAATTCCCTAAAATTTTTCAAATTTTTTGGAATTTTTTGGGATTTTTTCGGAATTTTTCGGGCCCCATTTAAAAAAAAAAAAATTTTTTTTTTTAAAAAACCGGCCGGCGGTTTCCCTAACCGCCGGCCAAACCGCCGGCCAAGAGGCACGGCGAAAGGGCGCGGCCAGCCAAACCACGCGGGCCAGGCGCGGGCCGCGGGCGGGCCCAACGCGGGCCGCGGGCGCTCCGGCGCGGTTCTGCGCCGCCGGCCGGTTCGGCCGGTTCAGCCGCCTACCCGTTCCCGGGCTCCGATTTTGGACCCGGACGGTCCAAATTCGACGTTTTTGGGGTCCCCGGACACGTTTTTCGACGTTCCGGACTCAATTTTGACACTTTCGGAGCTCAACGGGGCCTCTATGATCAAGTTCGAGCAAACATTTAATTCTTGGAACGCAAATTTTTGCGATTTTGCCAAAGTGAAAAGCCGACACATATATTTTTGGACTCTTGGAGCTTTGACATCCAAAAATAGGGGGGCAACTGATACGTCATCAAAAAATAATCTTGATCGGGCACGAATCTCGAGGAAACTCAAGTTGGAAACTTCAAAAATTATTTCGGAGAACATTTAAACTCTGATTTCAGCAAACTTATAGTCGAACTGAGCGTCTCGGAAATACGAATCCAACGACACCAAATTCAACTCAATCCGAGCCCAAGTGAGTCCAAATCAAGTACCCGAAGCGCTGTTGGAAGCATCAAACAGCTATTTGAGTTACCAAACGGTCTCCGATTTTGGCGAGCTTATAGTCCAGTCGAGCGGCTCGACGAGACGAATCCAACAAGCCCAAGATCGTAGAATTCTGATATCATTAAGACCTTCAAATGCTTGATAAACGGTTCACGATCAAGGGATTCAATATCGGCCGTTCATCCGGATCACTCCCTATTTGCCCCTGATCCCTCACATATTTACGGGCTATGCCACTCCAGAAAAACTATAAATAGCCCCTCATTTCTCTTAAGAGGGGACCCAAGCCAAGAAGACAAGAAGAGAAGAAGAAGAGAAGAGAAGCTTAGGAGGGAACAGCTCCTCCTCGACCACCGCCATAACTCCGCCGGAACACTGCCGGAACTCCGCCGGAAGCACCACCAGGCGCCCGAGGGACGCCAGAGCTCTGCCCGACACGGGAGCAACGTCGGAATTCTGCCCGACGCCGGACTTCTTTCCAAGTGACGCCGGACTTCTTTCCAAGTGACGCCGGAATTCTGCCGGACATTCAAGTGACGTCGAAATTCTGCTTGTCCTTGTAACTGATACTCATTGTAATCTGATCGTCCTGAATTTAAAGGACGAATCAGCCTCGTGTACTTCAAACAACACTAGTGGAACTCTTTCAACTAGGCGTGGCCCCGTGGTTTTTTCCCTTTCCAGGGTTTTCCACGTAAAAATCTTGGTGTTACTATTTCGATTCTGTTTGTGTGCTGGATATACGTACAACGCTGAGACGGAAAATTAAAATCTATCGCCGCGTATATTTGAGTCCGCAACAAAACTATATTAAAATATCCCAAATTAAGATAATTACATATATATATAATATTTAAAATTTAATTATTAATAAAATTAATATCATCTTGTCTTCATTTTTCAAATTATCAGCTAAATATTTAAATTCACAAAAATTTGCATAGCCACACTTATACTCTCCTCTCCTCTCCTCTCCTCTCCTCTCCTCCTTCCAACCTTCCAGACCCGAGAAAGAGATGGATTCCGGCGACCGCCCTAACCCTATTTCTCGCACCATTTCTTACCGATCGAGCCATATAGTGTCCATCCCTTACCCAGGCCGCGGCCACATAAACCCCATGATCAATCTCTGCCGCCTTCTCAGCCCCAGAATCGATCTCACCATCACCATCATCCTCACAGAAGAATGGATTAAATTAATCAGCTCCGACTCTTCATCTCCAAATCTACCTGATAACATCAAGGTTCGCTCCATCCCCAACGTTCTTCCATCTGAACGCACGCGCGGCAATAACTACACCGAGTTCTTTGAAGCTGTCATGTCCAAAATGGCGGATCCGGTTCAGCGCGTTCTTAATGAGCTTAACCCGCCGGCCGATATCGTCGTCGCGGACGCGCTCTTACCTTGGATTGTTGATATATGTAAGCAGAGAAATGTTCCCGCTGTATCTTTGTGGACGGAATCGGCTTCCCTCTTCTTTGCTTTGTATAAATTCGATCGACTTGATGCCGCCGGCGGATTACCGGAAGATTTCTCAGGTATTTATTTGCTGTGTCTTAGCTTTTTGGGTGTTTGATTTTTTGGAGTGTTAGCGCTGTTTTCTCTGATTCATGCCGGCGTAATTTGGGGAATTTATGTTTTAATTGTGTTAAATATCCTCATTTTGGTTTCTTTTGTTGTGATGATCAACTTGAATGTTGAAAATTTATGTAAAATATATTATGGATAGAAAAGGACAAATTTTTAAAAGCGACTTGATGATTAATTTAATTAGGTGTAGGAGTCTGCGGGTGGAAAATTATTATTATTTTTTATGCCAGTCGGCCAGCCAGCGGGGCGGAGAGCGCGTAGAGCGGGCCAGCGGGCTAGTGAGCCAGTTTAGGAGGAGATCGGGTTGAGGGGGGTTGGGCTGTGAGTTTCAGCATTAATTTTTTTTTTTATTTTTTGTAAAAATTTAATTTCTCGGCTGGTTCAATATGAAAATTAACCTCTCGTTTTAATTTGAAAATAGAGATTATTACTTCACAAGAAAACTGAATTAATTTGATATTTGAATATTTAGTTCTACTATTTATTTTAATTAAATAGCCAGTAAATTAGGATAAATTTCACTTTTGATTTATATTTTTACACCATATTTTGTCAACATAAATTTTGTTTGAAAAATTTTAATCATAAATCTAAATAAATTAATATCAAATATGTATACAGTATTGAAAATATGGGAGTTCTTAGCCGTGTTAAGCATTACAGGCAAAAAAACAAGGTCAATTTAGGATATAATACAGAAAAACTCGCAAAGGATGAAACGATTGTTTCTTTCGATGTCTACGGGGCAACACATCTATTCCTGGGGTGTACTGATTCAGATGACGAACTGGCTTATGTCGAAGTTCATGATGTTCTTCGGCATGATCAGTAGTATGGTCATCACTGAGGTGGACACTAAGATGCGTAGATAGTGGGATATATGCCGGAGTGAACAACTGAGTAGGTGTTGGGGTACACTACTGTGATGAATTACCTGCATCGGATAGACCCCAATGAATCTCAGTGGTTGGCCATTGCTGATACTCAATCCTGATACCCAAATCTTCTATGGGAGGACTGCTAAATTGTTGCGATGGTCCAGGATCCGCAAGTGAAGATGGTCCCGCACAGAAGTCTGAGGGGCTGCCATATGTAGTTGAACTTTCTAAACCGATGGCCATGGAATCAGGTTGTTCACGGTATTGAGTATCTATAATGTATAGTTGGCTTCGGAGTGCATTGTAGAGCTCTTCTTTTTTGTTTATTGCTCTTTGCATGTCGAAATTAGAATCTTGCCCAAAAAAAGGTTGAAATACCTCTTCAGTATCTAAGATATGCTCCCGCTGTAATATAGAATTAATAATATCCTATAATATGTAATGATTAGATAAACTTTAATTAATGAGCAGGGGTTGGTGTTTATCATAAGTCGTTCTACTGGAGCCCTTGCATAGTAAGTATCAGGTGCCTGGTAAGGCGCATTCAGCAAGTATAATGTAGCCCATAAAGCATACCAATGCATGTACCAGTTCAATGCACGATCCCCTGCATCAAATGCACTTTGGCCATGCACCACTAATTCCCTTCTACCCTCTCACATAGTGACATATTGCTGATGATAGAGCAACCAATCCACATCTGCTTTTCCTCGCCCATCCACCCTGACAGAAGTAGGTTTGATTGGCAATACGTCCATTCTGGGAAAGTATCTGAATTGGTGAATCACCCTGTCAGGAAGGTGCCATTCTACTCTTTTCCAACAGATCAATGGTGTTCGAGCCATCCAAATGTGCATTCCCTCCAGGCATATGCATGCTAAACGAGTACAAACAGCCTCTGTATACGACTCCCATATGAACTGTAGGAGTAATTGTTATAGATATCCTTTTACAAATGAGTAAATCTGAAATAATTTATTTTAGTCATGCCTGACTTTGGAGTAGACCATCAAGTTCGTCCCTATACATGTCCACATTTCCTACTGGTATTTCCTTAGGCCATTCCTCATTCCATTTGTTCGAAGGAGATCATATTTTGTAAGTTCACTGCATTAAACAACAAATTAAATTGAAATGATTAAGGTTTGGTGGTTAAAATTTTAAGACCTCACCCCGACGTTGGCCCCCTCTAGTGTTTCTTGGATTGGAACATGAAGCCTAGGACAACCCACATGTATATGCTCCCATGCCCAAATTTATATTAAATGGATGCAACTAGCAATCTTCGCCCTATTTGGTTTTGTAGCCTCTGATAACTCCCTGTATAGATAGGCCAACACTGTGCTCCCTAACCAATAAGTGCTGAACACTTCAATGTTCTCTAGTAATGGGAGGTATTGGAGATGTTTCTCTGATCCTGAAGTAAAATTTCTCAACTTTCATTTCTTTAACAATTCATACACTAAGCAAGCATATAAGAGAAATCAAGTAACAAAAAATTAAAGATGATAAAGAGAACAAACCGACGATGTAAGATTTGATCTTCGCTGTTGTTGCCACGGGTAAAACAACGGAGAAGCTAAAATTGCAAAACATAGCTACTGCACACAAGAGAGGGCTGCACATGGGAGAAAAGGTAAAGGGAAAGGGAAAGGGAAAACTATGATAACAATTACCCGTTCAATTTTATCACGCCACGCGATGCAACCCCTCACCCCGAGCCGGCCCCCACGAATCCTCTCGCTAGTTCGAACGGCTCGCCAGTCGTCGCTCTTTCGCACGATTTTGCCAGTCGTCGCCCTTCCGCACGACTGGGCAGTCGTTTGGCTTCTGAACGACTCGCCAGTCGGCCCCCTTCCATGTGAGTCGCCAGTCGGCCTCCTCTGCAAGATTTCGCCAGTCGTTTGGCTTCCGAATGACTTGCAGGTTTGACCCGCCCGATCAGCCCACCCACCTTGACCAGCTGTGCTGCCACGGTGGCTGTCACGGTGGAGGGGGATGACGGGTGGCAAGCAAGTCGTTAACAAAGATAACGACTGGTTTGCCTCCACTAATTTCCTGTTCAACGTAATCTTTTTGCTTATTAAACTTCATAGCATATCACTTTTAAAAATTTGTCCAATGGAAAATATGTAACCATATCTCATAAAGTTTTTAATATATGGAAGTATTTATCATCAGTTATGGAGGATTTGGTAATACATGACAATGTGATCTAATCTTTTTATACAAAACAAGATTGAGTGTTATTTTAGGCTAAGAAATAGTTGTCTTGGCTTTGTTTGTGACAGCTTTCTTACTGTCTTCTAAAGCAGTAAGAAAGTCGTCCCAAACGAAGCCTTTGTTGGAGAAATAAAGAAATTTAAAGTGGTGTGATTTTTGTATTTATTTCAATTCTGGCTTCTTATAAAATTGTAGAAGAATGTCTCTATTTATTAGATATTATAGAGGGTTATTCATGCAATAAATGAGAGTTCTATCAATTACAAGAAAGTTCTATATTCTATGGAGAACAAGAAAATTGGAGGCTTCTACTAAATATAAGAAAATTTTGAGAGACTATGATAATTATTTTTTTAGCTATTTATAAATTATTATATTTTTTATCAATTATCAATCTATTTTCATATCTTGTGTTCTTACTTGGAAAAAAAAATGCATCATATATATTAGAACCAAGGGTGTACATGAGTTAAATTTGAGCAAGCTCTAGTGTTGTTCAACTCCTTGTCAAGCAAACAAACTAAAATTTTTAATTGTTTTTGGCATATGAACTTAGCAAGCCAAGTATAGGTTGTTCAAGAACTTATGATATATTTGAAAGTTTTATATAAATTATATATTACCACAATATGTTTGTGTGTATGTGTGTGTGTGTTTGTGTATAGATAAACATAATCAATTTACCACTAAGCCTCAACCAAGCCCAATCAAACAAAGGCTTATTTGTATTTGACTTGTTCAATAAATGAACTTATAGAACAAGTTGAACTCTTAACTAATCATCAAGCCAAACACAAAGAGCTTTTTTTGTTAACAGCCCCAATGAGATCCCTTGCACAAATTTCTTCAAAAACTTCTTTACATGATGTTTCGCCTTATTACTTATATATATAAGCATAGCATTTACACAATATTTACAATCTCAGTAACTCTCAATGCAGGAGATGAGGCCCTCTCCTACCTCCCCAATGTCTCCTCAACCCACATCGCCAACTTGCTCCCAACTGCCACCACATTCGACATTCTAAGAGCATTCTCCCGCAGCTATTACTGGTTCCACCCAGCTCACAGTCTCCTCACAACCTCCTTCGATAAGCTCGAGATCTCAGTCATGGAAAAAATCAGATCAGAATTCTCCATCCCAATCTACCAAATTGGCCCTTTGATCCCTCACAATCTCCTCTCCCCTTCCCCTAAACCAACCAATCCTGACTTCTCCCCTTACTTTTCATGGCTTGACTCACAACCTAATTCCTCAGTTCTATATGTCTCTTTGGGTAGTTTTCTTTCCATCTCAGACCATCAAATGGAAGAAATCGCCATGGGGCTCATTCAAAGCAAGGTTAAGTTCTTATGGGTTTTGCGAGATAAACTTTTCTGTGTGGATAAAGTTGATGAAGATACAGGCTTTATTCTTCCATGGTGTGATCAGCTCAGAGTTCTCTGTCATTCTTCAGTTGGTGGGTTTCTGACTCATTGTGGGTGGAACTCGACGCTGGAAGCCATTTATGCTGGAGTTCCAATGATCACTTATCCTTTGTTTTGGGACCAGCAACCAAATACTAAACTTGTTGTCGATGATTGGAAGATTGGGTTGAGGCTTAAAGAGAATGATGAGGAGACTGTGAAGAGGGAGATGATTGTGAAGAAGGTGAACAAATTGATGGATTTTGATGATGAAGCAAGTAAGGGAATGAGGGAAAGGGTTGCTAGGTTTAAGGAGGTTTGTCAAGCGGCTTTGGAAGTTGGAGGATCTTCGCAGCAGAATCTGGATGAGTTCTTACAGCAGGTTAGTAAAAGGTTTAATTAGTTTATTTTGTTAAATATTTCTGGCAGATGGAAAAGAGTTGGGTGTGATGAAATTTTGATTATGATGGATTTGAGTTTGTTTTGGGATTAATATGATGTTAGAGTTATTGGTTATTGATGTATTGCAATCATCTTATAATAAAATTAAAAATTTTAAAATTCATTTTGGTCTTATTTTAATTTAATATATTTTGACCTAAAATTTCTTTTTTTTTTAGCTGGAGCTAGTGATGAACTGTTTTTGGTATCATAATTTATGGTTGCTTATTGGAATTGTTTTTACCTATAAAAAATGCATTTGGTTTTGCATTTTCTTTGGTTAGGGAATGATGAGGGAACTTCCACAATCCATCATATCATAAATGGGAATTCTGGGAGTCACACATTTTCACTAAAATTTTCTGCCTAATTCGCATATAAATATACATAATTTTAGACTTCATTTGGGACAGCTATTTTATTGCTTTACAACTTTTTAGTACAAAAATTTAAAATTCAAAAATTTTTTGTACTAAGAAGCTACTTCTTACAACAGCTTTCTAGTACAAAAATTAAAATTTTTGTACTAAAAAGTTGCTTTAAGAAGCAGGAAGAAAACCGTCGTCTCAAACAGAGCCTTAATATAACCTTCACGTCTACCAACATTTAGTGTGATGCATCTCAAGATCATAATAGCATCCTAGGAATAGTATTTTTTTAGACTTTACTATTGTGGATTTGCTCTCTAATAGATGGTTTTGTTTTTGTTTGTGAGGACAAGTCCTTATTCATTAGCTTAGGAAAAGGCCACTTGACTTTCACTAATCTCTTGATATTATCACTTACAGGATTGTAAAAAATTATTACTAATCTCTTGAAGCAAATATAGAGAGAGTGTAGAATGACTAGATTAGTGGTTAGTTAGAACTACTTTAGTTGAAGTCATGATGGTAGATGTTGATTGCACTAGCTTGTGCTCCTTATTATACAAAATTGCCTTGAAAGGCCTTTATTTTTCAATCTACACGCCTAAGTATTTTAGGACAAATAAAAAAAAAAATTAATTATAAAAAAAGGTTAATAAAAAAAAATTTAAATTAGACCTATTCGCCTATTTAACAAGCAATTGGTCAATAACATGGCTTGCAAGTCACCCATTAAACGGATAACTTGTGCTAATGTGATTTTTTTTTAAATGAAATGTTGATGGATGATAAGCTTTTAAACCTTTTTTTTAAATAATTCTAAGAAAATAAATTAAATAAAATTTAATTTTAATATTTGTTATTTATTATTAATGATTTTAAAGTTGGTATTAAAATTTTGATGAATTTTTTTTTAATTCCTAAAAATATTATATGTTTAATACATAATATTATATGAATTTTTTATTTAGCTTTAAATGCCAATATCATAATTAGTTGGGGACTGGCTAATAAAATATATAATTTAAAATTTTTTCAAGTTAACTATTTTATTTTAATAGTGAGATTTTTTTAAAAATTTATATTTATTATTTGTAGGTAATGATTTAAAATTTATTATGATTGTCGCTTCTTAAACTAGAGACTAGCTTTAAATTTTTATAATTTAGTGCCTTTTTTTATAATCTTAAAACTAAATGTGCATTAAATATAGACAAATATCTCTTATGTTTTCAACTTATTAATAAGTTAGTAATAAAAATTGGAATTCATAAAAATATTATGTATTAAAAATAATAAAATATTTTTTATATTTTAACATTAGAAGTAAAAAATATTTAATTATTTTTATGCATATAAATTTTTTTGAAAATTTAAAAAATAAATTTTATGAAAATTTCAATACTAAATTCGAAATTATTAACAATACATAACAAATATCAAAATTAAATTTATTTATATATTTTCTTAGAATTATTAAAAAACAAGCCAATGGGGCAACTAATTTTGTTTTTAAGGATGAAGATCAAAAGTGCTCTCATTAGAAGAGGATATTTAATAAAGGTAGATGTGATGTTTTGATAAACTTTTCAATAAAGATTATGAGAATACAATTGAATGCTAGAAAGATACCAAATGAGTGGAGGAGTGTGTTGATTCATATTTTTAAGAATAAAGGTGATGCATAAAAGTGTGTGAATTATAGAGGAATTAAGTTAATATCATACTTTAAAACTTTGGGAGAGAGCTATTGAGCATATGTTACGACGTGATATTAATGTTTCTCAAAATTAATTTGGATTCATGCAGGGTAGGTCTACTCTAGAAGCTATACCTTTGAGAGGTATGATGTAGAAGTATAGGGAGAATAAGGAGATTGATTTAGTGAAAGCTTATCATAAAATTCTAACAGTAGTGTTATGGAGAGTTTTAGAAAAAATAAAGGGTTTAATAATTCTTATACTTAAGTTATTAAGGATATATATGTAGGAGCTATTAGTTGTGTTCAAATATGAGGAGACTGGACCAAGTATTTTCCTATTTTAATTGGATTACATCAAGGATTAGCTTTAAACTCATATCTTTTTACTTTAATCATGAATGTTCTTACCAGACATTTGCAAGAGGATGCACCATAATGTATGCTTCACCACCGGTGGCCACCCACCATCATTTGCATTACATTAATTTTATTTCAAACCAAAAAAAAAAAAAAAAATCATGCATTTCTTGTACAATCATCCAAATAACTCCAAAATATTTTTTTCTATACTATATTCCTTTTTCAGGCATCAAAACAACCCCTTAAATGATATCTAAATAAAAAAATAACGATCTAATAATTATGAATAATATAAATTTATAATTAAAACTAAATAGAATTCATACCAAAAAATATTTTATAATTTTAAATTAAAATATCCTAGATCATTAATTTTAATTCACATTTAATCTAAATTCATAAATTCAATATAAATAACTACTAATTTATATTACGTTTTTAAATATAATTTACATTTATATATTACTTTTTTTAATTCATACTACATTTATAATTAAAAAATTAATAAATAAAAACCTAATTATTATATTATATAATTAAATAACTAAATAGATAAAAACTGAAACATAATTTTTTTTACACCAAAAATTAAATTAAAATTATATTTAAATTTGTATTGCAAACTTGAGAGCTTCACTTCTACTATTTAATCATACAACACTGGACAGTTTGCTTTAATATTATTTATATAACTTTTTTTTTTGGTTTATAGGAATAAACAAGTCATGCATGCTAGTCATTTTATAAATGATTATTTAAAAATTTAAAAGACTTTAAAATTAAAATATACAAATTAAATTAAATTATTAAATTTAGGATTTTATATTAAATTGATTAAACTAATCTATTTAATTATATAAATGAGGCAATAATTAAACGAGCCGATTCTTAATCTATAAGTGGACCAATTCAACGATTTGGCGGTTAAACCATAGTTTCAAAATGGTTTTTTCAAGTTCAGTGTGAAAATGATTCTAGAAAAAAATTCGAACCGGCTAACTAACCGATTCCCAATTGAATTGGTCATCAACCTAATCCAATTTTAAAACAAGGGTTAAAACCAAAAAGCCCAAGCACACAAAGATCCATTTGGGGCAATTTTATTATTATTTTAATATTCAAACAACATCATAATTTCATTTGAATATTACATTCTTATCATTTTTCAAAAATATATATAGTGAAAATTATTTTTTACAATCAGAATAATAAAGTAGCTTTCCTCACAATAAACTTTATAAAAATTTACGACCACTTCCCCATAGCAACTTCACAATAAACTTTATAAAAAATTAAAATCAGTCTCAAATAAATACTTAGGGAGCAACAAAGGCTTCATGAGAAAGAACTATTTAAAAAAAAAATTAAAACTTATTTTCAATATTTTTTAAACAAATCATAATATTTTAAAAAAACAAAATTATAAAAGCAAATAAACAAGCATAATTTCCTATTTTTATAAGTTTTTTCAAAATAAAAACATAAAATAATTCCAATCAAGACCTAAACTTCTTTTACTTGCTCAATGATAACCATAAATCAAACTCTAATCAAAATGAAGACATGCATTACTGAGCATCAAGCACACAGTATTAAAATAATAAAAAATGCTAAACAGAAAAATTTTAATAACTAAGAACATATACATATATATATATATATATATATATATATATATATTCTTTGAAGAAACAGGTAGGGGATCATACAGGTGTTGAAGTGACAGAATCTGCTAGCTCCTCCAAGAGCTCTTTCTGCTCCAGTGCTGCACAAGACTGCACCAGAAATTTTAAATAAACTAGAGTTTCTTTAAAACTAATTCCACCAGACTTTTGCTCAATGCTTGGGGGTTTTAGCTACACACCACTCTATAATACTTACATCTTGATATTTATATTTATGTTGTAACTTAGTTTCTAAATAATATCAAACTATGTACATGGAATAACATGTTTCACTTCAAATATGTTATAGTTAGTGGTATTTTTGGTCATTTAAAGATTATAAGTGTTATATAAATATAAAGATTTAGATATTAAATAAAAAATGCACAATAGTTTACTTTTATATATATATATATATATTCTGGATCTAATGAATATAAGAAATTGGAACTGAAATCTTCAATTTATACTCATTTAGGCTTCTTTCGAGATAATTTTCTTATTGCTTTCTAAAACAGCTTCTAGTACAAAAAAATTTAGTTTAAAAATTTTTTGTACTAAAAAACTGCTTTAAGAAGCAATAAAAAAGTCGTCCCAAATGAATCCCATGTGATTATGCAATTCTATGAACAAGTTTTTTTATAGTTTGGTTGGCTACAAGAATGAGGCATGTGATTATGAGGTCCGGTTCATTAAAATTTTTTAATTAAATTTTCAATGTGGAATGTGTAATTCTTTTGATTACGGTATAAATGTGATGGCCAAATTTCAGGGAAAGTTTAGCTTAAATTTTCTTCTCTTTAATGAACCCTTTCTTTTTGCCTTTTCCTCCTAAGTCTTTTGTTATTGGCTTTGTTGGAGTTCTAGATTTAGGTAAAATTTAATGCAAATGAGATTTTAATTGTTCATTAATTTTTTTGTGATTTTTTCTTATTAATTTTTTGGATTTGAACAATCATTATCTTATCATATATATATACACATGATAAGATAATGATTGCTATTAACCGAAGCGAGATGTGTATTTGGTTCTCTTTAATCTATGAACCCTAATTTTTCTCTATGTGATATATATATTCTTATATATGATAAGATAATGATTGCTATTAACCGAAGCGAGATGTGTATTTGGTGCTCTTGAATCTATGAATCCTAATTTTTCTCTATGTGATATATATATTCTTTATATCATCATAAGTGTATTAATAAGCCCAGACCATAAACCGTTTTGCATCCAATTGATATCAAAATTTAACATTGCATTATCATATTAATTAAGTTAATCAAATTGATAAATGAAGCAACTTAAATGGGATTGAGTTATATATTTAGATTAACACACAATAACTATCAAGAGGCTAAAAAGTACATACTTACATTCAATAATAAGTGTATTTTTAGAAAATCTTTAGAAGGACCAATAATTTGGAAGACTTCTTTAAAAAATACCAACTATGTAATTATGAAAAAGTTGAATTGTTAAAACAAAATTAATGGGACATGCTCAAATATTTTGGTTAAGTGTTAACAAGTAAACAAAATGAGCTAGCATGAAACATATAGTGCAACATCTGCCCCTCTATAAACATAGGAACCAAATGCATAAGCACTCTAAGAGTTATAAATAAAATAATTATAGTATGTTTGAATATTATGATAAGCTACCATGTCATTTAACTACATATGATTTGCCTCTAAAACTACTTTGCTAATAGTTTTGTTAAATTTCTTATGTGAGAGTTCACCAATAAGCTAAGCTACAATTCACTAAAAACAGTAAGATTTTATCTAAATGTTTGAATATTGAGAATGTTATGATCATTCTATTAGGACCATAACACCTATGAATCATGTCCCTAAAAAAAATAATGTCATCTCTACTAAAGTCTATGGCATGGACATCAACATAAGAATCATTTGTTAATTAATTTGATGATAATGATGGCACCATGGTTCATTAATATTCATTTGAGGGTATATTAGATGCATAATACGATTTGCAAAATATATTTTTATTTACGCAATATCCTATTGTAATATTGATGATATTTTTAATAATATTTAAATTTTAGAGGTTATATAAGTAAATATAAAGCTTCGATGGTAAGTATGTAAAAGCCCCTTATTTCTAAGTCTCTACGAGGCTAAGTAACGTGAAAGAATTTCAACTGGATAATATCCATATTCCAACGAAAAACAAACCTGCACAGCTGTCTCAATATCACCCGAAAGGAAAGACGTAAGCTCAAAATTCATCTTGAGGCGATGGTCAGTTACCCTGTTATCCTATAAAACAGACAATTTTTACTTATAAATATAACCAAGAACTTTTAAACAAAAGCAGCATAAAAAAAAACATGATTGGTAGAAATTCAAGTTAAGAATATAAAAAGGCTCTCATCACAATCTTAAAAAATTAATAAAAATTTATAACTACAAAGCGGAAAAGTTTTAATTTTACCTTGAAATTGTATGTTCTAATTTTCTCTGAACGAGCACCTGTACCAACCTGCATAATCCAGATAATTTCTGCATGATATACGATGACATAAAGCATAATTAAACTAAAATGTTAAGTAATGTATTAAACTTCAGTAGTACGCCTTTCTATAGGAAGTATAAACGTAGTAGGACGTGAAGGACAGTATTAGAGAGGAAATAAAGAACAGGGGATAACCAAAAACTATGCTATTCTGAATAACATATTGGAAAAAACATAGATAGGAAGAGATAAAAGAGGCTAACAGGAGGATAGACTGTGGCTTACTTTCTGGCTGGTCTTAATTTATTTGCTGGGTTGAAGAAGAAAGGATATTTCCATAGATTCAGATTGAGTTGGAATTGGGAAAGAGAACCCAACACCATTGGGCACTGGTATTAATTATCCTACTGAAATGAATATTAGTCCGACTTCAAATATTGAGGATCTAATATTATACAGAGGAACTTTTATGCCTGCAAAGTTACAAAGAGATATCTCTATGAATGGAGTTTTGGCATCACAGCCAACAGCAACAATTCCAATTTACCTCATGCAAGTCCTAGTTGTTGAGCAGATTCTGCTGTACAAGGTTACATTTGGTCTTCATGCAAAAAAGCTTACTTTATTCAATGGGGAGGCCATCCACTATCAGAAGAATCATGGATGACTTATAAGAAGCTTCAATGCATCTTCCATGACCTTCAAGATATTGACCCTCGGCTTAATTCTCCACAAGAGAGTTCCTCACACCATAGGAGCGTTGATGATGGTCATCATATCATTCAATGTCGACAACATGATTAATTAAGAATTCCATTTACTTATTTAGCAATTCTTATTTTGGAAAATTTTCGATTTTATTTTGTTAGGGTTATTTCCTGTATTGTTATATAATTTTCTTTTAGTCACTGGGCCCTTTCGTTATAAATATAAATCCCATGGGCTAGGTTAGATCATTGATTTGAGTATTGAATAAAAATTTGAAAGTTGTCTTAAAACCAATAGCTGATCCTCTCTCTCTCTCTCTCACACACACACACACACACACACACTCTCTCTCTCTCTCTCTCTCTCTCTCTCTCTCTCACACCTATTTTCTCAATGACGCCATTTCATTTGCTTACGTCCTAACTCAATTGATCACTACTCTGAAATTATACTAATTATCTGCTGGGTGTTATTTCATTGATCACTACTCTGAAACTATACTAATTATCTGTTGGGTGTTATTTCTTTTAGACCAATGGACCACTTTTAAGTTCATTCATCATGTATTGCTACTATATTGCCTGTTGGGATGGGCTTCTCAGTTTTCGTTACTTTTTGGAGTTTTCTCAACCGGGTAATGAACAATTCAGCTGTTGATGGCTTGGCCTATTACTTCTCTGGACTATATATTAAGATGATGGGTTCAATTGTTGCTTGGATTGCAATTCTTTGGTCATTTTGGTGCTCACAAGTTGCTCAAATGACTTAATTGTATGAAATTTGGGCTTTTCTCACTGGTGATGGTTGGCCCTTTTCCTTTGTGCTTCCAGAATGTTCTCTAGCTCTGAAAATTTTATTCTGCACTCAAAATGCTTCATTTCAATATGGTTTATCCATCTGACAGCTGGCATATTTTTTAGCTAAAGCTAGAGTGTGGGGACATCATTCATAGTGCTGGTGAAGGGGTGATGCATTAAATATTCCGCTGATACAAAGCATGCGGAAGTCCTCATATATTTCAGTAAGAGCTATTCATTATGTACACTAAATTTCTATATCTTATCTCGTGGCTCCTGAAACTTCATCCACTCTTTGTGGAAGATCCTCCTCTAAAACCGAAGCTTGGCTAATGTTCAGCTTATCTTCCTCTAAAGTGTTCACATATGGCTTGAGTGTCCTTGTGTTCATGTTTTTGAATTCTGCTTGTATGGTGAACCTCATATGTTATCTTGGAGATTAAAGAAGTTCATATGCCTCAGCCTTAACGCCAGTTTGTCATTCCTCATTGGAGATGATGATTCATTCTTCCTGATTTCAACTAGATGTCCTCAAGTTTCTCGTGCACTTTTTATGAAATCCCTTTAAGTAAAAAAAAGCTAAACTCTTGAACATCAAGATGCCTTTTTGTGTAATGATTGAAATTTCATTAAAAAACTTCAAGGTTAAGCGTGCTCGTGCGAGAGTAATCTTGGGATGAGTGACCTCCTGAGAAGTTACATCGATAAGATAAAATTGTGAGGCTATTAGGCCAAAGCGGATAATATCTCGATAATTAATAGTTTGGGCTTTTACAAAATAATATAGAGCAATACACCAGTTGTATGATAGAACTAAGTGTCATGTAAGATAAAGTGTTACGTCATGGCGGGAGCCACCACCTTTCACAATGAACATGCTCTTACTTTTTCTGAAGATGAAATCTCTAAGTTTTCATCATATTTGTCTTTCACTATCGTTGGCAAATTTTCTTGGGCTTGTCCCTATCTTGAGAATGTTCATAGATTCATGTTCAATGTGCGATTGACTGGAGATTTTTTCATTGGGCTTACTTGAATCTCATCATGCACTCATCAAATTATTCAAGACCTTTCTCAAGGAGATCATACTATGCGGACAAATTTTTAATGAGGGTGCTTAAGTGATGTCATCATTTTGATTGTTCCAAGAAACCACCTGTTACTCCAGTTTGAGTTGTTTCTCTTCGATTTTAAATCGCTATTTCAATCAATCTACTCTATTTTCTTTTGGTTCTATTTTTGAAAAAAAAAAAAAATTCCTCAAGTGAATGCTACTACTGTTCAGCTCTCCAAGTTGTCAATAGCTAAAGGTGCTAGTAGAAATTGACAGTACCACCCCTTCAAAAAAGGAGAATTTGATCGGTTCCACTACTCAGGATTACTAGCAAAAGATAGAAATTGATTGCATTCTTTCATATTGTTCTTCTAGAAGAATTTTTTGTCATTACCACACAAGAATCTTCAATGCTTGAAAAATATGAACATCATCTTTTTTTTTTTATCATGGTAATCAGGATTTGGAGGAGCATTCAAAATAATCAAAGCGTATCTTCAAATGTTGTGGTTGCATTTTGAATACTTTTGATTTGATTTATACACAAAATTTTGAACTTTAAATTATGTCATGAAATCAAGCCTTCCCTAGTCATCCTTAGCCCAAAAGAGGTAATTGTTACCTCATCTGCATGCAATGTCATTTGATCTAAATCCACCAGATACATTAGCTCCCCATGACCATCCTGTTTGTTAGGGATATTGGTAATCTACATTCACAGTCCTAAAACTCTATTGTTAGTAATTTCAAGTATAGAAGAGCAAGTGGGCAAAATGTTTGTTTTAAATTCTTTACGTCATAAGAGGTGGATAGAAAGAAAATCATATCGCTACTCTCCAAGACTTACTAGACTTCAAGCAAGAGGCTATAAATGAGGACTTCCGAGGTTATCCTCTTTCATCATAAAGACTACACTTGTTATATAGAAATCTTTGATGGTGTATTTTGATTTTTTTCTAATCAACTAACTATTCTCTAAAATTGCCTGATGTTGTATTAATTTTATTGATTGATTATAAAATTTGCTCTTAAAAAAACCCTTGATTGGGTTACTTTACTAAATTAATGGATCAACATAGGCTGAATGTTAAATTTGTTGTTGTATTAATTTCATTGACAAATTATTAAACTTATAAAAAAAAACTCCTGATTGGTTTGACATGACTAATTCTAATGGATCGGCATAGGCATAACATGGGTAAACCTTAAGTTGACCCTACATGACTGAGTCAACCCATTTGGAGTAAACTAGATGTTAGAGTCTTCTAAATCATATGTTGACAAACAAACATATTTATGCACATATGTATGTTAGCATGCAAGACAAGCATTAAAATGATTATATTTGCAGTAAAGGTTTTGTTAGACAAAAATTAGAACCTGCAATTTCCTTTGGTTTCTTATTGATGCCTGTTGCTCTTTTACTTTGATCTCGTAACTGCAAAAACAAAAGGGAAATAAACACACACACAAAAAAAACGGAACCAATAAAGCAGACTAATACACTTCCATCTAAGCATTGCAAACTTGATTAAAAAGCAAATGTCAACACGCATAGACTAAAACATCCAATTTTTAGCAGCAATCAACTTGGTGTGACAATATTAGATTCTAAGAAAAGTAAGTGGTTTGAATACCTCTATATATTTTGGAAGTATTTAAACAATTTTATCAAATCTGTGTCCTAATAGCTGAAGCCTCATGTTCCTCAAACATCCATTCAATGGGAAGCCAGCTGGTGCAAATGAAAGGTTCCCGTTGACATTAAGTGCAAGAGAAGATACGAAGTTCAGGGAAATTATTTTTGGCAGCCATTACGGAAGTTGGAGAATTCGGCACTCAGATAATGTAGCAGCCACCGGAATTGCCCAGAGAGATAAAAGAGGATGAGGCAAGAGGCCGCACCAAATAAACCTTGAAGTTTACTAGAACGCAAATCCATGAATTTTTTATTTTTATTTTTATTTTTTTTAACGCAAATCCATGAAATAATAAACTATAACGTGGAAAATTAGGGTTTGGAAATGGTATGTTTTCTAATATGATGGACATAAGACGAAAATGTGGGATAGCATCACTGCAACCATTTTATAACACAAGTATCAAAAATAGCTCGTGGCGAAAAAATCTTTTGAAGTTATATCAACAGAAAGTACATGAAATTCCCTTTCTGGTGAGGCTTTTCTATGGTGAAATTCTTGAAGTTTTTCACATCAAAAAATTTTTATTGGAGAAAAAGTCCCGAAATAATTTCAAAGAGTTCCTATAAAGCCTGAAGGCATAGCAATTTTTCAAAGATGACTAGAACGAAAAATTCATATCGCAAAAATTTGAGATTTAAGTCATATTTCAGCGTACAAAATTTCATTAGAGCCCTTAAAATCTAAATGTATTAAAATTGTATTTTTTTTTAACTTCAAGGTTACTTGAAAAAAAAATTCATTAAATATAAATTTCAAACATCAAAATTTTTAGATGATCAAAGATTGATGAAGCAAGAATCTAAGTTAAGGGACATCCAATGAAAATATCACACATAAATAAAGAGAAAAAGGCTGTCAATTTTTTTTTTGCAAATCTGTAATTTCTTTAGAGGTTGCTCAACGAATGTTGCACTACAAAATCTCTAACCTTCACCACAATAAATCTTCTTCTTCATCGCTGCACAAAACTTTGATGAACAAACTCACAAACTCACATATGGTCGCGTTTAGGATCAAGTTCGGCCACAGCTCTTAACATAGCTTCCTCGATATCTTGTGTTTGGTGATCCTTGAACATGATTGAGCCCGTTTGGTGGTGGAAAAACAGATCTTCTCAACAATAATACATACACCATCTCTTCACGTTCACCTATGCATCACGCCCTGATCCGTATCTCGTTCACCCTACACTTGGTGTGAACCTTGATCACAAGAGCAATGCAATAGTCGCTCAATTTCCATGGCACAACGACTGTCATTTCCTATGCATTGTCTGTATCAGACTCATCCTTGCAATTGGAGAGAACCTCAGTCCCAAGAGGGATGCAAGAGACTTTTTTTGTGCACATAGTGCTATCTTCAGTCAAATTCAACCGCACTCAAAACGTGAACCCTTGTTTTGCAATTCTGTTGCAAAATAAATTGAGGCGCATGCCTCATACTTGTGCTTTGAGGTGTATGCCTCAATCTAGCTGTTTGCTCAAGAAAAATGACGCTTCGGTATGAATCCCGCTTTGCAGACATAGAATTTCATTCTCCTTAAGGCAGATTGTAGTTAACTAGACTTCTCTTGAAGATTGTATCAGGGTTTAGTTAGATCTGGGTCCTTCCTATGAGCGTAAGGCCTCATAGTTAATTACCCCTCTTATTGCATAAGAGAGAACTCTCGATTAAAAATGAAAAGTTTTAGTTGTTTTAGTCTCGTTTGTGGGGGATGAAGGTAGACCGGATCAAGATCGATGATTCTGTCATCCCGGGAATACCATAAATTTCAATCTACCAACACTATCAATCGTTGATTGTAGTGTCCACGGAATCTGATTAGAAGCTATGGGTTGCCTCCTCTCAGGGATACCGAGTAAACTGAAGTGGTTTGGTTATAATTTAAGTTTTATGGTATGTAAGTTGTGGTTTGGGGCTTATATCTATTAAATGCCCGTTAATTTATTTAGTTTGGAGCTCATAACTCCCTTTAAAAGTTGCCCAGAAGTTTGATTTAAGACGGGGCTTACGATTTCCCTTAGAAGTTGCTCGTAGGTTTAGATTTAGGTCGAGGCTCATGGCTCTGTTTAGGAGTTGCCTGATAATTTTGTTTAAGATGGGGCTTACAGCTTCCATTGGAAGTTGCCCATTTGTTTAGGTTGGGGCTTACGGCTTCCTTTGGAAGTTGCCTATAGGTTTAATTTAGAATGGGGCTTACAACGTCCCTTGGAAGTTTCCATTTAGTTTAGTTTAGGACGGGGCTTACGGCTTTGTTTAGAAGTTGCCCGCAAGTTTAATTTAAAACAAGGCTTACGACTTCCTTCGAAGTTGCCCGTTAGTTTAGTTTAGGACGAGGCTTACGGCTTCATTTAGAAGTTGCCCGTTAATTTGAATTTGGTCTAGGGCTTACAGCTTCTATTGGAAATTGTCCATTAGTTTAGTTTAAGGATTTAACACTTCACTTAGAAGTTTCCCCAAATAGCAGGTCTTATGACTTCCCTTGAAAGTGGCCTAATTGTTTGGGTAGATCTTACGGTTTCTACATTTTAGAAGTGGCCTGATTATTTTTTCAGTAGTTTCTTTTCCTGCTTTAGCACTATTTTTTAGCTATAATATTAGCAATGTAGTTTAGTTTACAGTATTAGTTTTCTTTCTTGCACTACACTTTTGTCTACAGTACTAGTTTTTCTTCCTTATACTGCAGTTTTATTTAGAGTACTGATTCTTGTTTATTTGTTTGCAGGAGTTCGCGCTGCTTTGGAGCTTACATAGGAGGAGCTTTGGAGCTTGGAGAGAAAGCATATGATAAAGTTCCAAGAGAAGTGCTATGGAGAATTCTACATAAGAAAGGGATTAATAATGCTTATATTCAAGTCATTAAAGATATGTATGTAAGAACTGTTACTTGTGTTCAAACACAAGGTGGTTTGACCAAGTATTTTCCTATTTCAGTTGGATTAAATCAAGGATCAACCTTAAGCCCATACTTTTTGCGTTAGTCATGGATGTTCTCACTAGAAATTTGCAAGAGGTTGTACCATGTTGTATACTTTTTGCTGATGATATTCTTCGTGTTGATAAGACTAGAGAGGGAGTTAAAGGTAAACTTGAATTATGAAGGTCAACCTTAGAGTCTAAAGGCTTTCGTTTGAGTAGATCTAAAACTGAATATATGGAGTGTAATTTTAGTAATAATAGATCTAGTGGGGGGATTGTGACTTTGGGCGCTCAAGTCATTAATAAGAGCACAATTTTTAGATATCTTGGGTCTATTGTTCAGAGTGATGGTGAAATAGATGGAGATATTATTTGTAGAATTCAAGTTGGATGGTTGAAGTGGAGGAATGCATCAGGCTTGTTATGTGATAGAAAATCTCTCTCAAACTTAAGGAAAAATTCTAAAAGATGGTAGTGAGACCTACAATGCTTTATGGTGCAGAATGTTGGCCATTAAAAGAGAAACATAATATTAAGTTAAGTGTTGCAGAGATGAGGATGCTCAGGTAGATGAGTGGCTTTACTCTTAAAGATAGGATACGAAATGAGCATATATGTGAAAAGGTTGGAGTAGCTTTAGTGGAAGATAAGATTAGAGAGAGTCGTCTTAGATGGTTTAGTCACATAAAACGGCGGCCTTCCGATGACCTGGTTAGAAAAGTAGATGTATTAGATTTGACTTATATTAAAAAAGATAGCGGTAGACCTAAAAAGATTTGGTTAGAAAATATTAGAAATGACCTTTCTTTATTAGATTTAGATAAGAATTTGACTCTTAATCGGACAGAATGGAGAGAAAATGATTCATGTAGCCGACCCCATATAGTGGGATAAAGACTTGTTGTTGTTAGTGTTGTTGTTGAGAGTCTGATTGATATTTTAGTTTTAGGAGTTTGGGTTTAGTTGATATGAGTTTGTACTTGGGTTTGTTTAATGTAAACACTTTTTTTATTGCATTTTTATTTTATTTTTATTATTATTCGATTAATTAATTAGTTAAATAAATTTTAAATTGGTTAATTAATTAAATGAGGTTTTGATTTTATTTTACATCGATTAATTAGTTAATTAATTAAATTAGATTTTGAATTCAACTTTATATTTAATTAATTAGATTATATTTTATTTTAAATTATTTAATTAATTGTATTTTTTTAATTTTAATTTGATTAATTAATTATTCAATTAATAATTTGTATTGGTTGATTAATTGTTCAATGAGATAAATATTTTAAGTTGATTAGTTACAATTAATAATTTAAATAATTAAATGAGATTTTAAATGAATTGTTGACTCCTATAACTATCCCGAAAATCAAGAATTTGATAAAGATGATTCTGCTCGAATGTGGATCACATCTTGATTTTTCTATGCAGTGGTTGAGAAAACATTCAAATGAAGAACTTCAACTTCTTATTGATGAAATTGATTTGTACAGAAACATTCCTTTTCTATTTCTAATGAGGCATGGGGGTATGGGAAAGATGACTCTCTTGCAACATGTTTATGAAGATGAAACGACAGAGAGATTTGATCTTAAAATATGAGTTTATGTTTCCATCAACTTTGATATAAAAAAAAGTCATTGCAGGTATGTTGGAATCTCTAAAAAAAAAGGAGAGAAGAAAAAGGTGAGTGAGATGGGAAAAAGAAAAATACAAAAAAAAAGAGAAGAGATTCTTTTTATTTTTGATGCATTTTGTAAATTTGCAATCGCCGCCGACCTCAAAGGTATGAATCTCTAAACTCAGATTTCCCATTCTCGTCGTTGGCAGCGGACCGGCAAACCCCCTACGCGCTCACGTAGCGTAGTAAGGAGGAAACCCGGTGCGAGGCCTACAACGAGGCGGATAATCATCTAAAAAAAAATCCGCTCTCGACGCTAGTGACGAGCGGGCAAACCCCCCACGCGCTCACGTAGCGTAGAGGGGAGGAAAACCGGTGCGTTGCTTGCGACGAGGTGGGTAATCCACGGAGCGCTCACGTAGCGTGAAGGGGATAAAAAACTAAGTACCCCCAAACGCTCATGTAGTGTAGAGGGGGGAAAGCAAACTGTGTTGTCTTTTGAACATGTACCCAAAGACCCCTAAACGCTCATGTAGCGGGCGGGGATTGAAGAAAGAAATGCCGCCGCGATGTCTATGGACATCTACCTGAAGCGCTCATGTGGCGTGGAGGGGAAGGCAGCCTCTTGGTTTTTCCCCTAAACGGGGGAGAAGTCGGGAGGCTGCCGAAATTTTCAGCGAAATTGAGGACATGAACTTGAACAAGATTTTGAATAATTTGGAACTTGACATCAAATAAAGAAAGATTTGAATCTAATTGAACTAAAAAAAAAAGATTTCTACATGAACCACAAATGACTTGAACTTGATTTGAATTTGAACTCAAGAAGAACACATGAACTCAAATTGAACAAGGTCCAAATTTGAACTTGTGGACTTTTGAACAGCAGGGGGCTATACTTGGACTCGATTGAACTCAAAGGACAAATGAGGACTTGTGAACTTGATATAATTGACTTAAATGAACTCAAATCCAAATGACTTTGAACTTAAATTACAAAGAGCTTGGATCGAAATGAACAACGAATTGAACTCAACGGACTTGGTGCAAGGAATTTTTGAACCTAAACATTGAGTACAATTTGAAATAAATATGAATTTGGACCTAATGACATAGAGCATGATTTAATTTGGCAAGATGATAATCATGCAAGCAAGGGTCAAGTGAGAAATGCAATGAAGTATTTATAGCTAATAATACAAAATTTTCATTGAAAATCAAGAGAGCATCAGTTGAATTGGATTGAAAATATTGATGGCCAATAATGTTGAGCTCACTATACATGTTCAATCCATCTTGCAAGCATAATTTGATCTCTAAATAACAAAAGATTGTGAATATGGCTTGATCACAAAGCCATGATATGCATTCTTTATAGCACGATATTAGATTCATAGCTTTGGATTAAACTCATCTCCAAGCAATGATCAATATGAGCATGTCTAATTTGATAGACAAATGTTATAAACCACATGAAGACGAGAGTGAAAGACTACAAATACAAACCACTTGTGAATAAAATTGAATGTGAATTATGGTAATATAACTAGCATAAGATTTCCCTAATGAATGTCAAGGGGTCTTCATGCTAGTTTAAATGAAAGTGTTAATAAACAAAAAAAATGTCAAGCCCATCATACATATTGTAGACCATTTTGAAGACAAAGAACTCACACGTTCAGCTTGCTTGCAAGTGATGAGAAGATCGTGAGAGCTAATGCTGACTAGCTTGAAAGGAATTTGCAAGTAAACTCATTAACTACAAGTTCTTGTAAGGAACTCGTCATCCACACAACAATCCACGATGCATAATGAACATGATAAATCCTTGCAAATGGCGACAATCCATGAAGTATAGATAGGAGAAGTATAATAAATGCAACAAGTCGTCTGAATGGAGATATCATCCGGTTGCAAGCAAGGTCATGAGCAAAGATCGTAAAGCACACAGGAGCAATGATGATAGGTTACAACATTTGCACCAATCATGTGGAAAAGATAGTAGCCCAATAGCAGAGCATATTAAAGAAACTTGAACCGCTCGTAGTCAGTGATGGTTGGTACGCAATGAAAATGATCACGAGTTGCTACGAAAGACCCATGCTACATCCAACATATCATTTGCAACTAGTGAAGAAAGACATGCAAGTGAACACAACAATTCACTAACCAACATGCGCAAAGAGATTAGCAATGAATGCAGCATCTTGCCAGCCAATAAGCAGGGAAGAATTGACAACGAATGCAATCACTCGACGATCAATGCCAATTTATAGATGAACTATAAATGCAACAAGTCTATCTATAACCAATACTAATTATCGCAAGGATGCAAATGATAGTTCCTACGAACATTGAAATGCATACAAGCAAATATAGGAGATTCCTTCAGTTAATACACATAAAGAAATCAATGACAAAGGCGGCGATCCATCGATCAATATATGTGGAAAGATGGGTGACAAATGCGGCTCAATCAGTGAATAACATAGGCATGCAAACGAATATATTAATTTTCCTGCAAGCAGCAACAGCAAATACATTGCAAGGATATGGGCTCCTTCATAAGCAGATAGAAGGCGTCCACAAGCTACAACGCCATGCCACCGGATCTGCAACATCCGTGCAAGCAGACAGAAGGCGTGTACGAGCTCCTAAATAGAACGTTGTATTCAAATAAGGGTCTTCCACACAGCTGAGCAGTAAATATTTCCAAAGTGCCCCCGCACGTGCACCTTAATTTATATACACATAGGGACACAAAAGGGGTAAATACAATCGTAACCCGCATGAGCCCCGGCGAGCATGTTATTGGTACACACGTGACGCCTAGGGATGCTACGTGGGTCCATAAATTTGAACCCGATCCTCCTAAACAGATAAATAGGAGTCGGCAAGGTTCAACAAATAATCATAAAATACCCCCAAACACCCGCATGGGCCCCGACGAGCGTGTTATTAGTACACACGTGACGTCTAGGGATGCTGTGCGGGTTAATAAGTGAATTCAAGTTCGAGCCCGATCCTTCTATCCAGGTAGATAGGAGTCGACACGGCTCAAACTATTAAACGAATATAAAGCCATGGGGTCGACTGAGACATTTGTTTTATACATTTATATTAGGCCTTCAAGACCTATAATCAAGAGAATTCACTTACAAAGGCACAAAGCCTACGAAACCCGATCATCTGTTGACAGCTCGATAGAGTCGACAAGGTTCAATTCATAATTGGAAATGACCCCAAACACCTCGATGATGGCCGCGTTGAATGCAGATCTCAATCGGAGGGGTTAATTTCAAATATTTCAAAATGCCCTCAAACTTTCACAACATTCAAGTATTTTCAAGTGACTTCAAAGTCACCCCGATGATGGTCGTGTTGAATACAAATTTCAACCGGAGGGGTTCATTCCAAATAATCCAAAAATATCTTCCAAACTCCTACAAAAATCCAAAAACTCCAAAAAATATTTAAAAATTAAAACTCATCCATCAAATCACTTAAAGCAAAATCCATCCACCCTCCGCAACAGTTTGCCGAGGTGGACAAATCTGAAAACTACTTCAGCTCACAAAGAGCTAATACCTGGTCGAAAATATCACTAGGATCCATTCTCAAACAATCTCCTGCCGGTTAGAGGACTAGCCAGCAAGGACGTGGTACTAGTCCTCTAACCGGCAGTTTCGCCGCTAAATGGCACTGCAGGATAAACAGTTATGACTCGGGGGCCCTCTGAACCAGGTGGTTGCCGCCAAATGGCACCATTATATTATGATTATGGCCAGAGCCCGTATACTCCCCAATGGCATCAAATCCTTGAGATATGAATCAATAGGATATGATCGAAAGGGCACAAAGCCCTCTGTTAGCTAAGGTGGATTTAAATTTGTCCCCTTAGACAAACACTCCCCCCAGGTCTACAAGGTCCCCTTGGATGAAGCAACCCATGGCTGCCGACAAGGATCCTTCTGTCAGGTTGGGTCGACTATCTCCTCTGACTAAGTAGAGCAGGGACCACGATGGCCCGGGACGACGGAACCATGGGATCTTGATCGGGTCCATCATCCATTCCCCTATCATCCGTTTTAAGTGCAAGATGGTACAATTTCCTGTTTTAAATATTAAATCTCCAAATCTTCCAATCTTCCAAATTCCCAAATTCTCCAAATTTCAAACATCTATGCTGCTACTATATGCCAGACTCACGTATCTCTACGTATCTGATCGACGACTAGCCTTAATCAAAAGTTCTCTCTCGTGATCGGGAGGGGTAATTAACTATAGGGGATTGCGCCTATAGGAAACCAGAACTCAGATCATAAAGTCCTCGTAAAATGAGGGCGAAATCTCTGGGTAGTGTCTTATCTACAAACCCATCTGTCTTCCAAAATTTACCTCAGAACTTAATTTCATTAAAACTCCCCCCGAAAGAAGCAAAAGCGGGCGGAGGCCGGGGCCGAATTTTTGGAGCCCACATGAATTAATTATTAAAATTCTCAAATTCAAATTATTCTCCAATAGCTCCAAAAGAAATTCAGCAGCCCCCTAGCGTCCCCTCCCTACGAGGGGAGGTCGAGACGGCACTTGCCATGATTTCTGCCAGCCCGGATCAAAGATAAGATGGTGTGGAATCTTTGAAATAGAAATCATCTCGCCTAGATCAAAGAACAATGGCGCGAGGTCTTCGATTTTAAAAGTCATCCTGCCCAGATTAAATATCAATGGCGTGAGGTCTTGAAATCACAAATCTTCCCGCCCAAATCAAAGATCAATGGCGCGGGGTCTTAAAATTGAATACCTGTCACTTATAATTAATTTATTTGATTTGAGATTTTAAAAAAATGTTCTCCTGAAAATCCAGCAGCCTTCTAGTGCCCCCTCTTCGTTAGGGGAGGTTAGGACAACACTTGCCATTAATTTTACCCTCCCGAATCAAAAATAAGATGATGTGGGGTCTTCAAATTAGAAACCATCCCATTTGAATTAAAGATTAACGATGTAGGGTCTTTAGATTGAAAATTTTACCACCTGGATCAAAGATCATGATGCGGGCCTTCGAGTTTGAAATTCATCCCGCCCAGATCAAAGATCAATGGTGCGGGGTCTTGAGATTTTGGCAAACCTGCTGCTTTACAATTGTATATTTGTATTCATTTTAATCAATTTTAAATTTAAAAATTTTATTACAATTCTCGGGTAGTTGAACAAAGAGGTGGGGCAATAATCGGCCGGAAACATGCTTTTGTAAACTCTCTAGCTACTGTAATCAACTAGATTGTGCACACAAATAGAACAGAAGCAACCAAGTAACGGTACGGATCTGCATGCTATTATGTGTTGGGGTCATATACAAATATAAGCAAAAACAAACCTACTCAGGTTTTGCTCAGACGCGAGTGTCTCGGACGAAGGAAGAGGTCTTGTGCACAGTTTGCTTGCAAGTAGAAAGGGAGTTCGGCCGGGTAGACGGTTTGGAAGGTATTTGTGCAAGAGTACTGGGCTCGGACAAGGGCGGTCACGCGGCTATTGGCGTGCTCTGGGCGATTACGCAAAGAAACTCGTGCGCGTGGGGGTGACACAGTTAGACGGAGGTTGTGCGGTCATATTGGAGGGAGTCGAGGTGCCACGAGATTTGGGCACAGATGGAGGTGACACGCATGTGGGTTGTGGGTCAGGAGTGAAGGTGTTTGACATGAAGTGGCAGATCCGGACAAATACAGGGATTGACGAAATGAGCGAGAGAACATAGCATAAGTTCTTCTCTGTTCAGTTTCTGTCTTTTTATTGAACGAGTTACCGAAGGAATGCATCGTTTCCAAAGAGATACCTTTATTAGATAAATAGAGCATCTCTTTTTCTTTTTTTTATTGGTCAACACTGGCTAAGGCACATCTCGCCTCATGTCCTTTTTTAATTATAAATATAAAAAAATAACTAGTTTTTAACTTAATCTAAACGCCTACAACTTCACATGGACCCGTCGGATCTAGGCCGTAGCTCCCATCCTTGACATCCAGCCGTGAGTTTCTTGCCACCAACTCGCCGCTACAGCCATTGGTGATCGCCAGGGGACGGTTGTCGTCGCAACCACATTTTCCTTCTCCTATTACATAATATATTTTATGTTTTTTTGGTATTGTGATGTTTGGATTTCAATTCTTTTTCACGTAATTTATAACTTGCCACTTTTCGTCTTGCGCAATTTGATTTCCATAAATATGACATTGTTATTTATCGTTCAATAGAAAGTTAACATGACACCCTTTAATATATTTAGTTAAAAATTACTTCTAACCTTCATTTTTACTTTGCGTAATTTTTAGATTTTGAGGCTTATGCATCGCCTCATGGACAAAAAATGCCTCAATGCACAATTTTAAAACTTGGCGTGAACCTTGATTCTATAAGCCTGATTATGGCTTTATCCAATGAAAGAGAAGGGTGCAACACAACCTCAAAAAGGGACAATTTCTTAATCCCGAGAGTGGACAAACACATGATATGTTCTTGAGTTTGTAAAGCTTTAAGCTAACCCCTCAGCCTAACAAGATACCATCATGCTCACAATTACACGTACAACCTTAATATAAATTCCCATGTCCAGTCCCATGTCCACTGACCATAGATACAACACAGCTATGATACCAAATATGATACAATATAGTAATCTAAATGCACTGCACAGAATAAGCCCATGCAATTTTTCTAGCATGAGATAATGAAAAATTAAAATAAATAGGGAAGAATGTTGGTTTTAATTTTTTTTGGTGTCCAAATAAGATGCATGCAGAGGCTAGCTCTATTATGTAAACATTGGTGGAAGTATTAAGCAATTACAACTAAATCTACATAGGAATAAATAGAATTCACCTTAAATATATACTCAAACTGGTCAAAAATCCTGTAAAATTAGAAGCAAACCCCTTTTCCTCATGCTTCCTTGTTATAAAACTAAAGTTTGAATTTTTGTTGTAGCAGAATATGATCACTCACCACTGCAGGCAAAGCAGAGCAAACCTCAAAGTTAACCTCTAGGACTGGGAATCACTAAGTTAACCTATTTATATAATAGACAAGCAACCTAAAGGTTACCACTGGAACCTTGAAGCTCAAATCTGGCTCAGGCCAATGGTACCATTTGTCAGATTATACGCTCTTTGAATACATTTCATCTGTCAAGTGAAAGTCAACCCAAGCATGCATATCTGTACCCATGCATTATAGGCATAAATCCAATGTTCAAAACATCCAAATTGAAAAACCATATAACCTCGCTACAAGATCACTCAAAGGAAAATATTGACAAAGAAAGAGGGGTGTTCAAAGCATATAAATTGAAAAACCGTAAGGCCTCACTACAAGATCACTCAAAAGGGAAATAAGGACAATGCAAAGCGCATTCACTTGCCCCTGGAGTGCCAAATCAGACACTGTCACCAGCACAAACTAATGGGAGAGATGGGTTGATAACATTGGATAAAAAAAATGCCATGGAAAAAAGTTAGTGCTGCCTGGAAATAAAGAAGGCCATTTAAGGATGGAACTGGTTGCCTAGTTTGACGAAAGGATTATAGAACCCTTCAAACACGTCCCATCTAAATAATGACAGATCATTTAACACTAGGACCATATAGTGTGGACTTGGATAATGGGAGATTTCAACAGAAAATGGGAGGTGAAACGGCAAGGTTCAGACAACTTAGATCATCGGAAACTTACAGTTTTGCACGAAGCAGTTGAAGGGCACGACTCTTGTTCTGAAGCTGCGTTCTTTCTTCTGTACAGAAGATACGAATCCCTGTTGGTTTGTGGAAAAGATCAACAGCCGTCTCCACCTTGTTGACATTTTGCCCTGCAACGGTTAAGTAGCAATAAATAATACCAAGAGCCTTAAGAAAACAATAATAATAGGTAAAATACTAAATTTGTAAACAGATTGAAGTGATAATAGTGGTTTTGCATTATTGTAAGGAATTGTTTCGATGGTAATGACAGTTTAGTCTGAAAATACCTCCAGCGCCTCCAGATCTAGCAGTTGTCAGTGTAATGTCCTTTGGATCAATAAACACATCTATTTCATCTGCCTGTAAAATAACAACAATATTATAAGCCAAAATGATAATTTAGTGGTGCAAAAACCTTTTTTTTTTATTGCTTTACTATTACACTCCTGCCATAAAGCAGGAGCCATTTAGCACTATCAAGGGTGAGCGCTACTACTGGAGATACAATGCATGATATGGCAAAATAAATTTATTTTTAAATTGAAGTCAAGGAGTTCAGAGGAAAAACAATAGCCCAAGCTCACATTGATATATAGAAAATAAGGCTAAAGGTGAAAGTTAGTCACACTGTTTTCAACATGAATGAGTGAATAATAATGATGTGTAATACTGACCCAAGTAATTGGGATAAGGATAATAACGAAGAAGGTGATATTTTACTATATTTAATTAAGATGATATTTTAATGTTGACCCCTATAACTACCCCAAAAAATCACAAATTTGATAAAGATGATTTAGCTCGAATGTGGATCGCATCTTGATTTTGCTATGCAATGGTCGAGAAAACAATCAAATGAGGAACCTTAAGTTCTTATTGATGGATTTGATTTGTACAAAAAACATTTCTCTCCTATCCATGGTGGGGCATGGTGTTATGGGAAAGACAACACTATTGCAATGTGTTCGTGGAGATGAAATTACAAATAAATTTGATCTTAAAATGTGGGGATTGTGTTTCCAATAACTTTGAGGTAAAATAAAAAAGAGAGCCATTGTTGGAGTTAAAAAAAAAAGGGGGACTTTAGGATCTCCATTGGCAGTTAAAGTCATTGGTGGTGTTCTGAAGGATAACTTGGATAAAAGGGCATTTGGGGATAGTTCTAGAAAGCAATTTACTTGGTCATAATTCTATTAATTCCATCTTACAATGGAGCTATAAGATTCTATTAAATCATCTACAAGATTGTTTTGCATGAGATCAGTCAAAAGGGACAACCGGCACCCGAAATTAAAATGCTAGGCTGATCAAATGACGACAAACAGATTGTCTTTAGGTATGGAATGCTGTCAACCTATAAAAATTAAGTCTTGTTTATTCAATTTGGAACATCCAGAATGGTGGCACGGATCCTGAGGCAACAGCACGGATTTCGAGAAAAATCAACCTCGCCACTGTCCAAATGATGTCCGGTCACGAAACGGATTTCACCATTGCGATCGGAATATCGCAAATACTCAAAAACTACATTTTCTATGTTCAATTTGGGTCATTCGAATTGGTGGCATGAAGCCCGAGGCAACACGCTTATCGAGGAAAAGAGGCCTCGGCATTGCCCAAACGAAGTCCGATTGCAAAACGGACCTCGTCATTGCATTCAAAACATTACAAATACTCAGGAACTACATTTGGGGTTATCCAGATTGGTGGCACGAATCTCGAGACAAAACATAAATGTTGCTCAGCGCTACCCAAATGATGTCGGATCGACAAACAGACTTCACCAGTGCGTCCGGATCGCCGTCAACACCCTAAATACACTACCAATTTATTCAGTTAAAGTGGTGCACGCAAATCGAGGTGATCCCCATGCAAAGATATACAAATTTGTATCCAAATGATGTCGGATCGACAAACAGACTTCACCAGTGCGTCCGGATCGCCGTCAACACCCTAAATACACTACCAATTTATTCAGTTAAAGTGGTGCACGCAAATCGAGGTGATCCCCATGCAAAGATATACAAATTTGTACCCAAATGATGTCGGATCGACAAACAGACTTCACCAGTGCGTCCGGATCGCCGTCAACACCCTAAATACACTACCAATTTATTCAGTTAAAGTGGTGCACGCAAATCGAGGTGATCCCCCATGCAAAAATATACAAATTCGTGCCCAAACAACATCCGATCGTAAAATGGACTGCGTCGTTGCGATCGGAACATCGACAATACTCTAAATCCACTATCAATTTGTCTAATTCTGATATTCGACAAATTTGACACGTTAAACGGAGTAATCGGCACGCAAAACGAGTCAATCGGCACGCAAAACGAGGCAATCGGCACGCAAAATGAGGAAACACGCAATTCGAGGCAATTTTGACCTGATTAATGCGTCTTTGTCATTCTAAATTAATGCAAGAATGACCAAAACATTAATATAGCATTAACCCAATGAAAATTTTATAAAATATCAGATGCTAAACAGGGAAATGAGATCAAATCCATTAAATGCATATCAATGTATTACCTTATTTGTCTCTGTGTCGTGGCTGACTTTAATGTACAAATTTTGCCGTCAAAATGAAATTGAGAAGACTAGCGCCTGCTTCCTCTCTCAGCCCGTCAACAGCAAGTATCCCACGTCCAAAGCTTCCTCCAAAAAAACCTCCAAGGCCGATATACACCTGCTCTTCACGATCCCTCCAACAGCTCTACCACCAGTCGCAAGCCACACTAAGAGTCTTCCTTCTGTTCGTTTCCTGTTCGTCGCCCGTTCTTCCTCTTTTCTGTTCGTCACTTGCAAGAGGCCGAATCCCAAACAAGTAGAATTTGGTAAGACCACTAATCACACATTCAGAAACTCTGATTTCCTACAGCAGCCAGTGTTATTACAGGAAGCGAACACTCCAGCGAAAAAAAAAAGGGACAGTCCACTAGCTCTTGCTCGATCCTTTCTCCTTCCAGCTGACTCCATAGTGTTCTATACTTAAAGATTTCAGTAGAGTCACGTGGGACATCTGCTGAGCTAGTATTCATTTAATTTTCCTTTTACTTTACTGCTGCAGCGATTTATTCTCTCCTGACACCTCCACACTAAGAGTCAAACAGCTCAATACAAAAGCAACAGCATTTATTTCCACTCACATGTTCACAGCAGCTTTTTCTTGTCTTTTACTTTGTTTTTCCTGTCTTCTTTTACTGTAAAACTGATCTCTGAAGATTCCTTTATAGCAGCAGGCCTTTTTTTTTATTTATTTTTCCCAATATCCACCTACATTCCTTTACCCCATCCAAACCCATTAGTTTGTCAAATCTAGCCCGTTGCAGTCTTCACTACTCCCATACCCAAATTGTAGACCCAAATGAGCAATGCAACCCATTCCACATAAAGAATCAGCTTGCTTCCCCAACCCATTTCAGGTTACTCACAAGTCCATTTCCCCTTTATCATGGGCTAACAGAAAGAGGCCACTATCCTATTTCAATAGTCCATATAGGCAAATATTCCAAAGTCCACTTTGCAACCCATTTCACTACACTCCAAGGCCCACAATAGCTCTCCAAAACAGCCCAAATAGCAGCCTCTTTACTCCACAAATCAGCCCATTTCACTACTCTAAAACCCACTCAAAACTTTCTGTTACAAAACAACCACTCAACCTCTTGCGATCCAAGTTCGCAAACCAACAATCAAAAGCCCATTTAAGCAAGTAGTGGAATAGCCATCTACAGCTCAAGGAAATCAGCCCATTAGCTTTTAGCCAAGATCCTATACCCACTACTCTAAACAGTAATCTGTTATAACCAACATAGTTCCCATATTCCCAAACAGTGAGTAAATTTCTTCTTTTTTACTACTAACTGTTGTTGCTGATTGTTGACCTCTGGACAGAATACAAAAATAAAAAAATGGGAAGATTTAAATCATTGCATACCTGCTGCAATCGGCGCCCCATCCCTCTGCAAACGGCGCCGCTCAGTCACTTCTCCCGCGTGCGAAGACTTCGCCTCGATCGTTACTCCCTGATGTCGTTAAAAGGAGACCGAACTCCTCAAGGAATTCCCATTCGCTATCCACTTCTCCTCCCACGACATTTCTTCCTCTCCTCTCGGTAAAATCCCGCAAGCAAGCCAGCCCCAAGCCTCCTTTCTCAATTCGCAAGTTCTCCGATCCCTTCCACCTCACGACCTCCCGTCGACTCCACAAGTCCCGAGCTCAGAGAGAGAGAGAGAGAGAGAGAGAGAGAGAGAGAGAGAGAGAGATTCTTCCCCATACCTCTTCTCCAAGCCGATCCTCCCCTGCCCTAGCCGAGGACCTCCGCCCCCTTCGCCGACCTTCTTTCCTGTCGGATCGGGAGATAAGACATTTTGATCGGAAGCAACAAGGGAGCCCGCCGCTGTGAAGGTCCCTTTCTCCCTGTCGTGCGTGCAGCTACTCCGGTTCCTTTGTGCGGTCCGACTTCGCGCCTTCAACGACGTTCTTTTCCTGTCCGATCGCAAGCAAGAATAAGAGCTCGTTGGCTGTGAAGGTAACCTCTCCCTTACACGTGCTTCTTCGGTCAAATCTCGCAAAGCCGCCGAATTCGTGAGAAAACAGAGAGCTTAGCTCTCTGTTTAATGGAACTTAACTTAAATCCTGCTCTAATCCTGTCCCAACCCTTTACAAATCCTATTTTAGAGGGTTTAACAGGTCTTGCCTGTATTAATCATAATTAATTATTTTCAATTTTGATTAATTATTATTAATCATAAATTAGTTATAATTAGCTTAATTTAATTATAATTAATTATTTTTAATTAGTATTAATTAATTATTATTAATAAATTAATCATAATTAATTAAATTTAATTATGATTAATTATTTTTAATAACTAATTAATTATTAATTGACTATACATTAATTATAGTTAATCAAATACAATTATAATTAATTATTTTAATTATAATAGCAAGATAAGAAAACGCAAATCCATCCTCTCTCACCTCGATCCACGAGCCAACACCACTACCTCGCCGGTCGTCAGGTATAAATTTTTGAACTCAAAACTCCGAGAGCCCGCCTCGAGGCTCGCAGCGCGACAAAACGACCACCTATACACGCTTTTCTTAGCGTGGTGGGAGGAAGTGCGTCGCGAGGCTTGCAACGAATCGGGTAATCACTTCGAGAGCCTACTTCGTTGTCTGCGGCGGACCGGAAAACCGCCTATACACGCTTTCTTAAGCGTGGTGGGATGGGACCCCGGTGCGGCGCCTACAACGAGGCGGGTAATCACCTCAAAATCCTATCCTCGGCGTTCGTGTCGAGCCGGCAAACCGCCTATACACGCTTTCATAAGCGTGGTGGGAAGGGAACCCGGTGCGACACCTACGGCGAGGCGGGTAGGCCCTATACACGCTTTTCTTAGCGTGGTGGGGACAACTTTAAGTACCCGCTCGCGGGGAAACAAATGCTTTTCTTTTTCAGGTACGTCGAAGACCCATACACGCTTTCTTAAGCGTGGTGGGGGATTGAAGACTTTACACGGCCGCGGTGTCCTCGAAAGAGGGCATCTACCATACACGCTTTCTTAAGCGTGGTGGGAAAGGCCCAGTTTTCCGTTATTTCCCCTAAACGGGGGAGATGCCGGAATGCTGCCGAAATTTCGGGTGAATCTGAGACCGTACTTGGACTTGTTTGAATTCAAGAAGAACACGTGAGAACTTGGACAAGAACTTGAACACCTGAACAACAAAGAACTCGCAGAATTTGAATCTAAAATAAAACTTGAACTCAAACCAAGAACTTGAAACTCCACATTTAGTAACAAGTGACTTGAACTTCATCCGAATTTGTGAAGACTTGAACAAAGCATTAGACACTTGGGACTCAAGTCAAAACTTGAACCAAAGGAGAAACAAGTGACAACGGATTGGATTCAAATTGAAACAAATGTGGACAACAAGGACGTGTGTTTTGAACTCAAGTGAACCAATTGAACTTGAATGATTGAACTCAAGTAAGAATTTGAGTTGGACCACATGATACTTGGATGAATCATATTGAGTTTGAACTCAAGAAGACCACAAAGAGCCTGAATTGAACATTAAATGGACTAAGTGCAAACTTAAAAGATGAAGAAATTCAGATTTGATTCAAACTTGAACTTGACAAAGAACATAGTGGACATGAATTGAACAGTTTGAATCCAAGCAATTTGAGGTGGACCACACGGGACATAGGACTTGAACTTGATTTGAATGCAAGTAAAGCTTGCAATTTGACTACAAAGAGTTTGACTCAAGTTGAATTCGAACTAAGCTCAATCAATTAACAATGGAGGGTCTCCTTTGAACTCGAATTGAACAAGTAAGGAGCTTGGACTTGAAAGTGAAACAGAGAACTCGGTGTGGACCACAAGGGATTGGATTTTAATTTGGCAAGCATACAATCACATCAGTGCAAATGTTGACCAAAGGCTTATATCATTCTAATGAACATACAAATGCTAAGTGACAATCATAATTGCTCAAATAAGAATAGATTGAAAGACTTATGGCTCTCTCACAAGCAACAATGTAAAGATCCTCAAACAAGTATTGGCCGCTTTGATCATTTAAATGCATTCAAATCGATATCATACAGACGAGCAAAGATTCACTGTAAATCTTGGTATGGAATTTTTGAACAACGTCGTTTGGTTTGTAAAAATCATATCGGTTGGAATGAAAACGTTGATAATGACAGTATCAAGTTCATCATGCTTGTTGTAATATGAACCTTTATTAATGCTACAATGTATCTACGATAATGTCCATCAAAATGCAAATGCCAGTTGACAATGATAACGACATGACTACCCATGTCAGGAGCCATCAAGTGACGTGATGAATAACCAATAGTATACACAATGAATGTGATGATTTATTAACATTCATTTGCAAGAAGTACGACACCCCTACAGTCAACAGTAATCTTGTGTCAAGCGAATACATCAATCTCCTATGAATTATTGTAGGAGACCCGTCACATGCAAGCAAGTTCCATCGTACACTGTATCGCGCCCACTGAAGTTAATGAGCATTATTTGACAAATGTGCTGTTAAAGATTAATGAAAAGCTTGGTGGCCTAGACTCGTAATTGGGTTTCCTAAACAATTCGATATATCTTCCATCACTACAGTTGTCAGTTCAAGGTAGTGACCATGGATCCATATACGAGTTCTGAGAAGACAAAGCCAGATCAAATCATTATAGAATGAATCTTAGTTCAACCAGATTTTGAACATTGAGGCGGGTAAAACTATTGAAGCTTGCAAGCTCTTCAAGGAAAAGTGGTTGTATACTCAACGTAGCATCCACATGCTGCGAGACTACAACAATCATGAACTTCCACAGGACACTGTAGAAGGCCCATCATGCACTCAACATATCACCCACGGGAAGCTATGGGAGAGCCACGATGAATACAAGCTTCTATGAGTTGCTGCAGATAATCTATTAAAGGTTCTAAAATACCCCTGCACGTGTGCACTTTAATTTGTATACACATAGGTACACTAAAAGGGGAAAATATAATCATAACCCGCATGGGCCCCGGCGAGCGTGTTATTGGTATACACGTGACGTCTAGGGATGCTGCGCGGGTCAATAGATTTGAACCCGATCCTCCTATGCAAGCAGATAGGAGTAGACAATGTTCAATAAATAATTATAAAATGCCCCCAGACACCCGCATGGGCCCCGACGAGCGTGTTATTGGTACACACGTGACGTCTAGGGATGCTGCGCGGGTCAATAAGTGAATTCAAGTTCGAGCCCGATCCTTCTATTCAAGTAGAAAGGAGTTGACACGGCTCGAACTATTAAATAAATATACGATCGTGAGGACGATCGAGATATTTATTTTATACGTTTATATTAGGCCTTCAAGGCCTATAATCAAGAGAATTCACTAACAAGGGCATAAAGCCTACGAAACCCGAGCCTCTGTCAATCACTAGACAGAGTCGATAAGGTTCAAAATACAGAAATATGAATGACCTCACACCCCGATGATGGCCGTGTTGAATGCAAATCTCAACCGGAGGGGTCTACACATATCATTTCAAATACCACCCAAATATCCAAAACTTCAAAGCTCCACAAAAATTCCCAAATCTCCAGAAAATCCCCAAAACCCCAAAATATTTAAAATTGAAATCAAACCATCCAACACTCAAAGCATGAAATCCATCCACCCTCCGCAACAGTTTGCCGAGGTGGACAAGTTAAAATTTACTTCAGCTCGCAAAGAGCTAATGCCTGGTCGAAAATATTACTAGGATCCATTCTCAAATAATCTCCTGCCAGCAAGGACGTGGTACGAGTCCTCTAACCGGCAGTTTCGCCGCCAAATGGCACTGCAGGATAAACGGTTATGACTCGGGGCCCTCTGAACCAGGTGGTCGCCGCCAAATGGCACCATTATATTATGGTTATGGCCAGAGCCCGTATGCTCCCCAATGGCATCAAATCCTTGAGATATGAATCAATAGGATATGATTGATAGGGCACAAAGCCCTCTGTTAGCTAAGGTGGATTCAAATTTGTCCCCTTAGACAAATACCCACCCCAGGTCTACAAGGTACCCTTGGACGAAGCAACCCATGGCTGCCAACAAGGATCCTTCTGTCAGGTTGGGTCGACTACCTCCTCTGACTAAGTAGACCAGGGACCACGATGGCCCGGGATGACGGAACCATGGGATCTTGATCGGGTCCATCATCCATTCCCCCACCATCCGCTTTAAGTGCAAGATGGTGAAAATTTCTATTTTAAATATTAAAATCTTCAAACCTTCAAACCTTCAACCTATGCTGCTACTATATGCCAGATAATTCGTATCCTTACGTATCTGATTGACGACTAGCCTTAATCGAAAGTTCTCTCTCGTTACCGGGAGGGGTAATTAACTATAGGGGCTTGCGCCTATAGGAAACCAGAACTCAGATCATAAAGTCCTCGCAAAATGAGGGCGAAATCTCTGGGTAGTGTCTAATCTACTATCTCATCTGCCTTCCAAAATTTACCCCGGAACTTAGTTCGTTAAAACTCCCCCTCGAAAACAAAAAAGTCGGGCGGAGGCCGGGGCCGAATTTTCGGAGCCCACAGATTTCTGGCGACTCCGCTGGGGATTGGTTTCTCTTTCCATCTTTGGCTAGTCGTCTCAGTGTCATAGTAGCAGCTATTTTCAACCCGGATTCAAAATTCTGAATTTTCTAAAATGATCATTTGATGAATCAAAATTTTAAAATGATCATTCAAACAAATTTATTAAGATAACGTATTTAGCAGTATTTTAAATTTGTATTGTTTGAATTTGCTCGCTAATGTTATCTATTTTTGTTTTCTATTCTGTGCAAGTCTCTGCATTTTTGAAAGTGTGGGGTGATGTATCAAATTTTGATCACTAACCCTTACCTTTCATTTATGCAGATGGATCTACAGAACACACCAATGACTGTCCAGCTGGGACAAGGAGCCAGGATCCAACTGGCGAACGCTATTATTGAGACAGGGAATGCTGGAGCTACCATCCAGTTTGGTAGCATTGACTTCCCCGCTGTTGTTGAAAGGGCCACCGCCATTCCTACGAATGGCAGAAATACTGAAGGGCCTGCTAGGAGGCCACGCCCTGCTGGAATTACCACTCGTCATGTGCACCTGCCGGCACGACGACTTGCTGCTGCTGAAAATCCTCGTGAGAGGATTTCTGTCTTTGAACGGCTGTCGCAGCCAGAAATCCCGGCCACCAAGAGGGTTGTAGCCGGAGGAAGGATCTCCGTGGTGACGACAAACACCACACATCTGCCAACCGGGTTACCTGCACCCGCGAAGAATACTTCTGAAGCTTCCTCATCTGGAGGAAAACTGACTAGGAGACAGAGGAGGAAACTGAATGCTGAGCTCCGGGCTCAGCAACAATTCTCAACTCATCCCTCAAATCTGTCGGCCCAAGAGCTAGAAGCGAACATTCCTACCCGGAATGGGTTCACAAATTTGAAGTGGGTTAAGAGGAACAGCTCAACTGGGGAGCTGAAGAAGTCATTCTGGGACCGACAGCCTGAAGTCCCACCTCCTCAAAAGAAGAAGGAGCCTGAAACTCTCTCAGCTCGAGTCTACAGAGTCCTGAAGACCGTGAAGGAGAGAGGACTGAAAAAGAGAAGGTACCAGCGGCCACTGAGGGTTGAAGCCAGGAGAACTCCACCAAGAGAGCGCCTGTCTCTTACTGTGGAGAGAAAGGAAAGAAAATACACCCCGCACGGTGAACATCGGGGTGTGACACCTGAACCACACATTCAGGGATCCACCGCCGAAAGGTCCCGGTGGAAGGGAAAACAAATCTGGAGGCCAAGGCCTCGCAGAGAAGAAAAGAATGAAAGAAAGACTGAGCTGGGCGTGACATCCGGTACTGCTTCCCGGAGATCCGCCCCCAGTTACAAACAACGTCAAAAGTGGGTCCAAAAGAAGGCCCACGATGACGCTCCTCCCAACAGTAGACACCTTGGAGAATCCTCCAGGGGATCCCGTCGCTCACCAACTCCTCCCAAGGAAGAGTCTAACTTCGACCGTAGCCCACGGGTCGAAGAGATCTTCCTGCCTAACCAAGAACCGGAGATCCAGTGGCGCCGCCGCTCGGAGATCCGAGTACTAGAAGAAGGAGAAGAAGATACGGGAGAAGAAAATATTGAAGAATACATGGAAGAAAATCTAGAAGAAAATATGGAATACATAGAAGAAGACTTGGAAGAGGTAAATAACACCTTGGACATGGAAGTGGTCTACATGGTGAGACACATCAATGTCGAAGAGGAGGCCTACTACGACGATGATGAAGATGACGATCGTTGGCAACCACCGCCTAGACAAGTATATCGGCGCCGCCATGAAGCCGGGTCCACCACTGGCAGAGGTGTCCATTCCCAAGAAGAGCGAGAAGAGGCTGAGGATAATCCCTTTGCCGACGAGAACGTCACACTCGCAGAAATGCAGAGACAAATGAAACGTCAAATGAGGGCAAAGGATAGGGAAATCTCTCAATTGCATGAGAAAATGACAGAGATGATGACCCAAATGACGGCAATGATGCAGATTATGCAGAGAAATGCTGCAGTCGGTCCTATGCCCAATCCTCCTCCGGATCCTCCAAACTTTCAAATGCCTCAAGTCTCGGGAGTCCAGGGCATTCCAGAGGGTGGTCATGAGGCTCAGAATACCACTCGCCAACCTACTCCGCAGAATATCGCAAGTACCTCCGAGCCTGTGACTGCTGCACAGCTCGAAGGGATCATTACAGAAAGGATCAGGGCTATTATAGCTATTGATCAGGCAGAGAAGCTAGTGGGTAAAGGTCGCCCGTACCCGGCAGAGTATGATCAAGTGCCATACCCGAAGGGATATTCTGTGCCAAAATTCAATACTTTTGATGGCAACAAAAATCCCAGACAGCACCTGGCGCAGTTCAAAGCCACCTGCGGGAATACTGGAGGGAATGATGCTCTACTCTTCCGACAATTCGTTAGCAGTTTGACAGCAGCTGCTTTCGAATGGTACGCCGAACTACCAAATGACTCTGTAAAGACATTTGCAGAGTTAGAGAATATGTTCGTGAAGAGATTTGCCAGTGCGACCGAAAAGATAACGATCGCTGACCTTGCTCTGAATAAGAGAAAGAAGGAAGAATCAGTGACTAAATACATCACTCGCTGGCGCAATCTAAGCATGAAATGTGAGCAACAACTTGAAGAAGAACATGCCGTACAGTTGTTAATGGGAAACATTGATGATAAAATGCAACCCTTCCTGTGCATGGCTACTATCACCACATTTCAGGACCTGCTGGACAGAGTGGCCAAGTTTGAGAAATTGAACTTGTCAAAATCAGAAATTTATTCTGATAAACCCAAGAAAGCTAAAGCCTCAGGTGCTAGAAGAGGTGAGGCTGACTCTATATTTTTCTCCAGAGCTGATAAGGAGAAACAAGTGATTTACAACGTGGACAAAGGCAAGCAGCCGATGCAATATCAAGAAAAGCCTAAGCAAGTCTACAATCCTAACCCCCAGCCGAAGCTGATACTCGGGGGTAATGATAAACCACGAACTTATCAGGGTGGTGGAGAACGCCCGAGGCAAACAACGGGGACTGGTGATCGAACGTTCCCCTCCCTCAAAGACAAAATGAATAAGGAATATTCATTCAAGAGGGAAAGTGTCGCCAAGCTGTTTCGACAGGCATTGAAAGCGGGTTTAGAACTGCCAGAGTGCAAGAGACCCGAGGAGTCAAAACATAGCGGCGACCCAAACTATTGCCCATATCATCGGGTGATGAGTCATCCAATTGAAGATTGCTATGTCTTCAAGGATTGGCTTGAAAGAAAATATCGAAGGGGAGAGCTCACATTGTCCGACAACGTACTGATTCATCCCAGAAAAGAATCAACTCGGGTAGTTACGACTTCTTCCGTACCCCCGATTGAAGAAAGGAGAAAAGGGAAGAAGTCGATTTCAGAAGAACAGTGGGAGACTGTGGTCTCTAAGAAAACTGTGAAAATGTTGAAACAGCTTGAAGAAGTTCCATGTGTAAAATGGAAATCTCCCACTGAGCCGGTGATAGACCCCAAGGCTCTGCCCGTGGTGCGAGCGTCTGCTTCTAAACAGTTTCCCAACCAAGTTGGAACTTCAAAGTCTAGAAAGAAAAAATCCTCCAAGAAGAAGACAAAACTGAAGAAGCCCAAGGAGAGGAAAACAGCAACCCAAAGGGTTATAGATAGTCTGGATGAATACTATCAGACCGCAAGGCGTCCTATTAAGCTTGCTGACTTTATGTCAGAGCTCAAAATTGACGAAGCAGAAGAGGCTGATGAGGATCCTCTTCCCACAGAAGTCTGTCGGGTCATTTCAGCAACGCCAATAACTCTGACAAAAGAAAAATATGTCAGAGAGATGATCGTTGAAACCTGTCTGGCAACATCGTCAATGGACTACAGCTCAGAGGAGGATCTGCATTTTCCAAAGACAGATGAATCTGATCCCGATATAGCGTCGCAGATAGGACATGTAAATCTGGGAGGTGATTCTGAGTCAACGAATGAATCCCTAGACGCGACGATGGCAGACTCTGAAGAAAATGCACCGTCAAATGAATCTGATCCAGAAGAGATCGCTCAAGTGCAGTTGAGAAGTGGCAAGATACTACCACCTCCGCCAAAGAAAGGAATATCCAATAAGGATAAGGGAAAAGAGATAGTTGTCAACGAAGACATTATCTCCGAGGATCCCAAGAAGAAATATACTCCAGTTAAGGGAATAGATTATAATATCTTATCCCATCTGAGGAAGATCCCTGCCCAGCTCAGCATATACGATGCTCTGGTGATGTCCAAGGATCTTCGGGAGACTTTGATTCAGGCTCTCAAAGACCCCGAAAGATATGAGGCGTACTTCGCTGAGCGCAACCTGACTGAGGTCCTGCAAGCTCGAAATGAACCGTTCATCACTTTTACTGAGGACGACATGATGCTTGGGACGGCAGACCACAATCGACCTCTGTATGTTACCGCAGAGAGTGACGATCTGGTAATCAGTCGAATTTTGATCGACCCTGGATCCTCCATCAACCTCATGAGCTTAAAAGCGCTAAGTTCGTTGTGCCTCAACGTAGAGCACCTCGGGCCAGATAAGCTTATGGTACATGGCTTTAACGAAAAAGGGCAGAAAACCCTTGGATCGTTTATGCTCCCTCTTGTATTTGGGGAATTCCATACAGAAGCTAAATTTCATGTGATTGATGCGGACACTTCATTCAAGGCGCTCCTGGGTCGCCCCTGGTTGCATGAGTATGGCATTGTCCCATCAACACTACACCAGTGCATGAAGTACCTTAGGGATGGGGAAGAATTCAGGATCTCTGGTGATATTCAGCCCTTTGCGGTCCATGAAGCGACAGTCTATGAAGATGCGCAGTACTTCATGCCAAAGAAGCAAAAGTTATCAAGCTCTCTAAAGGCTCAAGCATCTAACCCAAAGAGTGCAAAGCGACCTGAACAAAAAAGTGAGAAAAAGCAGGTGGGGAGAAAGAAGGCAACGCCGACTCTTCCCAAAGAAGCTACCACTGCCACTTCTAAAGAAAGGAAACGTGTACCTCACCTTGGGAGCGACACAGATGAAGATAATGTCACCCCCGCAAAATCCCAGAGGGTATGTCGTTCGATGGACGAATGGAGTAGGGAGGTCGCATATTCAAATGATGATTATGACTACGACTCTATCTACATGAACACGGTGCAAGAGGTATTCTCTAGAAGAATAGATAGCCTGTCAATCTCAGACAGCGTGCTTGTAGTCACACGCGTTCCCCTACAGTATTTTAAAGAAATAATTCAACGAGAGGTGCATAAAGTTGAAGAACTTGTAACCCTTTATCTGCCTCCAATCAGAAAGGGGATCGAGTCAGGGAATATATTCTACTCCGTAGGAAAGGATGAAGAAGTGAATCGTGATTGGGACCATGTCTTCATCGATTCTGAAGAATTACTACCTACGAGGATACCTAGGTTTAATACCAAAGGTATTCAAAGAATGTTACGAAAGTGGATCAATGTTCCCACCCCTAAACGACAACTTCGTATGTGTTTAAGTCTCTGGTATGGAAGGAATCCGCGTCCAATGCGGCGGAAGGAGATGAATGCATATAAAGGTATTGGATTCGTCAAGCGAAAATGCATCCGGAAGGAGACTTGCCGAGCCATCACTTGCAGGGAAGTTGAATCCAATGATGTTCCTGATGAAGAAGCCTACGAGGCTGAGGATTACGATGATCAGCCTCTAGAGGCCAAGCCTGCACCAGAAGAGCTTGAAGATGGTGGACAGGCAACCACTATGGACGAACTAAAAGAAGTCAACTTGGGAACCGAGGATGACCCTCGCCCAACCTTCATTAGTTCCCTTCTGCCGGAAGATCAAGTGGAAGAGATAAAAGAACTCCTCTGTGAATTCAGGGATTGCTTTGCCTGGACATATGCTGAGATGCCCGGCTTATCCCCTGACGTAGCAGTTCACAGGTTGGCAATCAAACCGGATGTCGCACCCGTCAAACAAGCTCCAAGGAGAATGAGATTGGAGATTGAAGAACAGGTGATTGCTGAAACCAAAAAGCTCATAGAAGCGGGCTTCATCCGCGAAGAGAAATACGCCGACTGGATCGCCAATATCGTCCCGGTGAAGAAGAAGAATGGACAGATTCGTATCTGTATCGACTTTCGGGACCTCAACAAGGCGTGTCCAAAAGATGATTTTCCGCTGCCTGTATCCGAACTCCTAGTAGACAACACGTCAAATTATGACATGTTCTCGTTTATGGATGGATCGTCAGGATACAACCAGATCAAGATGGCTCCTGAGGATGAAAGGCATACGTCATTCAGAACGCCCATCGGCATTTTCTGCTATACGGTCATGCCCTTCGGATTGAAGAACGCTGGTGCCACCTACCAACGGGCGATGACCCGTATTTTTGATGAATTAATACATCAGAAGGTCGAATGCTATGTAGATGACCTTGTCGTTAAGAGCATAGACCGAAAAGAGCATCTAAATGACTTAAGAATTGTATTTGAGAGAATCAGAAAGTTTGATCTGAAAATGAATCCTCTCAAATGTGCTTTCGGGGTCTCCTCCGGCAAATTTTTGGGGTATGTCGTTCGTCACCGAGGTATTGAAATCGACCCCAACAAGATCAAGGCAATCACAGAGATGCCACCGCCAAGAAGCCTCCGTCAACTCCGTTCCTTGCAAGGGCAACTGGCTTTCATTCGACGATTCATATCGAATCTGTCGGGTAGGTGCCAGCCATTTTCGAAATTAATGAAGAAGGACGTTCGCTTCAGGTGGGATGAAGAATGTCAGGAAGCATTTGACAATATCAAGAGATACTTGTTGAATCCACCCATTCTCGCAGCGCCAATTCCGGGGAAGCCTCTTATACTGTATACGGCAGCACTAGAAGAGTCCCTCGGAGCGTTACTGGCTCAGCACAATGAGGAAGGAAAAGAAAATGCACTCTACTACATCAGTCGGAGATTAATCGGAGCAGAAGTACGATATTCTCCAATTGAGAAACATTGTCTGGCGTTGATCTTTGCAGTCCAGAAGCTCCGCCACTATATGCTCTCCCACAAAATCACCTTGATATCAAGGATCGATCCGCTGAAGTTCTTGATGACAAGACCAGCGTTGACAGGTCGTTTGGCAAGGTGGGCAGTGCTATTACTGCAATTTGATATAGTGTACATGCCACAGAAAGCAGTAAAGGGACAAGCTTTGGCAGATTTTCTCGCCGCACATCCAATCCCAGCTGACTCTCCGCTCAATGATGATTTGCCAGATGAGCAAATCATGCAAGTTGATGAAGAAGAAAAGGTACCGTTTTGGGAGATGTACTTTGATGGGGCATCGTCTATAAGGTCTCCCAAACCTCCAAATCTTGCAAAGGCCCAAGCTGGCATCGGTCTAGTCTTTATAGAACCCGAGGGAGGCATAATGAGATTCTCGTTCAGTCTAACTGAACCTCGGACCAATAATGAAGCCGAATACGAAGCTCTAATAGCAGGGCTGGAGATTGCAATTGATATTCAAATCACAGATCTTCAAATTTTTGGCGATTCTCAACTTGTGATAAATCAAGTTCTGGGCATTTACAAAATCTGCAAACTTGAATTGGCTCACTATCACCGACGAGCTCTCGAGCTTCTAAAACAAATATCAAATGTCAAGATAACTCAAGTTCCTCGAGGACAGAATGCAAAAGCAGATTGTCTAGCTAAACTGGCCAAGGAGCTTGCATATGAAGATAAGAGGCCACCTATATTCATTGCGGTTGAAAATCGTCGGGTCTTGGAACCAGCAACCCTACAATTCCCGCAGGCAGAGGGAATACCAGGTTCAAGCCAACAGGATGCAGCCCCGGTTGATCCTCAACCTCCCCAACAAATCACTGTTAAAAATCAACCAGGGGAACGTCCAGCAGTAAAAAGACGAAGAACTGGTAGATTCTCAGAGTCGTGGTTGGATTGCCTAGATGTTGAAGTCGAAGACGATTGGAGGCAACCATTCGTCGACTACTTCAAAGAAAGCAAACTTCCAACAGATAAATCTCTGGCTGCACAAATTAGAAAAAGAGCATTACGATACGCGTTTGTCAATAATACGCTATATCGGCGGGATTTTGATCAAATGTGGCTAAGGTGCCTAGGGACTAAGGAAGCTGATAAAGTGGTAGCAGAAGTTCATGAAGGACTCTGTGGAGCACACCAGTCAGGTCCCAAGATGGCCGCTAAAATTAAAAGAATGGGTTATTACTGGCCTACGATGGTGAGAGATTGTATCAACCACGCTAAGAAGTGCCACGAATGTCAGATTCACGGTGATGTCATTCATCAACCGCCGAATGCACTGCATCCAACAATTGCATCCTGGCCATTTGAATGTTGGGGCACAGACATAATTGGGCCAATAGATCCGCCGTCTTCGGCCGGACACCGCTTTATTCTGGCAGCAACAGACTATTTTTCTAAGTGGGCAGAAGCGGCACCATTCAGGGAAGTTACGTCCGAGCACGTGATCAACTTCTTTACCCACAACGTCGTCTACAGATTCGGTGTACCACGCCGTGTGATCTCAGACAATGGCACAGCATTCAAGAGTACAAAAATCTACAAGTTCGTAGATCGTCATAAGATTGACTGGCGTTACTCGTCTATATACAACCCAAGAGCCAATGGTTTGGCTGAGGCCTTCAACAAGACACTGGTGAAGTTGTTGAAGAAGATCCTCACCAAGAATAAAAGAGAATGGCATACGAAGATGGCAGAAGCGTTATGGGCGTATCGTACGACCTATAAAACACCAACCAAAGCCACTCCCTACTCACTAGTATTCGGAGCTGAAGCCGTTTTGCCACTAGAAGTTGAATTACCGTCTCTTCGGGTCGCTATCCAGAATGAGCTTACTCAAGAGCAGAATGCTCGCCTAAGAATGGAGGAGCTCGATGCACTCGACGAAGTTAGATTGCAAGCCCAGCAAAACCTAGAAATTTACCGAGGAAGAATGGCAAAAACATTTGATCGGATGGTACGCCCTCGGTCCTTTCAAGAAGGGGAATTGGTCCTGGTGCTGAGAAGGCCAATCATCCCTCACCGAAAAATTGGTGGCAAGTTCGTATCCAACTGGGAAGGCCCATTCGTCATCGAGAAGGTGTACCAAGGAGGAGCCTACCAGCTTATCGATCTGCACGGTCAGAGGCCCATGCCGCCGATCAACGGTCGACACCTGAAGAAGTACCATGCGTAAAATTGCTCAAGGAAATTTTACATTTAATGTATTGTGTATTCCATACACATCTATATACACTTTACATTTTATATTTTTGAAATTCTCTTGTGTCGCAAGAATGCATTTCAAAATCTCCCTGCAGGACAGGGGGCATTTAAATATTTATTTGGGTCGACATCGCGCTGCGTGCCGAGACCCCCAAATAAATATTTAAAATCATAGAATCTCAAATTTTATTCTATTATGAAATGTCCCTGCAAGACAGGGGGCATTTTAAATATTTATTCGGGTCGACATCGCGCTACATGCCGAGATCCCCGAATAAATATTTAAAATCACCAACACAAATATCCTTTTATACTGAAGAATACAATGAATTCTTTTCAAAGTATATGCAGGTGATCTTTCAAAAGACCGAGACATCACTTTCTCAAACAAATCAAGATTTCAAAGGTCAGAAAGAGACTTTTATGACTTCACATTTCAACAAATCGAGTCGGAACAACCTGAAGTCTTTCAGCAGCCTGAAGCTTAAGGTTCGAGTGGGTGTAAAAGGTCGGATCCAACACGCCCAAATATGGCCGGATCGCTGGCAGCTCCGTCTACTCAACACGCCATAAGAAAGGCCGTAGTAGCGGAACCCCCACTTCGTCAACCCGTCAGTAGGGACTGTAGGAAGTACGAAGGCAAATTTGACTCGATAAGTTCAAGTGATCGTAGTCTACAAAATTCTCCTAATTGACCGGAGAATCAAAGTTCCAGTGGGAAGGAGAAATCTCGAGCAACTATCAAATTCGCGTAGGCTCTAAATCTTCAACCACGAAGGAAGACTCCAAATCTATCAACTTCAGCAAAATCAGCATTGGGGAGCACATTTCCCCTAGCTCAAGTCTGAAGCCTGAATGGGTGTAAGAGGTCGGATCCAACACGCCCAAATATGGCCGGATCGCTGGCAGCTCCATCTACTCAGCACGCCATAAGAAAGGCCGTAGTAGAGGAACCCCCATCTCAGCAACCAGAGGACGAAGAGCTGTCAAATCCCAGCTCTCCCGATCTGATGAACTCAAGTGACTCAGATTAAAGTCTCCTCAAGTGGTTAAGGATCAAGATACTACTCATTCGGTACTATCAACTGAATCCAAAACCTGCAAATCCTTCAACAAATCCGCAAAGCACAAAGCTAGGATTGAAGGAATGTTTCTTCAACAAGTCCACCAAAGCACAAAGCAAAGGACCGAAGAAATTATCCCAAAGTTCATGAAAAGCTTAAAGCTGAACTAAAAGGATTCCGTCATCAACAAGTCCGTTATGCACAAAGCACTGGACCGATGACTTCTCGCCACTGACCTACAACGAACCTAAAAGGTTTAGGTCACCGGCATCTACTCCTTCATCAAGCCCACCAAAGCTAGAAGCATAGGGCAGAAAGTACAAAAACCACCTGACAAGTCAGTAAAGACGAATCAGGCGATTCCTCATCAATGTCCGCAGCACAAAGCACAGGACAGAAGGAACCAAAATCTCAAGAAACCTAAAGCTACAAAAAGAGGCGTCCCGAATGACATCTACAAATGTCCCTAGAGACTGGGGGCATTTTAAATATTTATTTGGGTCGACATCGCGCTGCGTGCCGAGATCCCCAAATAAATATTTAAAATCATCTACAATATGGAGTACAATCACAGAAATCACAGGAGCAGTAAAAAGAGAGCTCGTCAACAGTAGAATTCACAAAAATGCTTTATTTTATTAACTCAGAATCCATATACAAATTTTCAGTTCTCTTTTACAAGTTTACACCAACAGAAAAGGAGAAAAGTACAATGTCCTTCGCAGAGGACTACAAATTTGTCTCCTAAACTATGCCTGAAGAGGAAGTCAACAGCTTTGCTCTGCCTCTTCCAACGGCCAAGCACTCTGCACTTCTGGAGCCTGCACGAAGCAACAGAAATATCAGCAGAAACAAGAGACTATGCAAGTATATGAAAAAGCTACTAAAAAAAAAAGTGTACCTGAAACCAAGGTCTCCCGTAGTAGCTCACGAACTAGTATCTCGCTCCTCCTGGAACCTACACAAGGCAACAAGGGTCAGTAAGCAGCCAAAGAGAGAAAAAGAACAACACAAGTAAACTAAAACGTACCAGTACCAAATCCCTCTGTAGCAGTGAGCTGGCTAGATCCTGTCTGCACAAAAAAAAGAGAAAACAAAGAATTGTCAGTACAGTTATAAAATCAGAACTGAAAAACTAAGAAAACAGTAGTGTCAAAAGAAGAACAGAAAGTTGCATTGCTATATACTATCATCAACCTACAAAGTGCTACTTTAGGGATCTGATTATAAAGTACTCTATCAGTGTCTTTTGGATCTTTACCTAACTAAAGCCAGCATGTCAATCCTCTTATTGTCTATAAGTGCATTTAAAGAGCCATGAAGGTGCAAAGATGGACTCTCGGAAAGCTACAGAATGACAATTTTAGTGTGACATCCAAGCAAACTTTTGGAGATCCACTAAACGAAAATCTTTGTTTGACATCCAAGCAAATTGTTGAAGATCCACAGAATGATGATCTTAGTGTGACATCCAAGCAAATTTTTGGAGATCCACTAAATGGAAACCCTAGTGTGACATCTAGAATAAATATCTAGAGATCCACAGGGTCAATCAACATACAACAAACGTGATTCGCTCTAGACGCGAATCACATTTGTTGGGGGGCATTTGTTGACCTCTGGACAGAATACAAAAATAAAAAAATGGGAAGATTTAAATCATTGCATACCTGCTGCAATCGGCGCCCCATCCCTCTGCAAACGGCGCCGCTCAGTCACTTCTCCCGCGTGCGAAGACTTCGCCTCGATCGTTACTCCCTGATGTCGTTAAAAGGAGACCGAACTCCTCAAGGAATTCCCATTCGCTATCCACTTCTCCTCCCACGACATTTCTTCCTCTCCTCTCGGTAAAATCCCGCAAGCAAGCCAGCCCCAAGCCTCCTTTCTCAATTCGCAAGTTCTCCGATCCCTTCCACCTCACGACCTCCCGTCGACTCCACAAGTCCCGAGCTCAGAGAGAGAGAGAGAGAGAGAGAGAGAGAGAGAGAGAGAGAGAGATTCTTCCCCATACCTCTTCTCCAAGCCGATCCTCCCCTGCCCTAGCCGAGGACCTCCGCCCCCTTCGCCGACCTTCTTTCCTGTCGGATCGGGAGATAAGACATTTTGATCGGAAGCAACAAGGGAGCCCGCCGCTGTGAAGGTCCCTTTCTCCCTGTCGTGCGTGCAGCTACTCCGGTTCCTTTGTGCGGTCCGACTTCGCGCCTTCAACGACGTTCTTTTCCTGTCCGATCGCAAGCAAGAATAAGAGCTCGTTGGCTGTGAAGGTAACCTCTCCCTTACACGTGCTTCTTCGGTCAAATCTCGCAAAGCCGCCGAATTCGTGAGAAAACAGAGAGCTTAGCTCTCTGTTTAATGGAACTTAACTTAAATCCTGCTCTAATCCTGTCCCAACCCTTTACAAATCCTATTTTAGAGGGTTTAACAGGTCTTGCCTGTATTAATCATAATTAATTATTTTCAATTTTGATTAATTATTATTAATCATAAATTAGTTATAATTAGCTTAATTTAATTATAATTAATTATTTTTAATTAGTATTAATTAATTATTATTAATAAATTAATCATAATTAATTAAATTTAATTATGATTAATTATTTTTAATAACTAATTAATTATTAATTGACTATACATTAATTATAGTTAATCAAATACAATTATAATTAATTATTTTAATTATAATAGCAAGATAAGAAAACGCAAATCCATCCTCTCTCACCTCGATCCACGAGCCAACACCACTACCTCGCCGGTCGTCAGGTATAAATTTTTGAACTCAAAACTCCGAGAGCCCGCCTCGAGGCTCGCAGCGCGACAAAACGACCACCTATACACGCTTTTCTTAGCGTGGTGGGAGGAAGTGCGTCGCGAGGCTTGCAACGAATCGGGTAATCACTTCGAGAGCCTACTTCGTTGTCTGCGGCGGACCGGAAAACCGCCTATACACGCTTTCTTAAGCGTGGTGGGATGGGACCCCGGTGCGGCGCCTACAACGAGGCGGGTAATCACCTCAAAATCCTATCCTCGGCGTTCGTGTCGAGCCGGCAAACCGCCTATACACGCTTTCATAAGCGTGGTGGGAAGGGAACCCGGTGCGACACCTACGGCGAGGCGGGTAGGCCCTATACACGCTTTTCTTAGCGTGGTGGGGACAACTTTAAGTACCCGCTCGCGGGGAAACAAATGCTTTTCTTTTTCAGGTACGTCGAAGACCCATACACGCTTTCTTAAGCGTGGTGGGGGATTGAAGACTTTACACGGCCGCGGTGTCCTCGAAAGAGGGCATCTACCATACACGCTTTCTTAAGCGTGGTGGGAAAGGCCCAGTTTTCCGTTATTTCCCCTAAACGGGGGAGATGCCGGAATGCTGCCGAAATTTCGGGTGAATCTGAGACCGTACTTGGACTTGTTTGAATTCAAGAAGAACACGTGAGAACTTGGACAAGAACTTGAACACCTGAACAACAAAGAACTCGCAGAATTTGAATCTAAAATAAAACTTGAACTCAAACCAAGAACTTGAAACTCCACATTTAGTAACAAGTGACTTGAACTTCATCCGAATTTGTGAAGACTTGAACAAAGCATTAGACACTTGGGACTCAAGTCAAAACTTGAACCAAAGGAGAAACAAGTGACAACGGATTGGATTCAAATTGAAACAAATGTGGACAACAAGGACGTGTGTTTTGAACTCAAGTGAACCAATTGAACTTGAATGATTGAACTCAAGTAAGAATTTGAGTTGGACCACATGATACTTGGATGAATCATATTGAGTTTGAACTCAAGAAGACCACAAAGAGCCTGAATTGAACATTAAATGGACTAAGTGCAAACTTAAAAGATGAAGAAATTCAGATTTGATTCAAACTTGAACTTGACAAAGAACATAGTGGACATGAATTGAACAGTTTGAATCCAAGCAATTTGAGGTGGACCACACGGGACATAGGACTTGAACTTGATTTGAATGCAAGTAAAGCTTGCAATTTGACTACAAAGAGTTTGACTCAAGTTGAATTCGAACTAAGCTCAATCAATTAACAATGGAGGGTCTCCTTTGAACTCGAATTGAACAAGTAAGGAGCTTGGACTTGAAAGTGAAACAGAGAACTCGGTGTGGACCACAAGGGATTGGATTTTAATTTGGCAAGCATACAATCACATCAGTGCAAATGTTGACCAAAGGCTTATATCATTCTAATGAACATACAAATGCTAAGTGACAATCATAATTGCTCAAATAAGAATAGATTGAAAGACTTATGGCTCTCTCACAAGCAACAATGTAAAGATCCTCAAACAAGTATTGGCCGCTTTGATCATTTAAATGCATTCAAATCGATATCATACAGACGAGCAAAGATTCACTGTAAATCTTGGTATGGAATTTTTGAACAACGTCGTTTGGTTTGTAAAAATCATATCGGTTGGAATGAAAACGTTGATAATGACAGTATCAAGTTCATCATGCTTGTTGTAATATGAACCTTTATTAATGCTACAATGTATCTACGATAATGTCCATCAAAATGCAAATGCCAGTTGACAATGATAACGACATGACTACCCATGTCAGGAGCCATCAAGTGACGTGATGAATAACCAATAGTATACACAATGAATGTGATGATTTATTAACATTCATTTGCAAGAAGTACGACACCCCTACAGTCAACAGTAATCTTGTGTCAAGCGAATACATCAATCTCCTATGAATTATTGTAGGAGACCCGTCACATGCAAGCAAGTTCCATCGTACACTGTATCGCGCCCACTGAAGTTAATGAGCATTATTTGACAAATGTGCTGTTAAAGATTAATGAAAAGCTTGGTGGCCTAGACTCGTAATTGGGTTTCCTAAACAATTCGATATATCTTCCATCACTACAGTTGTCAGTTCAAGGTAGTGACCATGGATCCATATACGAGTTCTGAGAAGACAAAGCCAGATCAAATCATTATAGAATGAATCTTAGTTCAACCAGATTTTGAACATTGAGGCGGGTAAAACTATTGAAGCTTGCAAGCTCTTCAAGGAAAAGTGGTTGTATACTCAACGTAGCATCCACATGCTGCGAGACTACAACAATCATGAACTTCCACAGGACACTGTAGAAGGCCCATCATGCACTCAACATATCACCCACGGGAAGCTATGGGAGAGCCACGATGAATACAAGCTTCTATGAGTTGCTGCAGATAATCTATTAAAGGTTCTAAAATACCCCTGCACGTGTGCACTTTAATTTGTATACACATAGGTACACTAAAAGGGGAAAATATAATCATAACCCGCATGGGCCCCGGCGAGCGTGTTATTGGTATACACGTGACGTCTAGGGATGCTGCGCGGGTCAATAGATTTGAACCCGATCCTCCTATGCAAGCAGATAGGAGTAGACAATGTTCAATAAATAATTATAAAATGCCCCCAGACACCCGCATGGGCCCCGACGAGCGTGTTATTGGTACACACGTGACGTCTAGGGATGCTGCGCGGGTCAATAAGTGAATTCAAGTTCGAGCCCGATCCTTCTATTCAAGTAGAAAGGAGTTGACACGGCTCGAACTATTAAATAAATATACGATCGTGAGGACGATCGAGATATTTATTTTATACGTTTATATTAGGCCTTCAAGGCCTATAATCAAGAGAATTCACTAACAAGGGCATAAAGCCTACGAAACCCGAGCCTCTGTCAATCACTAGACAGAGTCGATAAGGTTCAAAATACAGAAATATGAATGACCTCACACCCCGATGATGGCCGTGTTGAATGCAAATCTCAACCGGAGGGGTCTACACATATCATTTCAAATACCACCCAAATATCCAAAACTTCAAAGCTCCACAAAAATTCCCAAATCTCCAGAAAATCCCCAAAACCCCAAAATATTTAAAATTGAAATCAAACCATCCAACACTCAAAGCATGAAATCCATCCACCCTCCGCAACAGTTTGCCGAGGTGGACAAGTTAAAATTTACTTCAGCTCGCAAAGAGCTAATGCCTGGTCGAAAATATTACTAGGATCCATTCTCAAATAATCTCCTGCCAGCAAGGACGTGGTACGAGTCCTCTAACCGGCAGTTTCGCCGCCAAATGGCACTGCAGGATAAACGGTTATGACTCGGGGCCCTCTGAACCAGGTGGTCGCCGCCAAATGGCACCATTATATTATGGTTATGGCCAGAGCCCGTATGCTCCCCAATGGCATCAAATCCTTGAGATATGAATCAATAGGATATGATTGATAGGGCACAAAGCCCTCTGTTAGCTAAGGTGGATTCAAATTTGTCCCCTTAGACAAATACCCACCCCAGGTCTACAAGGTACCCTTGGACGAAGCAACCCATGGCTGCCAACAAGGATCCTTCTGTCAGGTTGGGTCGACTACCTCCTCTGACTAAGTAGACCAGGGACCACGATGGCCCGGGATGACGGAACCATGGGATCTTGATCGGGTCCATCATCCATTCCCCCACCATCCGCTTTAAGTGCAAGATGGTGAAAATTTCTATTTTAAATATTAAAATCTTCAAACCTTCAAACCTTCAACCTATGCTGCTACTATATGCCAGATAATTCGTATCCTTACGTATCTGATTGACGACTAGCCTTAATCGAAAGTTCTCTCTCGTTACCGGGAGGGGTAATTAACTATAGGGGCTTGCGCCTATAGGAAACCAGAACTCAGATCATAAAGTCCTCGCAAAATGAGGGCGAAATCTCTGGGTAGTGTCTAATCTACTATCTCATCTGCCTTCCAAAATTTACCCCGGAACTTAGTTCGTTAAAACTCCCCCTCGAAAACAAAAAAGTCGGGCGGAGGCCGGGGCCGAATTTTCGGAGCCCACACTGATTAGTAGAACTAATGTTGCTAATATGTATACATACGCATGCATGTGTTGCTACAAAAAAAAAAAAGGTTTAAAAAGAAAGAGAGAGAGTGGAGGAGTTTCAAAAAAAGGGGGGAAAAAGAGAGATTTGTAAAAAAAAGAAAAAGAGAATTTTTTTTTGCAAACTTCGAGAGCTCATTTCGTTGTTCGCAGCGCACCGGAAACCGCCCATACACGCGTTTGCTCGCGTGGTGGGATGGGACCCCGGTGCGGCGTCTACAACGAGGTGAGTAATCACCGAGAGCCCCATTCTCGTCGTTCGTGGTGCACCGGAAAACCGCCTATACACGCGTTTGCTCGCGTGGTAGGATGGAACCCCGGTGCGGCGCCTACAACGAGGCGGGTAATCACTTAAAACCTCATTTCGACGTTCGTGGTGTACCGGAAAACCGCCTATACACGCGTTTGCTCGCGTGGTGGGATGGGAACCCGATACGACACCTACGGCGAAATGTGGGTTACTTATAAGTACCCTCGAGCGAGGGGAAAGCCAACTGTCTTTTAAACAGGTACCGTCGAAGACCCCATACACGCGTTTGCTCGCGTGGTGGGAATGAAGACCACGGCCGCGGTGTCTAAGGACACCTACCATACACGCGTTTGCTCGCGTGGTGGGATGGCCCAGTTTCCCAAAATTTCCCCTAAACGGGGGAGACGCCGGGAGGCTGCCGAAATTTCGGGTGAAATTGGGACAATACTTGGACTTGATTGAACTCAAAAGAAGAGCTTGAGCTTAATTTGGAACTCCAATGAACAAAACACAAGGACTTGGACTTGTATTTGGACACAAAATGATTGATAAAATACTTGAATCTAATCGAAATAAGCTCCAATGAACATTGAAAGATGACATTAAACTCAAAGGAAACTTGGACATAATCAAATGACTTGGAGCACAAAAAGACTTGAAGCAATTTTGAACTACACATGACTTGAGTTTGTTTGGACCACATGGAATGGGACTTTAACTAATCAAATACTCCATTATATCAATGTAAAATAAAGACCTAGATCTTTCTAATGAATGTCAATAATCAAACAAAAGGCTTGTGAATTCCAGCATAACTTGCTCATAATTGATTCAAAATGATTGTAACAAATACAATCTATTCGCAAGTAATGATTAAGTGGGAAGTGCAATAATGTGTCTTCAATGAGATGCATAATCTATTTACAAATGGCAAAGAGCATCTACAAATAATGACTCCAAACATTCAAGTGTATTCAAATAAACGCTATGCAAGCAGAAGCCACCCATACAAGCAAATGTACAAGGATTTGTGATGCAACGATTCATCCAATACTACGACAAAGGACTTCCAACCAACACATAAGCAACGTGGGCCCATAGGGTCCATGTTAGTGGGTCCACATCTTCATGCAAAGAAGATGGATAACACTAACAAAAGAGACCTCTAATGAGTATCACTCTCAAAAGCGACAAAGAACTTGCACGTTCAACTTGTTTGCAAGTGATAAGAGGATAGTGGAAAGTATGACAACACTCATGTTTGTGGAAGGGAGTGTGATGGTTGTAATGAACATGGCAATATATTCATGAATGAGGTTTGAAGACTATATGATGAATGATTTATATGCAAGCAAGGGACTGAATGATAACAGATGGTCCATGATAGGTATAACATCTTACAAATGAAAGACTAAAGCAAATTTAAAATGAATAAAGCAGTGTACTGGTTGATGAAGAATGTGGACTGTAAGAAGTTGCTATTCACCCACAAACAAAGATCAGATGATCTATGATGAACAAAGATGATTCATACATGAATTGATTACAAGCAAATATACAAAGTCCTTAGAAGACGTGTTGTCTACAAATGGGGAATTGTGTAGCCACATAAGAGAACACAATTTGGGTTGCACACAATATTCTTCCTACAAATAACAATGCACAGTATACGATGAACGCTATGGCGTCCCTACAATTGACATCTATATCAATCATACACAATCAATGCAGTATGCCCACGAGTAAAGCAAGAGAATTGTGGAGGATACAACCCTCTTTCTACCAATATTGAAATACGTCGGCCTTATCTACAAGCAATGATGACAAATGTATCGAAATGGAGCTTCTACCTACAAGGGAGAAGATTGCAACAAATGCATATGCTTATTAGCAAGGATGAGGGATTCATTGCATACTATCCAATGGAAGCCAGATACATTTTCCTCTTACAAGTGAAGATGTACAACATGCAACAAATGCAAGTACCTACGGGCGCCTGTAGATGACTCGTTGTGTAAACAAATGTTATCTATGAACAGAATGCCAGGTGACTTCAGCAAATGTGAATGCCTAAGAACCAAAGCAGGGGATTCGTTGGTGTACTACAATCTACCTGCGTAAATCATGCAAGTAGTGCACGACAGTCTACCTGTACAAAGCAGCAAACAGTTCAATCCCCGAGCTGCTGCAAAACGCCACCGAATCTGCAACCTGTATACAAGCAGACAGAAGGCGTGTACGAGCTTCTAAATAGAATGTTGTATTCAAATAAAGGTCTTCTACACAACCGAGCAGCATCAAATATTATAAAATACCCCCGCACGTGCACTGTAATTTGTATACACATAGGTACACATAAGGGGATATATCATAAACCCGCATGGGCCCCGGCGAGCGTGTTATTGGTACACACGTGACGTCTAGGGATGTTGCGCGGGTCAGTAAATTTGAACCCGATTCTCCTAAAGCAAGTAAATGGGAGTCGACAAGGTTCATCAAATAACTATAAAATGCCCCCAAACACCCGCATGGGCCCCGGCGAGCGTGTTATTGGTACACACGTGACGTCTAGGGATGCTGCGCGGGTCAATAGATGAATTCCAGTTCGAGCCCGATCCTCCTATACGGGTAGATAAGAGTCGATACGGCTCGAACTATTAAATAAATATACGGTCGCGAGGTCGACCGAGATATTTGTTTTATACGTTCATATTAGGCCTTCAAAGCCTATAATCGAGAGAATTCACTAACAAAGGGCATGAAGCCTACGAAAACCCGATCCTCTGTTAGCAGGTAAACAGAGTTGACAAGGTTCAATCCACAGATATCAATAATCCCAATCACCCCGATGATGGCCGTGTTGAATGCATATCTCAATCGGAGGGGTCCATTCCAAATAATCGAAATGCCACCCAAATCCCAAATACTCCAAAATCCAAAAAAAGAAAATCCAAAAATCATCAAAATCCCAAAAATATTTAAAACTGAAATCAAACCATCAAACACTCAAAGCATAAAATCCATCCACCCTCTGCAACAGTTTGCCAAGGTGGATAAATTGAAAAAAAACTACTTCAGCTCACAAAGAGCTAATGCCTGGTCGAAAATATCACTAGGATCCATTCTCAAACAATCTCCTGCCAGCAAGGACGTGGTACGAGTCCTCTAACCGGCAGTTTCGCCGCCAAATGGCACTGCAGGATAGACGGTTATGACTCGGGGCCCTCTGAACCAGGTGATTGTCGCCAAATGGCACCATTATATTATGGTTATGGCCAGAGCCCGTATGCTCCCCAATGGCATCAAATCCTTGAGATATGAATCAATAGGATATTATCGATAGGGCACAAAGCCCTCTGTTAGCTAAGGTGGATTCAAATTTGTCCCCTTAGACAAACACTCCCCCCAGGTCTACAAGGTACCCTTGGACGAAGTAACCCATGGCTGCCGACAAGGATCCTTCTGTCAGGTTGGGTCGACTACCTCCTCTGACTAAGTAGACCAGGGATCACGATGACCCGGGATGACGGAACCATGGGATCTTGATCGGGTCCATCATCCATTCCCCCACCATCCGCCTTAAGTGCACGATGGCGAAATTTCTAATTTTAAAATATCAATCCTTCAAATTTCCTACACCCAAACCCATGCTGCTACTATATGCCAGGTTCACGTATCTCTACGTATCTGATCGACGACTAGCCTTCATCGAAAGTTCTCTCTCGTTACCGGGAGGGGTAATTAACTATAGAGGCTTGCGCCTATAGGAAACCAGAACTCAGATCATAAAGTCCTCGCAAAATGAGGGCGAAATCTCTGGGTAGTGTCTTATCTACTATCTCATCTGCCTTCCAAAATTTACCTCGAAACTTAAATTGTTAAAACTCCCCCCTCAAAAGAAAGAAAAAAGCGGGCGGAGGCCGGGGCCGAATTTTCGGAGCCCACAGATTTCTAGCGACTCCGCTGGGGATTGGTTTCTCTTTCCATCTTTGGCTAATCGTCTCAGCGTTGTAGTAGCAGCTAATCAATACAAGCTCAAAATTTCAGAATTCTCCATAATGATCATTTAATTAATTAAAATTCTAAATATTCTAAAAATGATCATTGCATTCATGATAAATTCATTGAGATAGCACATTTAGCGGGATTTAAATTTATGTTATTTTTAATTGCTTGCTAATTATTATCTTATTTTGTCTTTGGTTCTGTGAAAGTCTCTGCATTTTGAAAGTGTGGGGTGATGTATCAGATTCTGATTACTAACCCTTGCCTTTCATTTGTGCAGATGGATCTGCAGAACACTGCTTTCACTGTCCAACTGGGACGTGGCGCCAGCATCCAACTAGCGAATGCTATGATCACTACCGGAAATACTGGAGCGACCATCCAGTTCGGTAGTGTTGACTTCCCTGCAGTCGTTGCAAGGACTGCTGTCGTTCCTGCGAACGATGCAAATTCTGAAAGGCCTGGAAGGAGACTCCATCCTGCTGGAGCCCCTACCCGTCATGCGTATCTGCCAGCGCAGCGACCAACCACTGATGCTACTACACGCCGGACGCATCTACCGGCGTCACGGACCACTACTGCCGTTGAAAATCCTCGCAAGAGGACTTCTGTGTTCGAAAGACTTTCACAGCCTGAGGCTCCGATTGCCAAAAGACTTGTGACTGGTGGGAGGATTTCTGTGGTAACTGCGAATACCACATCTTTGCCGAACGGGTTACCTACACCCAGAAAGAATGATGCTGAGGCCTCCTCATCTGGAGGAAGGCTTACAAGAAGGCAAAGAAGAAAGAAGAATGCTGAGATGCGAGCTCAGTAGCAACAATCCTCTGTCCACCCATCCAATCTGCCGGCCAGAGAGCCTGAAGCCAATATTCCTATCCGGAACAAGTTTACTGACCTAAGATGGGTCAAAAGAAATAGCTCTACTGGGGGGCTGAAGAGATCTTTCTGGGATCAACAGCCTGAAGTCCTGGCTCCTCCAAGAAAGAAAGAACCTGAAACCCCATCAGCTCGGGTGTACCGGGTATTGAAGACAGTGAAAGAAAAGGGTCTAAAGAAAAGGAGATTTCAGAGGCCACTGATGATTGAGGCCAGAAGGACCCCTCCGAGAGAAAGGCTATCGTCTGATCTGATAGCCGAAGGCAGAAGAAGACAACAAATTCCACCCGGTGAGCATCGGGGCGTGACACCTGAACCTTGGGTTCAGGGATCCGCTGCCGAAAGGTCCCGGCAGAAAGGAAAGCAAATCTGGAGGCTAAGGCCTCATAGAGAAGATAAAAGAGAAAGAAGAAATGATCCGGGCGTGACATCTGGTACGGCTTCCCGGAGATCCGCCCCTGCTAATAAAATACGTCAAAAATGGGTTCCAAAGAAGACCCACAATGACGCCCTTTCCGACGGTCGACACCTTGGAGAATCCTCCAGGGGATCCCGTCGCCCGCCAACCCCGCCGCAGGAGGAAACCAACTTCGACCGCAGCCCGCGAGTTGAGGAAATCTTCTTGCCAAATGAAGAATCGGAAGTCTTTTGGCGCCGTCGTTCTGAAATTCGAATCCAGGAGAAAGAAGAAGAAGATATAGAAGATATAGAAGAAGGAATGGAAGAAATAAATGACGGCCTGAACATAGAGGTTGTTTATATGGTGAGACACACCAACATGAATGATGAAGCCTATTATGATGACGGCGAGGACGATGACAATCAACAGCCGCCAGTTAGGCAAGTATACCGACGTCGTCGTGGGGCTGGGTCCACCACCGGCAGAGGTGGCCGCTCTTCAGAAGAAGAAAGAGAAGAGGACGAGGAGAATCCCTTTGCTGACGAGAGTGCCACGCTGGCAGACATGCAAAGACATATAAAACGTCAAATGAGGGCTAAAGATAGAGAAATCTCTCTGCTGAATGAAAAGATGACTGAGATGATAACTCAAATGGCAGCGATGATGCAAATTATGCAGAGAACTGCTGCCACGGGTCCCGTACCTACTCTTGCCGATCCTCCGAACTTCCAGATGCATCAAGTCTCAGGAGTACGGGGCGCTCCTGAAGGCGGTAATGAAATCAATAACATTACACGCCAACCTACTCCGCAAAATATCGCCAGTACCTCTGAGCCTGTGACGGCGGCACAACTCGAGGGAATTATTACCGAGAAGATCAAGGCTATTATAGCTGTTGATCAGGCGGAGAAACTAGTTGGCAGAGGTCGCCCATATCCGGCGGAATACGATCAAGTGTCATACCCAAAAGGGTACTCTATTCCAAAATTCAATACTTTTAATGGTAGTGGTAACAATAATCCCAGGCAGCACTTGGCGCAATTCAAGGCCACTTGCGGAAATACAGGAGGGAATGACGCCTTGCTCTTTCGACAATTTGTCAGCAGTTTGACAGCAACTGCTTTCGAATGGTATGCTGAGTTGCCCAATGACTCTGTGAAGACTTTCGCGGAGTTAGAATCAATATTTGTGAAGAGATTTGCCAGCGCAACTGAGAAGATCACAATCGCCGACCTCGCTTTGGATAAGAGAAGAAGAGAGGAGTCAGTGACCAAGTACATCACTCGTTGGCGAAATTTGAGTATGAAATGTGAGCAACAACTCGAGGAAGAACACGCTGTGCAATTATTGATGGGAAACATCGACGATAAGATGCAACCATTTCTGTGCATGGCTACAATTACCACATTTCAAGATCTGCTGGATAGGGTGGCCAAGTTTGAAAAGTTGAATTTGTCAAAATCAGATAGCCATTTTGATAAGACTAAAAAGGCTAAGTCTTCAGATATAAAGAAAGGTGAAACCTATTCTACATCCTCCCTCAGAGGAAATAAGGGAAAACAAGTGGTTCACAATGTAGACAAAGGTAAACAACCGATGCAGTATGAAGAAAAGCCAAAACAAGTTTACAATCCTAACCCTCAACCGAAGCTGGTACTTGGAGGGAATGATAGGCCACAAACTTTCCAAGGCGGAGGGGATCGCCCGAGGCAAGCAATGGGGACGGGTGATAGAACGTTCCCATCCCTCAAAAATAAGATGAATAAGGAATATTCTTTTAAAAGGGAGAGTGTCGCCAAGTTGTTTCGACAGACGGTGAAAGCGGGTTTAGAATTGCCAGAGTGCAAGAGACCCGAGGAGTCGAAGCAAACTAACGACCCGAATTATTGCCCATATCATCGGGTACTCGGCCATCCTATTGAAGATTGTTACATCTTTAAAGACTGGCTAGAGAGGAAGTATCGAAAAGGAGAACTCACATTATCTGATAATGTGTTAACTCATCCCAGAAAAAATCAACTCGGGTAGTTACGTCCTCTTCCGTACCCCTGACTGATGAAAGAAAAAATGAGAAGAAACCAGTTCATGAGGAACAGTGGGAGACTGTGGTCTCCAAGAAGACCGTAAAGATGTTGAAACAGCTCGAAAGAGTTCTGGGTGTGAAGTGGAAGTCTCCTACTGAGCCCATACTAGATTTGAAAGGGTTGCCTAAGGTACAAGCATCTACCTCCAAACAACGCCTTAGCCAGATCAGCTCCTCGAAGCCTAAAAAAGTAAGGACTTCTAAGAAGAAGACTAAGCTGAAGAAGCCCAAGGAGAAGAAGACTACAACCCAAAGGGTTATCGACAGTTTGGACGAATACTACCAAACTGCGAGGCGACCTATTAAGCTCGCTGATTTCATGTCAGAACTTAAAATAGAGGAAGCTGAAGAAAATAATGAAGACCCTCTTCCGGTAGAAGTATGTCGGGTCATCTCAGTGGCGCTAAATGCATCGACGAAAGAAGAATGTATTAAAGATATACCCTCTGAATACTGTATGATGGTATCGCCAATGGACTACAGTTCAGAGGAAGATTTGTATTTTCCAAAAGAAAATGAATCGGATCCCGACATAGCATCGCCGATGGGACATGTAAATCTGGGAGGTGACTCTGAATCAACAGATGAATCCCTAGACGTGACAATGGCCGACTCAGAAGAAAATGCACTGTCAAGCGAGTCTGAACAAGAGGAGATCGCTCAGGTACAATTGAGAAGCGGCAAGATACTGCCATCTCCTCCGAAAAAAGGGATATCTAACAAAGATAAGGGGAAAGAGATAGTTGTCAATGAAGACATTATCTCCGAGGATCCCAAGAAGAAACATGCTCCAGTCAAGGGAATAGATTATAATATCTTGTCCCATCTGAGGAAGATCCCTGCCCAGCTCAGCATATACGATGCTCTGGTGATGTCTAAGGATCTTCGGGAGACTTTGATTCAGGCTCTCAAAGACCCCGAAAGATATGAGGCATACTTCGCTGAGCGCAACCTGACTGAAGTCCTGCAAGCTCGAAACGAACCGTTCATCACTTTCACCGAAGATGATATGATGCTCGGGACTGTAGACCACAACCGACCTCTGTATGTTACTGCAGAGAGTGATGATTTGGTAATCAGTCGAATTCTGATTGACCCTGGGTCCTCCATCAACCTTATGAGTTTAAAAGCACTAAGGTCGTTGTGCCTCAACGTGGAACACCTTGGGCCAGATAAGCTTATGGTACATGGTTTTAACGAGAAAGGGCAGAAAACCCTTGGATCGTTTATGCTCCCTCTTGTATTTGGAGAATTTCACACAGAAGCCAAATTCCATGTGATTGATGCGGATACTTCATTCAAGGCGCTCCTGGGTCGCCCCTGGCTGCATGAATATGGCGTTGTCCCGTCAACATTACACCAGTGCATGAAGTATCTCAGGGATGAAGAGGAGTTCAGAATCTCCGGTGACATCCAACCCTTTACAGTCCATGAAGCAACAGTCTATGAAGATGCGCAGTATTTCATGCCAAAGAAGCAAAGACTGTCAAGCTCTCTAAAGGCTCAAGCATCTAACCCAAAGAGTGCAAAGCAACCTGAACATAAAGGTGAGAAAAGACAAATGGGGAGAAAGAAGGCAACGCCGACTCTTCCCAAAGAAGCTACCACTTCCACTTCTAAAGAAAGGAAACGTGTACCTCACCTTGGGAGCGACACAGATGAAGATAATGTCACCCCTACAAAATCCCAGAGGGTATGTCATTCGATGGATGAATGGAGTAGGGAGGTCGCATTTTCAAATGATGACTATGACTACGACTCTATCTATATGAACACGGTACAAGAGGTATTCTCTAGAAGAATAGATAGCCTGTCAATCTCAGATAGCGTGCTCGTAGTCACTCGTATTCCCCTACAGTATTTTAAAGAAATAATTCAACGAGATGTGCATAAAGTTGAAGAACTTGTAACCCTTTATCTGCCTCCAATCAGAAAGGGGATCGAGTCAGGGAATATATTCTACTCCGTAGGAAAGGATGAAGAAGTGAATCGTGATTGAAACCATGTCTTCATCGATTCTGAAGAATTACTACCTACGAGGCTACCTAGGTTTAATACCAAAGGTATTCAAAGAATGTTGCGAAAGTGGATCAATGTTCCCACCCCCAAGCGACAACTTCGTATGTGCCTAAGTCTCTGGTATGGAAGGAATCCACGTCCAATGCGGCGGAAGGAGATGAATGCATATAAAGGTATTGGATTCGTCAGGCGAAAATGCATCCGGAAGGAGACTTGCCGAACCATCACTTGCAGGGAAGTTGAATCCAATGATGTTCCTGATGAAGAAGCCTACGAAGCTGAGGATTACGATGATCAGCCTCTAGAGGCCAAGCCTGCACCAGAAGAGCTTGAAGATGGTGGACAGGCAACCACTATGGACGAACTAAAAGAAGTCAACTTGGGAACCGAGGATGACCCTCGCCCAACCTTCATTAGTTCCCTTCTGTCAGAAGACCAAGTGGAAGAAATTAGAGAACTCCTCTGTGAATTCAGGGACTGCTTTGCCTGGACATATGCTGAAATGCCTGGCTTATCCCCTGATGTAGCAGTTCACAGGTTAGCAATCAAACCAGATGCAGCACCAGTCAAACAAGCTCCAAGGAGAATGAGATTGGAGATTGAAGAACAGGTGATTGCAGAAACAAAAAAACTCATAGAGGCGGGCTTCATCCGAGAAGAAAAATATGCCGATTGGATCGCCAATATTGTCCCTGTCAAGAAGAAGAATGGACAGATTCGTATTTGTATTGATTTCAGGGACCTCAACAAAGCGTGTCCAAAAGACGATTTTCCGCTGCCTGTATCCGAACTCCTGGTAGACAACACGTCAAACTATGACATGTTCTCGTTTATGGATGGATCGTCGGGATACAACCAGATCAAGATGGCTCCTGAGGATGAAAGACATACATCATTCAGAACGCCCATCGGCATTTTCTGTTACACGGTCATGCCCTTCGGTTTGAAGAACGCCGGTGCCACTTACCAGCGGGCAATGACCCATATCTTTGATGAATTAATACATCAGAAGGTCGAATGCTATGTAGACGACTTGGTCATTAAGAGCATAGATCGAAAGGATCACTTAAATGACCTGAGAGTTGTATTTGAAAAAATCAGAAAGTTCGATCTAAAGATGAATCCCCTTAAGTGTGCTTTCGGGGTCTCCTCCGGTAAATTTCTTGGCTATGTCGTTCGTCACCGAGGCATAGAAGTTGATCCCAATAAAATCAAGGCGATTATAGAGATGCCACCGCCTAGAAGCCTCCGTCAACTCCGCTCCTTGCAAGGGCAGTTGGCTTTCATTCGGCGATTCATATCAAATCTATCGGGTAGGTGCCAGCCATTTTCAAAATTGATGAAGAAAGACATTCGATTCAAGTGGGATGAAGAATGTCAAGAAGCTTTTGATAGCATCAAAAGATACCTGTTAAATCCGCCCATTCTCGCAGCGCCAATTCCGGGGAAGCCTTTTATATTATATACAGCGGCACTAGAAGAGTCCCTCGGAGCGTTACTGGCTCAGCACAATGAGGAAGGAAAAGAGAATGCACTCTACTACATCAGTCGGAGATTAATCGGAGCAGAGATACGATATTCTCCAATTGAGAAACATTGTCTGGCATTGATCTTTGCAGTCCAGAAACTTCGCCACTACATGTTATCTCATAAAATCACCTTGATATCAAGGATCGATCCGCTGAAGTTCTTGATGACAAGACCAGCATTGACAGGTCGTTTGGCAAGGTGGGCAGTGCTATTACTGCAATTTGATATAGTGTACATGCCACAGAAAGCAGTAAAGGGACAAGCTTTGGCAGATTTCCTCGCCGCACATCCAATCCCAGCTGATTCTCCGCTCAATGATGATTTGCCAGATGAACAAATCATGCAAGTTGATGAAGAAGAAAATGTACCGTTTTGGGAGATGTATTTTGATGGGGCATCGTCTATCAAGTCTCCCAAACCTCCAAATCTTGCAAAGGCCCAAGCTGGCATCGGTCTAATCTTTATAGAACCCGAGGGAGGCATAATGAGATTCTCGTTCAGTCTAACTGAACCTCGGACCAATAATGAAGCCGAATACGAAGCTCTAATAGCAAGACTAGAGATTGCAATTGATATCCAAATCACAGATCTTCAAATTTTTGGTGATTCTCAACTTGTGATAAATCAAGTCCTGGGCATTTACAAGATTTGCAAGCTTGAATTGGCCCACTATCACCGACGAGCTCTTGAGCTTCTAAAACAAATACCGAATGTCAAGATAACTCAAGTTCCTCGAGGACAGAATGCAAAAGCAGATTGTTTGGCCAAATTGGCCAAGGAGCTTGCATATGAAGATAAGAGGCCACCTATATTCATTGCGGTTGAAAATCGCCGAGTTTTAGAGCCAGCAACCCTACAATTCCCGCAAGCAGAGGGAATACCAGGTTCAAGCCAACAGGATGCAGCCCCGGTTGATCCTCAACCTCCCCAACAAATCACTATTAAAAATCAACCAGGGGAACGTCCAGCAGTAAAAAGACGAAGAACTGGTAGATTCTCAGAGTCATGGTTGGATTGCCTAGATGTTGAAGTCGAAGACGATTGGAGGCAACCATTCGTCGACTACTTCAAAGAAAGCAAACTTCCAACAGATAAATCTCTGGCCGCACAAATTAGGAAAAGAGCATTACGATACGCGTTTGTCAATGACACGTTGTACCGACGAGCTTTTGATCAAATGTGGCTAAGGTGCCTAGGGACCAAGGAAGCTGATAAAGTGGTAGCAGAAGTTCATGAAGGACTCTGCGGAGCACACCAGTCAGGTCCCAAGATGGCTGCTAAAATTAAAAGAATAGGTTATTACTGGCCTACGATGGTGAGAGATTGTATCAACCACGCTAAGAGGTGCCACGAGTGTCAGATTCATGGTGATGTTATTCATCAACCGCCAAATCCACTACACCCAACGATAGCGTCTTGGCCATTTGAATGTTGGGGCACTGACATAATTGGGCCAATAGATCCGCCGTCTTCGGCAGGACACCGCTTTATACTGGCAGCAACAGACTATTTTTCTAAGTGGGCAGAAGCAGCTCCATTCAGGGAATTTACGTCTGAGCACGTGATCAATTTCTTCACCCACAATGTCGTCTACAGATTCGGTGTACCACGCCGCGTGATCTCAGACAATGGCACAGCATTCAAGAGTACAAAAATCTACAAGTTTGTAGATCGTCATAAGATCGATTGGCGGTACTCGTCTATATACAACCCAAGAGCTAATGGTTTGGCTGAGGCCTTCAACAAGACGCTGGTAAAGTTGTTGAAGAAGATCCTCACCAAGAACAAAAGAAAATGGCATACGAAGATGGCAGAAGCGTTGTGGGCATATCGTACAACCTACAAAACACCAACCAAAACCACTCCCTACTCACTAGTGTTCGGGGCTGAAGCCGTCTTACCACTAGAAGTTGAACTGCCATCTCTTCAGGTCGCTATCCAGAATGAACTTACTCAAGAACAGAATGCTCGCCTGAGAATGGAGGAGCTCGATGCACTCGACGAAGTTAGATTGCAAGCCCAACAAAACCTAGAAATTTACCGGGGAAGAATGGCAAAGTCATTTAATCGGATGGTGCGCCCTCGATCATTTCAAGAAGGGGAATTGGTCCTGGTGCTGAGAAGACCAATCATCCCACACCGAAGAATTGGTGGCAAGTTCGTTTCCAACTGGGAAGGCCCATTCGTCATCGAGAAGGTGTATCAAGGAGGAGCCTACCAGCTTATCGATCTGCACGGTCAGAGGCCTATGCCGCCGACCAACGGTCGACATCTAAAGAAGTATCATGCGTAAAATTGCTTAAAGAAATGTTACGTTTTATGTATTATGTATTTCATGCATGTTTATTAACATATACACTCTACATTTTTGAAATTCTCTTGTGTTGCAAGAATGCATTTCAAAATCACCCTACGAGACAGGGGCATTTTAAATATTTATTTGGGTTGACATCGTGCTAAGCGCCGAGATCCCCAAATAAATATTTAAAATCACAAAATTTTAAATTTACTCCGTTATGAAATGTCCCTGCGAGACAGGGGGCATTTTAAATATTTATTCGGGTCGACATCGCGCTGCATGCCGAGATCCCCAAATAAATATTTAAAATCACCAACGCAAATATTCTTTTATACTAAAGAATACAACGAATTCTTTTTAAAGTATATGCAAGTGAGCTTCAAAAGATCGAGACGCCACCTTCTCCAACGTACCAAGATTTCGAAGGTCAGAAAGAGATTTTTACAATTACACACTCTAACAAATTGAGCCAGAACAACCTGAAGACTTTCAGCAGCCTGAAGCTTAAGGTTCGAGTGGGTGTAAGAGGTCGGATCCAACACGCCCAAATATGGCCGGATCGCTGGCAGCTCCGTCTACTCAACACGCCATAAGAAAGGCCGTAGTAGCGGAACCCCCACTTCGTCAACCCGTCAGTAGGGACTGTAGGAAGTACGAAGGCAAATTCGACTCGATAAGTTCAAGTGATCGTAGTCTACTAAATTCTTCCAAACGACCGGGGAATCAAGGTTCCATTGGGAAGAAGAAATCTCGAGCAACTACCAAATTCGCGTAGGCTCTAAATCTTCTACCACAAAGGAAGACTCAAAATCTATCAACTTCAGCAAAATTAGCATTGGGAAGCATATTTCCCCTAGCTCAAGTCTGAAGCCTGAATGGGTGTAAGAGGTCGGATCCAACACGCCCAAATATGGCCGGATCGCTGGCAACTCCATCTACTCAAAACGCCATAAGAAAGGCTGTATTAGAGGAACCCCCATCTCAGCAACCAGAGGACTAAGAGCTGTCAAATCCCAGCTCGCCCAATCTGATGAACTTAAGTGACTCAGATTAAAGTCTTCTCAATTGGTTAAGGAGCAAGATACTACCTGCCTTTGGTACTATCAACCAAATCCAAAACCAGCAAACTTTCCGTCAAATCCCCAAAATCTGAGCTAAAGCTACGACCACTAGCTCCAATTAGTGACTACGGTGGCAACGCTCACAACTATCCTCAGAGACATGGGGCATTTTAAATATTTATTTGGGTCGACGTCGCTGTATGTCGAGATCCCCAAATAAATATTTAAAATCGCCTACTACAACTCAAGGCAACCCCAAAATGCAACTCGGGGTACAACACAGAACACAACTCAGAGTGCAACAAAATTTTTTCACCATTCATATATATAATCAACATGAGGTACAAGTACAACAAAGACTCCAGACACTACAGAGTACAGACTAAAAAAAAAAAACACATCAAAAGAGGCGAGCCTGCAAGCCCTCTAGCTGCCCAGTGACCTCGGCTAAAGTCTGGAACTCTGACTGAGCAGTCTGAAGCTCCTCCACAGCTCGTGCCAAGGAAGAGTCAGCTGCCACCATCTCCTGGTGTAAGGCCTGGTGGCGCTGCTCCTCCCTCCTGGTAAGGCGGTCTCGCCGGTCTCGTCCCTCTCGTAAGTGAAACCTCTGGGACATCACCTGCCTGACGTCCCTCCAAAGGCTCTGCATGCGTGTCGTCAGCCTATCGAACTCCTGGGCCATGTTGGAGGAACTCTGACTGTGCCTCCTCAAGGCCGCTGCACTACTGTCAAGCCTGTCATGAATGTCGTCAGCCATCTCCCGTCGTCTGGTAACTCTCTCCTCCAACTCTGTAAGTGTGGCTCTGGTCCGTAAGACAGAAAGGGACCTCAGTCGTCGGATCTGGGACTCCGCTGCACGCACATCGACTCCCAGAAGTGTAACTCAGTGGTGCTCACCCCAAAACTGGCAAGTAGGCCGAGGAGCCGGTCGGCAGAAGGAACAAACTCGATCCAAGACTCAGGAGATTTGGGATCGATGCTGGAAATCAGATCCCTCAGAAGCCCTACTGTGTAGCTACATCTGTCAGCACTCCTGAAGTTCGGGGGCAAAGGAACGTGACAGGAGATCTCTGAAGTGTACTTGACCCCCTCAGGCACTGCACAGAGAATCAGAAGCAATCAATATGAGAACAAATGATATTATAATATATTGAAATGAATTGACTTATGATAAATATGTACCTGTCGGAGGGCTCGTAGAGTCGGCTAGGTAACTGGCAGGAGCAGAGGAAGGGCCTGCAAGGTCAGTCAGGTGGCCCTCAGGAAAGGAGAACTCTGTAGGAACCGGGTCTAACGTCGTCGGTGTGTACGAAGAGGTCCCAAGAACTCTGTCAGTGAAACTGTCCTAGTCCCAGAAGACTCCCCAGGACAGAAAGACCCGTAAGGGTATGCCGGAAAAGAAAAGTCGTCGGAAGGGTCTAGCGTGCTGTAATCAGTAAAGTCCGACCCCCTCGATGTCTGTGCGCTCTCACCAGGGTACGCCGGGAAAGAGAAGTCGTCGAGAGGGTCCATCGTGCTGTAGCCAGTGAAGTCCGACCTCCTCGGTCTCTGTGCCCTCTCATCAGGGTCTCCAAGTAAAGAGTGAATGTCCACGGACATACGGGAGGATGAAGTACGCTGGGAACTGACACGTCTGCGCGAAGGCCTGGTAGTCTCAGTACGAGGTGGCTCGGGTGCCACGTTTGGAGCTCTGGCCGGGGAAGGAACAACGACCCCAGCAGTAATAGGAACCTCAGTGTCTGTCCCTGCATTAAAAAAAAAAAAGAGATTAAGCAATCAATATTCAATCAACTCAATTACTAACAGGAGAGGAAAGGATAGAGAGGTACCTCTGTCAAAAGTAGCATCTGAAAAGCCCTGACGAGACCTCTGTCCTCTGGATAGCCTGAGCTTCCGTACTCGACGCTCGTACCTCCTGGCGCCGTGCTCCAAGGCTGGTCCGAAAGACAGCCGCACCCAAGACAGTCGAGTGTAGCTAACCCCGGTAGAACTGGACGGTAAGGCAAGAAGAAAACCGGAACCTGTCCCAAGCCTCAGTAGGTGTAACCAAGTTAGAGCTGCAACGTAAAAACGACTCTCTTGTGGAACAGCTCCTATGCGTCGTGCATCCGTAACCCCTGGAAGTGGTATCCGTCCATCGTACGCTGTAGCCTGTGAAAAACCGAACTGCCTGGCCACCCTGTTGGGCTGGTAGCCCTCCAACGTAACAAACCCACCCTGACGGTGGCACAACCATCCTGACCGCATGCTGATAAAGTACTCAACAACCGCCAAACTCTGACTACGAAGTAGTAGGGTGCGCCTACCTCTGCGATCAACCCCGTCAACTATAATTGTACCCCTCTGGTGTGGTGGCAGACTAACAGTGTCTGGCTGGTGGACCAGGGCAAATCTGTCTGAGACTAGCTGCGGGGCAAAGAAAAACAGACGGATCCTCTCTGACTCGAAGGTAGAAGACGCCTGGAAGAGCTGTAGAACTGTGGGAAACCCTCTCTGTAGGAAGTAGGCTGGGGTCTCTAAACAGAAAAATGCTCCATGGACATGTAAGTGAACCCAAGCGAGCAAGTACTGCCACGGTAAAACTGAATCCTGTGCCTCTAAAGAATTGGCCTCAGAAACTGTCCGTAAAACTCCATACACTCTAGCAAGGATGACAGGAGCTAGGGCAAGCCTCTGTCCCTCAGACAACTGACTGGCTGCTAGTAGAATGCTGCATCTCAAAGATCCAGTCCTAAGTGGAAGTACGAAGGTGCTGAGCCAGAGTGCCAAAAACCCCGCTAGTAGAAGGTCCTCGTCAACACCTGGTAACGCTGGAGAAGCGCCACTAGTGGAAGAAAAAGGCTCAGCGGTCTCCTCTGCCAACGGAACGCCTCGCTGTAAACCGAAGCCAAATGGGTCGTGTAGTAATGCCGCAGCTGGAGACAAGTACCCCTCCTGAAGGAAACTACGGATCCAAAGGTCCGCAGGCATGGCAGCTCGGAAACGCCCCGACAAACCTGACCCTCTGTACGTCTGTCTGTAGTGGTCGAGAAGCGGAGGGTAAACAGCCGGCAGTGCTAACCTGCCTCTCCTATCACCATCCGCTGAAGGAACCCGGTGAAACAGCTGCTCCTCTGGAGGCACGCACTCATCAAAACTGTGTCCAAAAACTGGTAGCCCGGAGACCGTCTGCAAGTCTGAAAGGGTAACTGTAAGCTCCTCCGCTCCAACCCAGCAAGTACTACGTCCAGCATCCCAGAACTCAACCAAACCACGAGCCCAAGAGGTGGGAAGGCGTCCGTAGTCAAACAGTGAGGCGTACACTGCCTCGTAGATCCCTGCCGCTCGAAGAGTCTCCCTGTGTGCCTGAAGTACGTAGCGGGCCCAGTGAACATACCCGCTGATCGGGCTCTGAATCTGTCCAACTGTAGAATCCCTCGGCCACTCTAGTGGAGTCGACTGCAACTGTCTATGACTGAGAAGCCTCGACTGCCCAACTGGCTCAACTGTATCTGCTGCAGGCTCCAAAACGTCACAGGTACCAGAACTAAGCTGCACAATAGAACTCTCTAGCGGGTGGTACTCCCCACACTGTAGTCTGAGGCTGGTGACCCACCTGTACGGGTCCTCAAAAGGAACATAATCCTCAGAAAGCTCTGGGAGTAAAGGGAGGCGAGCAAAGAAGTTATGGAAAATGTCACGCCCCTGTAGCATAGCCTGATGCTGCTCCAGTCTATCTCGAGTATCAACATCGCCCTGAGGGTCACGTCGGTCAATGGCCTCCCAAATGGCATCCTCACTAGGCTCACCTGGGGGTAGGTCATCGGGTCTCAGCCAACTAAACATCTCCTGCACGAGGAGATAATGAAAATATGTCAATAAGCAATGGTGGTAATCATATATACAAAAAAAAGAGAAGACGAAAGAAAGCTACTAAGAGTCGTCAACTAACTCACAACAAACATGATACACTCTGGACGCGTATCACATTTGTTGGGGGGCATTTGTTGACCCCTATAACTACCCCAAAAAATCACAAATTTGATAAAGATGATTTAGCTTGAATGTGGATCGCATCTTGATTTTGCTATGCAATGGTCGAGAAAACAATCAAATGAGGAACCTTAAGTTCTTATTGATGGATTTGATTTGTACAAAAAACATTTCTCTCCTATCCATGGTGGGGCATGGTGTTATGGGAAAGACAACACTATTGCAATGTGTTCGTGGAGATGAAATTACAAATAAATTTGATCTTAAAATGTGGGGATTGTGTTTCCAATAACTTGGAGGTAAAATAAAAAAGAGAGCCATTGTTGGAGTTAAAAAAAAAGGGGGACTTTAGGATCTCCATTGGCAGTTAAAGTCATTGGTGGTGTTCTGAAGGATAACTTGGATAAAAGGGCATTTGGGGATAGTTCTAGAAAGCAATTTACTTGGTCATAATTCTATTAATTCCATCTTACAATGGAGCTATAAGGTTCTATTAAATCATCTACAAGATTGTTTTGCATGAGATCAGTCAAAAGGGACAACCGGCACCCGAAATTAAAATGCTAGGCTGATCAAATGACGACAAACAGATTGTCTTTAGGTATGGAATGTTGTCAACCTATAAAAATTAAGTCTTGTTTATTCAATTTGGAACATCCAGAATGGTGGCACGGATCCCGAGGCAACAGCACGGATTTCGAGAAAAATCAACCTCGCCACTGTCCAAATGATGTCCGGTCACGAAACGGATTTCACCATTGCGATCGGAATATCGCAAATACTCAAAAACTACATTTTCTATGTTCAATTTGGGTCATTCGAATTGGTGGCATGAAGCCCGAGGCAACACGCTTATCGAGGAAAAGAGGCCTCGGCATTGCCCAAACGAAGTCCGATTGCAAAACGGACCTCGTCATTGCATTCAAAACATTACAAATACTCAGGAACTACATTTGGGGTTATCCAGATTGGTGGCACGAATCTCGAGACAAAACATAAATGTTGCTCAGCGCTACCCAAATGATGTCGGATCGACAAACAGACTTCACCAGTGCGTCCGGATCGCCGTCAACACCCTAAATACACTACCAATTTATTTAGTTAAAGTGGTGCACGCAAATCGAGGTGATCCCCATGCAAAGATATACAAATTTGTACCCAAATGATGTCGGATCGACAAACAGACTTCACCAGTGCGTCCGGATCGCCGTCAACACCCTAAATACACTACCAATTTATTCAGTTAAAGTGGTGCACGCAAATCGAGGTGATCCCCATGCAAAGATATACAAATTTGTACCCAAATGATGTCGGATCGACAAACAGACTTCACCAGTGCGTCCGGATCGCCGTCAACACCCTAAAAACACTACCAATTTATTCAGTTAAAGTGGTGCACGCAAATCGAGGTGATCCCCCATGCAAAAATATACAAATTCGTGCCCAAACAACATCCGATCGTAAAATGGACTGCGTCGTTGCGATCGGAACATCGACAATACTCTAAATCCACTATCAATTTGTCTAATTCTGATATTCGACAAATTTGACACGTTAAACGGAGTAATCGGCACGCAAAACGAGTCAATCGGCACGCAAAACGAGGCAATCGGCACGCAAAATGAGGAAACACGCAATTCGAGGCAATTTTGACCTGATTAATGCGTCTTTGTCATTCTAAATTAATGCAAGAATGACCAAAACATTAATATAGCATTAACCCAATGAAAATTTTATAAAATATCAGATGCTAAACAGGGAAATGAGATCAAATCCATTAAATGCATATCAATGTATTACCTTATTTGTCTCTGTGTCGTGGCTGACTTTAATGTACAAATTTTGCCGTCAAAATGAAATTGAGAAGACTAGCGCCTGCTTCCTCTCTCAGCCCGTCAACAGCAAGTATCCCACGTCCAAAGCTTCCTCCAAAAAAACCTCCAAGGCCGATATACACCTGCTCTTCACGATCCCTCCAACAGCTCTACCACCAGTCGCAAGCCACACTAAGAGTCTTCCTTCTGTTCGTTTCCTGTTCGTCGCCCGTTCTTCCTCTTTTCTGTTCGTCACTTGCAAGAGGCCGAATCCCAAACAAGTAGAATTTGGTAAGACCACTAATCACGCATTCAGAAACTCTGATTTCCTACAGCAGCCAGTGTTATTACAGGAAGCGAACACTTCAGCGAAAAAAAAAGGGACACTCCACTAGCTCTTGCTCGATCCTTTCTCCTTCCAGCTGACTCCATAGTGTTCTATACTTAAAGATTTCAGTAGAGTCACGTGGGACATCTGCTGAGCTAGTATTCATTTAATTTTCCTTTTACTTTACTGCTGCAGCGATTTATTCTCTCCTGACACCTCCACACTAAGAGTCAAACAGCTCAATACAAAAGCAACAGCATTTATTTCCACTCACATGTTCACAGCAGCTTTTTCTTGTCTTTTACTTTGTTTTTCCTGTCTTCTTTTACTGTAAAACTGATCTCTGAAGATTCCTTTATAGCAGCAGGCCTTTTTTTTTATTTATTTTTCCCAATATCCACCTACATTCCTTTATCCCATCCAAACCCATTAGTTTGTCAAATCTAGCCCGTTGCAGCCTTCACTACTCCCATACCCAAATTGTAGACCCAAATGAGCAATGCAGCCCATTCCACATAAAGAATCAGCTTGCTTCCCCAACCCATTTCAGGTTACTCACAAGTCTATTTCCCCTTTATCATGGGCTAACAGAAAGAGGCCACTATCCTATTTCAATAGTCCATATAGGCAAATATTCCAAAGTCCACTTTGCAACCCATTTCACTACACTCCAAGGCCCACAATAGCTCTCCAAAACAGCCCAAATAGCAGCCTCTTTACTCCACAAATCAGCCCATTTCACTACTCTAAAACCCACTCAAAACTTTCTGTTACAAAACAACCACTCAACCTCTTGCGATCCAAGTTCGCAAACCAACAATCAAAAGCCCATTTAAGCAAGTAGTGGAATAGCCATCTACAGCTCAAGGAAATCAGCCCATTAGCTTTTAGCCAAGATCCTATACCCACTACTCTAAATAGTAATCTGTTATAACCAACATAGTTCCCATATTCCCAAACAGTGAGTAAATTTCTTCTTTTTTACTACTAACTGTTGTTGCTGATTAGTAGAACTAATGTTGCTAATATGTATACATACGCATGCATGTGTTGCTACAAAAAAAAAAGGTTTAAAAAGAAAAAGAGAGAGAGTGGAGGAGTTTCAAAAAAAGGGGGGAAAAAGAGAGATTTGTAAAAAAAAGAGAAAGAGAATTTTTTTTTGCAAACTTCGAGAGCTCATTTCGTTGTTCGCAGCGCACCGGAAAACCGCCCATACACGCGTTTGCTCGCGTGGTGGGATGGGACCCCGGTGCGGCGTCTACAACGAGGTGAGTAATCACCGAGAGCCCCATTCTCGTCGTTCGTGGCGCACCGGAAAACCGCCTATACACGCGTTTGCTCGCGTGGTAGGATGGAACCCCGGTGCGGCGCCTACAACGAGGCGGGTAATCACTTAAAACCTCATTTCGACGTTCGTGGTGTACCGGAAAACCGCCTATACACGCGTTTGCTCGCGTGGTGGGATGGGAACCCGATACGACACCTACGGCGAAATGTGGGTTACTTATAAGTACCCTCGAGCGAGGGGAAAGCCAACTGTCTTTTAAACAGGTACCGTCGAAGACCCCATACACGCGTTTGCTCGCGTGGTGGGAATGAAGACCACGGCCGCGGTGTCTAAGGACACCTACCATACACGCGTTTGCTCGCGTGGTGGGATGGCCCAGTTTCCCAAAATTTCCCCTAAACGGGGGAGACGCCGGGAGGCTGCCGAAATTTCGGGTGAAATTGGGACAATACTTGGACTTGATTGAACTCAAAAGAAGAGCTTGAGCTTAATTTGGAACTCCAATGAACAAAACACAAGGACTTGGACTTGTATTTGGACACAAAATGATTGATAAAATACTTGAATCTAATCGAAATAAGCTCCAATGAACATTGAAAGATGACATTAAACTCAAAGGAAACTTGGACATAATCAAATGACTTGGAGCACAAAAAGACTTGAAGCAATTTTGAACTACACATGACTTGAGTTTGTTTGGACCACATGGAATGGGACTTTAACTAATCAAATACTCCATTATATCAATGTAAAATAAAGACCTAGATCTTTCTAATGAATGTCAATAATCAAACAAAAGACTTGTGAATTCCAGCATAACTTGCTCATAATTGATTCAAAATGATTGTAACAAATACAACCTATTCGCAAGTAATGATTAAGTGGGAAGTGCAATAATGTGTCTTCAATGAGATGCATAATCTATTTACAAATGGCAAAGAGCATCTACAAATAATGACTCCAAACATTCAAGTGTATTCAAATAAACGCTATGCAAGCAGAAGCCACCCATACAAGCAAATGTACAAGGATTTGTGATGCAACGATTCATCCAATACTACGACAAAGGACTTCCAACCAACACATAAGCAACGTGGGCCCATAGGGTCCATGTTAGTGGGTCCACATCTTCATGCAAAGAAGATGGATAACACTAACAAAAGAGACCTCTAATGAGTATCACTCTCAAAAGCGACAAAGAACTTGCACGTTCAACTTGTTTGCAAGTGATAAGAGGATAGTGGAAAGTATGACAACACTCATGTTTGTGGAAGGGAGTGTGATGGTTGTAATGAACATGGCAATATATTCATGAATGAGGTTTGAAGACTATATGATGAATGATTTATATGCAAGCAAGGGACTGAATGATAACAGATGGTCCATGATAGGTATAACATCTTACAAATGAAAGACTAAAGCAAATTTAAAATGAATAAAGCAGTGTACTGGTTGATGAAGAATGTGGACTGTAAGAAGTTGCTATTCACCCACAAACAAAGATCAGATGATCTATGATGAACAAAGATGATTCATACATGAATTGATTACAAGCAAATATACAAAGTCCTTAGAAGACATGTTGTCTACAAATGGGGAATTGTGTAGCCACATAAGAGAACACAATTTGGGTTGCACACAATATTCTTCCTACAAATAACAATGCACAGTATACGATGAACGCTATGGCGTCCCTACAATTGACATCTATATCAATCATACACAATCAATGCAGTATGCCCACGAGTAAAGCAAGAGAATTGTGGAGGATACAACCCTCTTTCTACCAATATTGAAATACGTCGGCCTTATCTACAAGCAATGATGACAAATGTATCGAAATGGAGCTTCTACCTACAAGGGAGAAGATTGCAACAAATGCATATGCTTATTAGCAAGGATGAGGGATTCATTGCATACTATCCAATGGAAGCCAGATACATTTTCCTCTTACAAGTGAAGATGTACAACATGCAACAAATGCAAGTACCTACGGGCGCCTGTAGATGACTCGTTGTGTAAACAAATGTTATCTATGAACAGAATGCCAGGTGACTTCAGCAAATGTGAATGCCTAAGAACCAAAGCAGGAGATTCGTTGGTGTACTACAATCTACCTGCGTAAATCATGCAAGTAGTGCACGACAGTCTACCTGTACAAAGCAGCAAACAGTTCAATCCCCGAGCTGCTGCAAAACGCCACCGAATCTGCAACCTGTATACAAGCAGACAGAAGGCGTGTACGAGCTTCTAAATAGAATGTTGTATTCAAATAAAGGTCTTCCACACAACCGAGCAGCATCAAATATTATAAAATACCCCCGCACGTGCACTGTAATTTGTATACACATAGGTACACATAAGGGGATATATCATAAACCCGCATGGGCCCCGGCGAGCGTGTTATTGGTACACACGTGACGTCTAGGGATGTTGCGCGGGTCAGTAAATTTGAACCCGATTCTCCTAAAGCAAGTAAATGGGAGTCGACAAGGTTCATCAAATAACTATAAAATGCCCCCAAACACCCGCATGGTCCCCGGCGAGCGTGTTATTGGTACACACGTGACGTCTAGGGATGCTGCGCGGGTCAATAGATGAATTCCAGTTCGAGCCCGATCCTCCTATACGGGTAGATAAGAGTCGACACGGCTCGAATTATTAAATAAATATACGGTCGCGAGGTCGACCGAGATATTTATTTTATACGTTCATATTAGGCCTTCAAAGCCTATAATCGAGAGAATTCACTAACAAAGGGCATGAAGCCTACGAAAACCCGATCCTCTGTTAGCAGGTAAACAGAGTTGACAAGGTTCAATCCACAGATATCAATAATCCCAATCATCCCGATGATGGCCGTGTTGAATGCATATCTCAATCGGAGGGGTCCATTCCAAATAATCGAAATGCCACCCAAATCCCAAATACTCCAAAATCCAAAAAAAGAAAATCCAAAAATCATCAAAATCTCAAAAATATTTAAAACTGAAATCAAACCATCAAACACTCAAAGCATAAAATCCATCCACTCTCTGCAACAGTTTGCCAAGGTGGATAAATTGAAAAAAAACTACTTCAGCTCACAAAGAGCTAATGCCTGGTCGAAAATATCACTAGGATCCATTCTCAAACAATCTCCTGCCAGCAAGGACGTGGTACGAGTCCTCTAACCGGCAGTTTCGCCGCCAAATGGCACTGCAGGATAGACGGTTATGACTCGGGGCCCTCTGAACCAGGTGGTTGTCGCCAAATGACACTATTATATTATGGTTATGGCCAGAGCCCGTATGCTCCCCAATGGCATCAAATCCTTGAGATATGAATCAATAGGATATTATCGATAGGGCACAAAGCCCTCTGTTAGCTAAGGTGGATTCAAATTTGTCCCCTTAGACAAATACTCCCCCCAGGTCTACAAGGTACCCTTGGACGAAGCAACCCATGGCTGCCGACAAGGATCCTTCTGTCAGGTTGGGTCGACTACCTCCTCTGACTAAGTAGACCAGGGATCACGATGACCCGGGATGACGGAACCATGGGATCTTGATCGGGTCCATCATCCATTCCCCCACCATCCGCCTTAAGTGCACGATGGCGAAATTTCTAATTTTAAAATATCAATCCTTCAAATTTCCTACACCCAAACCCATGCTGCTACTATATGCCAGGTTCACGTATCTCTACGTATCTGATCGACGACTAGCCTTAATCGAAAGTTCTCTCTCGTTACCGGGAGGGGTAATTAACTATAGGGGCTTGCGCCTATAGGAAACCAGAACTCAGATCATAAAGTCCTCGCAAAATGAGGGCGAAATCTCTGGGTAGTGTCTTATCTACTATCTCATCTGCCTTCCAAAATTTACCTCGAAACTTAAATTGTTAAAACTCCCCCCTCAAAAGAAAGAAAAAAGCGGGCGGAGGCCGGGGCCGAATTTTCGGTGCCCACATTTAAGAAATTCAATTTTCTTGGATCATTGTTACAAATGATCCATAATAATCATTTCATATCATTTAAGACTGATTAGCGAAATCTTACTCTTTCTTTTCATATTCTTATTCAACAAACATTATGCCCAGTTCTCATGGACGCTCAACAAGTAATGATTATCTTAGTGAAGAATTCAGTAGTGGTGACAATGAATTTTCGGAATTCACATTTACACAAATAAATTACATGGATGGGAAAAAGATTATATTTCCATGCTATAAATGCAGAAATAGAATAATACTTGTTTGTGATAACGTTATTCTTCATTTGTACAAAAAAAGGTTTTCATGACAGACTACACTGAATGGTACAATCATTGTGAAATATTGGATCATCAATCTGATAGGAAATGGATGTAGAAATAAAGAAAACTAGAAGAACACATAAGAACTTTTTATTGAAAGATATATGAAAGAAAAAAAAAAAACAAGATATAATTGGAACTTCAATTGGAGAGGAAGATCCGGCTCTCCCAAATCCCTAACCGCCGGCTAGAGCCCTCTTAAAAAAGACTACAGCAAATACAAATCACCTCTTTTAAAATAACAACATAGTTAGCCATAAATAGGTTCCCCTTAATTCCCTCCCAAATCAGCCCCTTTTTCCTAAATAATTCACTCTTAAATTTTGAATTCAAATTAAATTTCCTGCCCTAAATAATTCCCTCTCAATTGTAATTAAAACTTTCCTAAACAATTCTCTCTTGATTACTCCTCCCTTTCCCTAAATAATTTTCGCTTAGATTTTGAATTCAAATTAAATCTCTTACACTAAATAATTCCTTCCTAATTGTAATTAAAACTTTCATAAACAATTCACCTTTGATTAAGAACCTTCCTAAATAGCTCCCTTTTGATTAGGAAACTTCCTAATTCCCTCCCAATCAAACAGGCCAGTTCATCAATACTCCCCTCCCAAAGTGTCAACTTGTCATCAAGGTGGAACGAAGGAAACTGCTGCTGAAGCACTGGACTGAAAATGGACTATCATTGGGTCGAATGATCCCTACCTCCAGCATCTCCCAAATCAATCTCTCGATCTCATCCTTCTAGAGCTAGGGAGAATGGTAAGGGCGAACATTGATATGTGAGACTCCTTTATTCAAAATGATAGCATGCTCGTGTTCCTGCGAAGGAGGCAACCCCTGAACTGGCTGGAACACCTCTCCATACTATTGTAGGAGTGGTTGAACCATATCTGATGCTTCTATCTTCTCCCCCATCTTCTTCTCCTTCCGAACTTTGTAGCTCCAACAAAAATCTCACTCCTTCACCCCTCCCTCCCTCCCTCCCTCCCTCCCTCCCCCAATGTTTAAAATTGCATAATTGGGTATTGAAACATTTTTTGTTCGTGAGGCAAGGCATAAACCTCAAGGCGTTTTGAGGTGTAAGCCTCAAAATTAAAAAATTGCATAAAGTCAAAATGAGTATTTTTTGTATAATAATCAAATAATATATTAAAAATGAACATAAAAAATAAATTGTCATATATATGAAACACAAAAAAGCACAAGATATAAAATGATAAGTAATAAAATGTGTTAAACTAAATTGAAATGTAAACATCATAAAAATAAAACAACATAAAATGTAGTTCAACTCAAAATTCTATCTTTCCCAAAGTCTTGTTCATTAACATTTAATTCAAAAAAGAAATAGGGACATAGCAAATTAGAGGTCATCAGCACTGTCATCACTAAGGGGGTCGTGATTTGAATCATCATCATAATGAATTGCTTTCTCCCCTACCTCAACACCTGTGGAGTCTAATGCCTCTCAATTTGCTTCTTCCTCCTCTATATCAGTTATCTTTCTCTTCCCAAAATATTTTTCATCAATATAAAGATGAGTAATACTTTAAGATAAATAAGTTCTAACAAAAAAAATTTTAATATATCTTTTCATTTTTTTTTGCCTTTTGTACTTGCCTCGTGGTAGATGTAGATGCTCTATTTCTATCACCATCAAAAAAATTAACATTTAAATCTTCCTTTCACAATTCAGATGGCGCAACCTCCACTTCAGCATCATCATCGACATACCACTTGTCATCCGATGTCATACTCTCACAAATCAAAGGATCTTCGTCATCCTTCAACCCTTTCTTCTTCAAGTTCCGGTCTTTCAATATTTTATTATACATAATGTACACTAAGGAATTCATCCTTAAGGTTATCAGAGGATTTCTCTTCTTTGTATGCACTTGGTTGTACATGCTCCAGTTACGTTCACATCCCGATGAAGAGCACGTTAATCCCAAACCTTCATAACAAAATGCTGCAATTTTGGAGTACCATCACCAAACTGAATCTGCCATTCAACTGAGATTTATATAAATGAGTGTAATTAGTACATATGGAATGACTTTTAAATAAACGAGTATATAATACAATAAAATAACAAATAAACTTATTTGGAGATCGCTTAAAAATAGTATGCTTTGCTTGTTGTAATTCAAAAAAAAAATGTTCTCTATTCTGAAATGATATCAGTTGCATATCAACATTTGATCTTTCAGTTGAATCTGCTATGAGTCTATCCACGCAATAATATAATCCTAATTTTATCTCAGAATTTGTAGACTTATTATCTGCATATTGATATTGAGGGTTCAGATAATAACCTGCTGCATACAAATAACGATGAAGCTGTAGCTCCCACCTATCATCAATAATACTCCAAATTTCTTTGTAGCTTCCCTCTTCTCGTCCTAAATTATGGGCAATCATTTCCTTTGCTTCATCCATATCATTTTATATAAAGCTCATATCAGACTTCTTTTTTGCATCCACCATCCTAAGAACTTGCATTAATAGCCTAGTGGTTGTGATCGCATATATGACACTTTGCCAAAATTTATCATTTAGAATAATTTTTCGAACCTCTTTCCCCTCAGATTTCTTTGCTCAAGCGCAACTCAACTACTGTGTAGAGATAAACATAGACTCCAACGGTTGCCTAGCATCCAACCTACTCAAAAGAGTCAACTAAGCACTGACGTTCTTATACTGAGGCAGCTCCTCAAGCTTCTCAAGGATGAGATCAATAAAATGTGCGGCACAGGGAGTCCAATATAAATGTTTCCTCTTCTCCATAAGTTTAGTCCCCATAGCCCTATAAGCACTTGCGTTATCTGTTACCACTTGGACAACCAAGTGCTCTCAAATCTCCTCAATAATAATGTCTAGTAATCCAAAAATAAACTCAGCATCTTTCACCTGATCAGATGTCTCAACTGACTTCAAAAATACAGTATCATATGGGTTGATGATTAATATATTGATTAAACTTCTGTTCTTCACATCAGATCATCCATCAAACATAATTGAAACACCTCTCTGGGCCCAAGTCCTCTTAATTTCCTCAATACTTTTTTTAGTATTACTCCTCTTCCTTCAAAATTCATGTCCTCAGATCATACATGGATGGAGGTTTGAACCCTCTCCCATAAGCTCCAATTGAACGAATCATATTGTGATAAGAAGGAGATGTAATATTAAATGGGATAGCTTTCTCATAAAAAAATCTCCCTACATTCATACATACTCGAATTCGTGCATCCCTAACATTCTCTGGGGTCATCTTCTGTGAAGTAGAAGGCTTGTATTTCTGTTTATCCTCTGATATGTTCACCACATAATGATTCATAGGACCCCTTATATCCTTACTGGACATGGGTTGCAATGAGGAAGATGAATCCTGCTCGTTCTCATAGTAGGAGCCCACATCAACTCAATCCTCAAACTGCTTCTGTGCTAAGTACTTTGACATTACAGACTTGTTCATGTATGCTTTGATCTCCTCTCTAACTGTCTCAGGCCCTTTGGCACATGGTGCGACATTTTTGTGTGATCTGAATAAGTGCCCCTTCATCCTAGTCACACCACCTTTCACCACTTTTTCACAATAATTACATTTCAAATATATGTATGACTTATCTCCACCTCCCACATTAACTTGAGTGTTATACTTCCATGCCGGATTCTTCCTATGACCCGATGTGATTTTATCTTTGCTTCTAACCATCCTCTACAAAACTCTGCAATAAGAAATTAAGAGCATAAAATATTTGAACTCTTCAACAATTAATGCATGCATGTTTACTTTGATTGGCTTTTGACTAACACAGTTTTAATTTTCAAGGCTTTGGAAGAATATACATGAAGTGGTTTGAAAATGTTTTAATTATTGTTCAAAGATGATTGAAGATGGATTTATGATGTTTCAATCATTGCACAATCAGCAATTGAAGATTCTAAGAAGAAGAATGACATTCTCAAATCATTGCACTGTGCTGTTTGATCCAGAAGCTCTTTGCTAGAGACCATGATTGAAACATCACATGTCTTAGCAAATATGAAGGAATTATAATTCAAATCAAATGCAACCTAATACCAAAACTGATGCATCAGTACACAAGTGATTAGTGACAATAAACAATTAGTATGATATCAAACTAATCATTTTCAACATAATTGTTATGGTAGTTGTTCAACAGTAAATGCGCATTTCAACGCAATCGTTATGGTTATATTTGTATACACAACTATGTAGGAGGATGTCTACATTTGTGCATGTGAACGTGTTTGAAAAAATGTGTGTGAAAGTGAGCTTGTTTTAATGAATACACAAAAATGTACAATGCACACTTTGTATATTATTATAAACAAAACCTTAAACATGCAAACATGAATAGGAAACACAAACAATATTACCCATTAATATGCAAACATATCTATTTGATGCATATACATCAGAAAAATCTATATTTGAAATGTATTAATATTTGAACAAAAATTCAAGTTAGACAAAAGTATTCAATCAAGTAAACTAATTATTCTTTTGAAATTTAATATCCTATCCAAACTATGTGACATATCCAGACCAATACAATATCCAAAGAATAACTAAAATAAACATGATGCTAAAATTTTATAAACGATACTAAAAGCTTAAACCGAGATTATAAACTAAGGGCAGACGAGCATGGAACGACCAGCAGAAAAAAAAAGAAGACAAACTCACAACTTAGAAGAAGGCGAAGCAGATGCAGTTGAACAGGAACAGCGTACGCAACAGACATGAGCATGAAACGTCATCGAAGAAGGCGAAGCAAAGGTAGTCGAACAAGCGGGCAAAGTCGAACAAGAACAAAGAAGGCGAAGAAGATGTTATGGTGCAGCAGATGAAGTCGAACATGAATGTATAGAAGCCGCTCAATTAGGTTTAGTTTTAATACTTAAATTTAGTGTTATTTCGAGGTGAACGCCTCACATTTTTTAGGCGAAGCACACCTCATTGCATGCCTCAGTATAATCGAGGCGTACGCCTCACCAAAAGATCGTGGTGTGTTCACTTCGAAGTGCCGCGTGAAGTAATTGTGCAGAGGCGCGCCTTTGATTTCGCAATTTTAAACAATGTCCCCCCCCCCCCCCCCCTAGGAAGTGGTTCCAAAGATGGCATCTCCTCTTTTTTCCCCAAAATTTTCACCTCCCGATTCTCATTCATTGTCCCTATATTAGGGTTTCCCCTATTTTCTTGTCCGGTCAACGGTGCTCTCGCCTCCAATGTTGTCAGTTTGGTTTAGCCCTCGAGCAACTTCTTCATCATCTCTCCATGATGGCAAATTTCCTATCGATCTTCTCATGGACGGCTGAGATTTGAGTTTGAAAATCTGAAATTTTATATTTCAATTGTCCGATTTTCCTTCCAACACATCTATCTTTCTTCCTACCATAGGTACATGGATCTAGGCTCTGATACCAATTTGATAGGAAGTTGATATATAAATTAATAAAACTAGGAAGAAGAATACACAAGAACTTTTTATTGAAAGATATATGAAAGAAAAAAGCAAGACACAATTGGATCTTCAATTGGAGAGGAAGATCTGGCTCTCCCAAATCCCTAGCCGTTGGCTAGAGCTCTCTCAAAAAAGACTACAGCAAACACAAATCACCTCCTTCAAAATAACAACATTGTTAGCCTAATAGGCTCCCCCTAATTCCCTCCCCCAAATCAATCCTCTTTCCCTAAATAATTTCCTCTTAGATTTTGAATTCAAATTAGATCTATTGCCCTAAGTAATTGCCTTCTAATTATAATTAAAATTTTCTTAAACAATTCTCCCTTCATCCTCCTCCCTTTCTCTAAATAATTCCCTCGTCTACTTTTCATGTGTAAATGTTTAATTATTATATTATTTCTGTACATGTTTAGCTTTTACCATCAATTTAATGCTCTAATATTTTTGAATTTTGTGTAGCTACAGATATGGCCCCTAGAAGATGAGCTCCTGAATTTAGGGGACATTCAAGATGTGATTCCAAGGACGAGTTAACCAATCAAGATGGACATATAGACAATGTCCTTGATAACAGAATTGGAGGATGCCTAGAATGAAGCAAATTTTATATATTAGAAATAGCGATCAAAAGAAGCCCTATATGGATCAACAATAGAAAAATAGGCTGATTTTATATTTTATAGTTATTGCATTAAGTAATTACAGGCTGTTATTTGATTTTTTTTTTTTTTGGCTTACAAGTGCAATGACCCAAAAGCTACTGTTGGGCTACAGAAATTTTGAAGAGAATGGGTTGAACTCTGGACATACTAGAGGGACATTCCAAATAATAAGGGGGAGACTGATGATACTTCTTGGTGAGAACCTGATATTAATGATTTTATTATAAGAACTTATTTATTATTCAATTTTCTAATAAATTCTATTAATTGTAGTTATAAAAAGATATACCAACCTCAAGGAGCATGAGGGCCCTCCACCTCACATAGGATGATGATCCAACACTGCATCATCAGATTTTAAATCAAATGTGTAAAGCAGAGGGTCATACAAGCAATTCATACAATTTCAGTGCCTGCCTTAAGTACCAACCTAAAGCATATTATACTGCTTCTCGTATGGGTGTTTGGTAGGCAGCAATAGCATGGCTTATAGATGTGTAAACAATTATAAATTTACATGTAATACATGTATTTCCTTATGAAAATAGCATTCAATATATCTTCTCCTACATTTTTCATTACTTATTGTACAATTTTTTCAAGACTAGTCATATTCATCTATTAGCATCGTGTGTCCCATAAATTAAGAGTGTAAAAACACGTTATTTCTTACATAAAACATATGAAACTGCTTTCAAGTAATTAAAACCAACCTCGGGCATGATTGCTACAGTTGCAGTAGAAGTATGCACACGGCCTTGTGTTTCAGTCTGTGGCACGCGTTGCACTCGATGAACACCAGATTCATACTTTAATTTACTATAAACGTGGTTTCCTTTAACTTCCATCACATATGTTTTATAACCACCTTTCTCAGCCTGCAAGCATCTTTCAGTTAGCATTTACTTCATATTATAATTAAAGATGGCCACAATATAGCTAATAGAACATACCTCTGAGCTAGAAATAGTGGTGCATTTCCATGAATTGCACTCCCCATACTTTTCATACATACGCACCTTAATACATAATAAAAAGTATCATTTGGAAGTCAGACTGCAGTCATCAACAGTCCAACAAAAAGCATGTCAAATGCACGGAATTTGTGACATGTAGGTCCAAGAAGTTTGTGCATCTAGCTTGACCTCTAAATTTGTATAGGGGCTATTTATGTTGTTAAATGAATCAGTTAATGAATTCTTAGTATATGAGAGGAAGTGAGAAGCAGAGATAATGAACCCAGCACAGCTGTTTGGTTGAAAAAGGCAAGTGGTATATGACTTACGTTAGGAATGGATACATAAGATTCATAGCAATTAGACTTCAAATTTATGTGCTTCCTCTTTTGTAAGTCAAATATCATAATATCACCTCTCCCTACGAAGCCCTTAACATCACTTGCACATGCACACGCACGTGTGAGTTCATACAATACACAAATAATAATTATAATATAATTAATTCTATTGATATACAAAATAATACAAATAGTAGTATACATAATAAATAATAATCTACACACTAGACTATATAAAGCCTAATATATTAGACACAATCAAGATAAATTACATAAGGATTCCTAAAGTTACCATATCGTTTCACAATAGTTTATATTTTTAGTAGCCAAACAACTGACTGACTGAGTCCCCGAGTCTAAATAAGTGTGAGAAATTTATCTTTCCATGATGATACATATATCAAATACCATTCAAATTCCTAAAATACTCTTCTTATAAGATGAGCTAAAGGAACGAGTTAAGGAATAGATAGCTCTCCACCCATCATAAAGCATCGCATCTATCATACTCGCAATCTTTGCACTCTATAATAAAGAAAACAAATGGCAAATGAGTTGTAAAAGAGGCCAAGTTTGGTAGGAAATAGGTAGTGCTTTGACCATTAGCTTTGATCAAGTTCACCGATGCATTTCATGTATCTAATGGCTCCAATAATTTTCCATGACGTTTGTACAAAATTGCCTATTTCCCCTTTCCTTATTTTGTCTTCTTTATAAATAATTTTAGGGCTTACATCACTTTGAATGAAGAGAGTTGTAATTTTATAAAAGAGGAGAATTTTAAACACTTGAAAACTATACAAAGCTGGTCCTAGTTGGTCCCTCATAGATTAAATTGGGATCAATTTTGTATGAGCAAGGGACTAAATTGAGATCAATTGTGTATCTCAATTGTCATATGAAAAATCATTTTGAATCAATTTTGTATAATTGGGAGATTATTTTGGGATTTAATCTCATTCTATATTTTATATAGATGTTTAGCCTAAAGATCCCTCTTTCTTATCTTATATTATGGGTAATCTATGTCATAAGTTATTTTTTCTCAAAAACTTTCAACTCCACTTCTTCTGCTAATGTGGTAAGTGCCTTCACTAATTTGGACATGTCTTTGTTTGGCCTCTTTTTTGGGTGAAGTCTTTAGCAATCTTTTCCTATATGATTTTTATTCTCATAATGAGCTCAATAAGGCCATTGTCTCCTGATTTCTTCTAGTCTTTCCTCTACTATCTTGCCATTTTGTTAAGGAAAATTGCACCTTTTGTTGTAATGGTTGATCTAATTCTTTACGTCAATAGCTATGGCTTTGAACCCTGCTTCCAAACACTCCATATAGGAAATAGCCTCAGCTCCTTGATCCTAATAATCCTGCAACATATTTCATAAAACTATATATCTTTTAAGAAGATCTAAGGGCTAGGCCGAAGGTTTAAAAAAGGACATCGGGAATCGATGCGTTTTGTCTAAACGAGTCGAGGCGTAAGCCTCAAGGCGGATCGAGGTGTAAGCCTTAAAACGAAGAAATAAAATACTAAAAAAATTATAAATAACTCATAAAAATGACAAAATATTAAGTAAATTTTGAACATAATCACTTGTTTGAAAGTAAATGTTACTGGAATACAAGATTGAAATTAAATGCTTAAAACTTAAATATGCCCCTAAGATCAAGACCCAAGGCAGCCTTATTGTCACTTTGACAGTCATAAAAAAAATCAACAATAGGCACTAGTTTTTTCCCTTTTAAAGAGTGATGTCATGGTATAGATAAGAGTAGTACCTATGTGCTGCCAATTACGGAGAATTGATGGATACTTGTTAAAACAAAAAACAATTAAAATTCTAAGCTATAATAATATTTATTTTAAAACATGACTACAGATTAATTTTTAATCATATTTTTCATATTTTTATCACTATAACTAAACAATTCAACGCATATTAGTTATGAATACTTATACTATCAATGCAAGGGCCTCACGATTAGAGTTTTTTAATAAAATTAATATGATATAGTGCACAAATTACTAGCTACCGGTCAAGCCATAAACACACTTTTTGTAATTGAAAATAAGCAATGACACTTTTTAAACTCAATTGCTAATGAAATAATCTTAAATATTCAAGAATCCGGCAAAAATTGGAAACAATTAAAATCAACAAGTAAATGAATTGATTTAAATAAAATCAGATTTTCATGATATCAAAAAATTTTTTTTACCATAATCTACAGTAAACTATCCAACAATAAACTATAAAATCATATTTCATAAAACTATATATCTTTTAAGAAGATCTCAAGGGCTAGGCTGAAGGTTTAAAAAAACGACATCGGGAATCAATGCGTTTTGTCTAAACGAGTCGAGGCGTAAGCCTCGAAGCGGATCGAGGTGTAAGCCTTAAAACGAAGAAATAAAATACTAAAAAAATTATAAATAACTTATAAAAATGACAAAATATTAAGTAAATTATGAGCATAATCACTTGTTTGAAAGTAAATGTTACTGGAATACAAGATTGAAATTAACTACTAAAACTTAAACATGCCCTAAGATCAAGACCCAAGACAGCCTTATTGTCACTTTGACAGTCATAAAAAAAATCAACAATAGGCACTTGTTTTATTCCCTTTTAAAGTGATGTCATGGTATAGATAAGAGTAGTGCCTATGTGCTGCCAATTATGGAGAATTGATGGATACTTGTTAAAAGAAAAAAATAATTTTAAAATTCTAAGCTATAATAATATTTATTTTAAAAAATGACTACAGATTAATTTTTAATCATATTTTTCATATTTTTATCACTATAACTAAACAATTCAACGCATATTAATTATGAATACTTATACAATCAATGCAAGGGGCCTCACGATTAGAGTTTCTTAATAAAATTAATATGATATAGTGCACAAATTACTAGCTACCGGTCAAGCCATAAACACACTTTTTGTAATCGAAAATAAACAAAACACTTTTTAAACTCAATTGCTAATGAAATAATCTTAGATATTCAAGAATCCGGCAAAAATTGGAAACAATTAGAATCAACATGTAAATGAATTGATTTAAATAAAATCAGATTTTCAAGATATCAAATTTTTTTTTTACCATAATCTACAGTAAACTATCCAACAATAAACTATATAGAAGAAATAGATCGGAATTAAATTTCCAAAGACAAAAAAAAAATCATGTCACAAAGAGATTACTTCCCCCAAAATTAAGTAGTGTACTTTAAGTAAATACACATTCTTCATAGGATTAATATTGTGATTAATATTGTTGAATACAACAATTCTTATTATCTCAGGTGCAACGTAAAAATGCAAGAGAAAATGTAGAATTTGAGCAGTTTTTCAGGCACATCAACAAACTCTTCTGCATGAAGAAACTGCAGAAAGTTCTTAAGAAAAATAATAAAGGAGAACTTGTTATCAACTTATCACAAGTCACAGCACTTATTATCTTTAAGCAAACTAGAAAATAGTTCAAAAGGGGCATGAAATATCATTACAAGTTAAAAAACAATTCTTTGCATTGCATATTAAGCAAAAGCAGAATGAAAGCAGTTAGCTTCTAAATTAGGATAAAAAAGTTTAAGAAAATCACAATTGGCAAGCAAAAACAAATATTATAATTAGTTAAAAACAAATAGTTGCAAAGAACTCCCAAAGCAATTTAAAAGAAACTTCAAAACTCAACTTCGCACGAAGTAGGTGAAATAGGTGGAAAGGGAAGAAAGCTCCTTACATTCGCTGCAAGCTCCTGTTGGATTGAATATTTCAAAACAAACTTCACACGAAGTAGGAGAAGCCGACACAACCAGTCTCCTTCACAGTTCACACGACGCAGGTGAAACCGAAGTAACACTCAAAAGGATGAAAGTTCGTTATGTTCGCAGCGAGCTCCTGTCAAAACGAAACTTTCAAAACTCTACTTCTCACAAAGTTGTCGAAGCCGACATAGGGTCGAAAAAGAAGAAAGATCGTTACCTTTGCTATGAAGAACTCGACTTAACACGAAGAAGCGAAGCTGAAGCAGTTTACAAGAAGTAACAAGAGATCGTTAGCTTCGCTATGAGCTGCCGAAGGAGGCAAAGGAACTTATTGAACGATTGTTTTGAAATTGGCAAAACTAAGCAGTCCTAAATCTATGTGGGCTCCGAAAATTCGGCCCCGGCCTCCGCCCGACTTTTGCTTTTCTTTTCGAGGGGAGTTTTAACGGATTAAGTTCCGGAGTAAATTTTGGAAGGCAGATGAGATAGTAGATAAGACACTACCCAGAGATTTCGCCCTCATTTTGCGAGGACTTTATGATCTGAGTTCTGGTTTCCTATAGGCGCAAGCCCCTATAGTTAATTACCCCTCCCGGTAACGAGAGAGAACTTTCGATTAAGGCTAGTCGTCAATCAGATACGTAAAGACACTTATTATCTGGCATATAGTAGCAGCAATGGGTTGAAGGTTTGAAAGTTTGAAGATTTGAGAATTTGGAAAGTTGGGAGATTTGGAGATTTAATATTTAAAATTGAAAATTGCACCATCTTGCACTTAAAGCGGATGGTGGGGGAATGGATGATAGGCCCGATCCAGATCCCATGGTTCCGTCGTCCCGGGCCATCGTGGTCCCTGGTCTACTTAGTCAGAGGAGGTAGTCGACCCAACCTGACAGAAGGATCCTTGTCGGCAGCCATGGGTTGCTTCGTCCAAGGGTACCTTGTAGACCTGGGGGGAATATTTGTCTAAGGGGACAAATTTGAATCCACCTTAGCTAACAGAGGGCTTTGTGCCCTATCGATCATATCCTATTGATTCATATCTCAAGGATTTGATGCCATTGGGGAGCATACGGGCTCTGGCCATAACCATAATATAATGGTGCCATTTGGCGGCAACCACCTGGTTCAGAGGGCCCCGAGTCATAACCGTTTATCCTGCAGTGCCATTTGGCGGCGAAACTGCCGGTTAGAGGACTCGTACCACGTCCTTGCTGGCAGGAGATTATTTGAGAATGGATCCTAGTGATATTTTCGACTAGGCATTAGCTCTTTGCGAGCTGAAGTAAATTTTAACTTGTCCACCTCGGCAAACTGTTGCGGAGGATGGATGGATTTTGCTTTAAGCGGTTTGATAGTTGGATTTCAATTTTTAAATATCTGGAGTTGGAAAGATTTTTGGATTTTGGGATTTTTCAGAAGATTGGATTTTGTAGGGAATTTGGGTGGTACTTTGAGATATTTGAAATGGACCTCTCCGGTTGATATTTTCATTCAACACGGCCATCATCGGGGTGTGGGGTCATTCATATTTTTATGTTTTGAACTTTGTCGACTCTGCCTAATGATTGACAGAGGATCGGGTTTCGTAGGCTTTATGCCATTGTTATTAAATTCTCTTGATTATAGGCCTTGAAGGCCTAATATGAATGTAAAATAAATATCCTGGTCGATCTCGCGACCGCATATTTATTTGATAGTTCGTGCCGTGTCAACTCCTATTTACCTGAATAGAAGGATCGGGCTCGAACCTGAATTCACTTGTTGACCCGCGCAGCATCCCTAGACGTCACGTGTGTACCAATAACACGCTCGCCGGGGCCCTTGCGGGTGTCACGCCGATGAATGCATTACACATGATACATTCATATGCATGCATGATTTTTTTGAAATACAATTATAGTGTCGAATGGCACACTAGAGTGAAACCCTCTGCTTATACAGTAGGATGATTTGGAATGCAATATCAATGTCAAATGTCATACTAGAGTGAAACCCTCTGCTTATACAGCAGGAGGATTTGGAATGCAATATCAATATCAGAGGACACACTAGAGTGAAACCCTCTGCTTCTTATGGAAGGAGGATTTGATATGTAATAACAGTGTCAGATGACACACTAGAGTGAAACCCTCTGCTTCTACAGCAGGATGATTTGGAATGCAATATCAATGTCAAATGTCATACTAGAGTGAAACCCTCTGCTTATACAGCAGGAGGATTTGGAATGCAATATCAATATCAGAGGACACACTAGAGTGAAACCCTCTGCTTCTTATGGAAGGAGGATTTGATATGTAATAACAGTGTCAGATGACACACTAGAGTGAAACCCTCTGCTTCTACAGCAGGATGATTTGGAATGCAATATCAATGTCAAATGTCATACTAGAGTGAAACCCTCTGCTTATACAGCAGGAGGATTTGGAATGCAATATCAATATCAGAGGACACACTAGAGTGAAACCCTCTACTTCTTATGGAAGGAGGATTTGATATGTAATAACAGTGTCAGATGACACACTAGAGTGAAACCCTCTGCTTCTTATGGAAGGAGGATTTGAAATGTAATAACAGTGTCAGATGACACACTAGAGTGAAACCCTCTGCTTCTGTAAATGCATGTGGGCATACTCTTAAAAATGCACGTATATAAGTTTTTAGACATACACATACGATGCGCTTATACACATTCATAACCCATCATGCTTATCATAATACATGCAAAAAGGGTATTTTATAATATTTGCATGTAGTATGGAGGGATGTCCGGATATATGCTTGTATTCCTTGATTGAACCTCATCGACAGAGGACGATACGGCAGCACCCTCGGTAAGCATGGTACGTCGTATTGCAACGCCAAGCTTTGAAGATTATTCGCACTTCCAAGGCCTATTAATATCAGAGGTGTTTTCTCTTGGACAAAAGGCAAATAAGGAACTTTGAAACACCAGGAAGTTTAGTTCGAATTTGCTCAAACATCTCTTCCATTCTTGCAGGAGATGTCCCTCTTGCTGGTCGATTCTGCCTGAGGGATCGGTGAGTATTTGTACTTCTTGGTTGAATAGCATCGGCGAAGGCGGTATTATAACACTATTAGTGTGCATGGTATATTAACGCCAGACTTCAAAGATTATTCGTATTTTCAAGGCTTATCGATGTTGGAGATATCTTCTCTCAGACAAAAGGCAAAGAAGAAACTTTGAAACACCAGGAAGTTTAGTTCGAATTTGCTCAAACATCTCTTCCATTCTTGTGTGAGATGTCCCCCTTGCGGGAGGATTATGTCCGAGAGGTCAACTGGTATTCACACTCACCATGTGTCCTTATATACATTTATGTCCACAGGGGTTCCCCATGATCACAATGTACCCACTGTTGTTATCCACAAATGGATCATGCTTATGTATAGGGACTGGTCGTGTTTAATACGATCTCTCAGAAGTATTCGCAGAAGAGCCATTGTTCCTGCACTGTATCCACCTGTCACCAATCTCAGGTGGTCTTGATTGTACTTATTTGCAGTGACAGGTCCTCCGTTATCAATTGCCAGTGTTGCCTTTTTCAATCAACAGGCACTATTTGTTTGCATGATCGGTCTTTAATTGCTCCAGGTGGGTAGTACTTGTATATTTCATAGTTGACTGATGTTTAAGTCAATCACATTTGAAAATCCACCACGAGTCTCCTGCTGTTAACTTGGTGTTTGTTTAAATAAACAAATTTATCACTTATCTTTTGCATTTTGATTATTATTGCACATTTTGGCACTTGGGGTTCTGTTCCCTGTAGTTCAGTTCAAGTCCCTTATTTGTTCAGCTCGGATTAGGTCCTCTAATTGTTCGAGTTCTATGCACTTCTGTTCGAGTACTGGTCTTTTGTATTGTTGCTCAAGTTAGATATTCTTTGTTGTCCAGGTCATGTGTGCTTCAATGTAAATTTCGGCAGCATCCCGACATATCCCCCGTTTGGGGGAAATGTAGGGAGCTGGGCCTTCCCACCACGCTACAAGAGCGTGTATGGTAGGTGTCTTTAGACACCGCGGCCGTACATCTTTCATCCCACCACGCTACAAGAGCGTGTATGGGGTCTTTAACAGTAACAGTACGAGAGCACCAGTGGTTTTCCCTACCACGCTACAAGAGCGTGTATAGAGCTTACCCACCTCGTCGTATGCCTCGCACCGGGCTCCCTCCTACCGTGCTACAAGAGCGCGTATAGGTGGTTCTCCGGTCCGCCGCAAACACCGAAAATGGGATTTTGGGTGATTCCCCTCCTCGTTGTAAGCACCGCACCGGGTTTCCTCCTACCGTGCTACAAGAGCGCATATAGGTGGTTCTCCGGTCCGCCGCAAACACCGAAAATGGAATTTTGGGTGATTCCCCTCCTCGTCGTGAGCACCGCACCGGGTTTCCTCCTACCGTGCTACAAGAGCGCGTATAGGTGGTTCTCCGGTCCGCCGCAAACACCGAAAATGGGATTTTGGGTGATTCCCCTCCTCGTCGTAAGCACCGCACCGGGTTTCCTCCTACCGTGCTACAAGAGCGCGTATAGGTGGTTCTCCGGTCCGCCGCAAACACCGAAAATGGGATTTTGGGTGATTCCCCTCCTCGTCGTAAGCACCGCACCGGGTTTCCTCCTACCGTGCTACAAGAGCGCGTATAGGTGGTTCTCCGGTCCGCCGCAAACACCGAAAATGGGATTTTGGGTGATTCCCCTCCTCGTCGTAAGCACCGCACCGGGTTTCCTCCTACCGTGCTACAAGAGCGCGTATAGGTGGTTCTCCGGTCCGCCGCAAACAACGAGAACAGGAATCTGAGTTCAGAAATTATACCTGTGCGGGGCTGACAGTGCTGATGTCGAGGTCGGGGTCGAGGACTATCCCCACCACGCTACAAGAGCGTGTATAGGGCTTACCTGCCTCGTCGTACCTGTTGCACTGGATTCCCCCCCACCGTGCTACAAGAGCGCGTATAGGAGGTCCACCAGCGCATCAAGCGCGTCGAGGACAGGATTTGGGACTTACCTTGCGTGTGTCGTCGGCGACGGTGTCGGCTCGTGGAGGCAAGAGGGGAGTACATTTTTTTATCATTTATTATAACTAATTATAATTAATAAAAATTATTATAATTAATAATAATTAAGATAATTAATTATTATTAACGAAGTAATCATAATTAATTAAAAATAATTAATTACTATTAATAAAAAATTAATTATTATTAATTAAATAATTAATTATAATTAATTTATATTAATTATAATTAATTAAAAAATTAAAAGTAATTAATTAATTATTAATAGAAATTAATTAAGATTAATTAAACATGATTAATTAACATTATTAATAATTAATTCTATTAATATTAAATAATTATAATAAATTAAAATTAATTCATAATTAATATAAATAATGATAATTAAGTAGAATTTAGATTTGATTTGAGTAGGATTAGGGAATTCAAACGCTCACAGAGGAATAAGCTCTCTGTTTCCCTCTTTTTGCTTGCCTTAAGAGACTGTTTGGCAATCGGAATTACAGGATTTGGCCGAAGCAGCACGCAGAAGGGAGAAATTACCTTCACGGCTAGTGAGTTCCCGCTGTTGCTCGTGATCTAACAGGAAGGGAGAATCGCTGGAGCGAAGTTGACTAGCGGGAAGGAACCGGAGAGGCGACTCGTGCGATCTTCAAAACAGGCGAGCTCCCTTGTTGCTTCCGATCGCAATGTCGTAACTTCCGGCTCGGCAGGAAGGGAGTCGTCGAAGGAAGCAGAGTCGAACAGCGACGCTGGGAGCCGAAGAGGCGACTTGTGCAACCTTCACAGCAGGCAAGCTCTGTTGTTGCTCCCGATCGTAATGTTGTAACTTCCGATCGACAGGAAGAGAGCGTCGTCGGGAGAGGCGAAGTTGGACAGCAACTGGGAGCCGGAGAAGCGACAACAGAGGAGGCGAAGCAGAACAGCAGCGGCGGAGCTGGGAGGTTTGCGGGAGTAAAGAAAAACTTCGCTCCTCATTTCCTTCGGCATTTAACGACGCAAGACTGGGGTCGGCTCTTAGTGGAGATCGCGCGACGCATTTAAGATGAACGTGGAATTGGCGGCGTAGACGTGCGGTCATCGTGCGAAGAACGGCGGGGGACATCCCAGCTGCGGGATTTGGGGGATCCTGATCGCGTGGAGTTCGGCGCTACAGGTAAGAGCAACATTTTTTTTTGTTTTGTTTCTGTTGTCTACAGTATATGGGTCAACAATCTAAAATGAGGCGACCCTAAATCTAATACGTGCAACTCCGCCGAACTAAACAAATAATAATAATTAAAATAAGGCAGTGCCTCAAACTACCTTGAGGCGTACGCCTCAATGAAAAAATCATAAGCTTTGTCCAAACCAGTGAGACTTAAGGCCTCGAGGCGCTCCAACTGCACCTCGAGGTGTACGCCTCAAACGCCATTTTAAACAATGGGTAGGCCTGGTTAATTTGCACCTCTCCTTGCCTCAATATGTTCCATTTGATATACTTATCATTTTGGGCTCCGTAAATTCGAGCCCCAGCCTCTCCGCGACCCATTCTTTTTTGTCGGCAAGGAGAGTTTTAACGAGTTTAGGTTCTGGGGTAAATTTTCATAAGGCAGATTGGATTTTTAGATAAGACACTACCTAGAGATTTCACCCTCATTTTGCGAGGACTTTAAGATCTGAGTTCTGGTTTCTTATAGGCGCGGGCCCCTATAGTTAATTACCCCTCCCGATAACGAGAGAGAACTTTCGATTAATGCTAGTTGTTGTACCCAGCATACAGTAGCAACAGAATTAGATATTGAAAATTAAGATTTTATCACCATGCATTTAAAGCGAATGGTGGGGAGAATGATGATGAACCCAATTAAGATCTCATGGTTCTGTCGTCCTAGGTCATCATGATCCCTAGTCTACTTAGTCAGAGGAGATAATTGACCCAACCTAACTGAAGGATCTTTATCGACAACCATGGGTTGCTTCGTACAATGTTACCTTATAGACTTGAGGTGAATGTTTGCCTAAGGGGACATATTTGAGTTCACCTTAGCTAACAAATGGCATTGTACCCTACCAATTATACCTTATTGATTCATTACTTAAGGATTTAGAGCCATTTAAGAACATACAGGCTCTAGTCATGACAGTAATTTAGTGGTACCATTTGGTGGTAAAACCACCTGGTTAAAGGGCCCTGATCATAACCGTTTATTTGTCGTGCCATTTGGCGTTGAAACCACCAGTTAGAGTACATGTGCCACATCCTTATTGGCAAGAAATGGGTTGAGAATGAATCATAGTGATATTTTCGACTGGGCATTCACTCTTTGTGAGCTAAAGTGATTTTTAAATTTATCCATCGACAAACTATTCAGAGGGTGGATGGATTTTTGCTTTAAGTGTTTAGGTGATTTATTTCATCTTGGATAGCTTAGGTTTTGCGATAATTGGAATTTGAACTTTTATCAAAATTAAAGTCCCTTAACGAATAATTTTGAGATTTATGAGCATTTAAAAGATAGAGACCCCTCCGATTAATATTAACTTTTAATACGGCCATCATCGGGGTGAAATTAAAGTTATTTCAAAATATTTATATTTTGTTAAAGTTTGGAGGCATTTGAAAGAGTAGAGTTTCCTTCGGTTGAGATTAACTTTCAATACGGGCATCATCGGGATTTTAAATAGCTTTTATATTTGTCACTTGAACCGTGTCAACTCTGTTCGTTCACTAACAGAAGATTGAGTTCAATTACTAATATTCTAAGCTATCGAATGAATGCTAAGAACCGAGAGCTTTATGCTTTATGATGCATTTCATCTAAAGAGCCTTTGAAGGCCTAATATGAACTTTAAAATCAAATATCCCAGTAGCTTTGTGATTAGCCATTCGCTCATTAATTCAAGTCAATCAACTCGAGTCCTTTCAAGGAGGAGAATGAAATTTGAATATTTGATCCGCGTAGTATTCTCAGAAATTAGAATTAGGAGTTCAAAGCAACAATCACAGCGCATGCGGGTATTTAGTTTAACTAGAATTTTATATTAGTGAGCATTTAACCCCCGCGCAACATTCTAAGATATCAGTGTTTCCAAATTTAGCACGTTTGTCAAAGCACATGCGATAAATCATAATTTAATGCATGATGGGGGATTTTAAAAAAAAATTATCATTTGTGCAAGTGATTGTCATTGGAGTGTGCACAAGATTTCATTTAGGGGCCTACAAACGCCTTCTATCCTCTTGTACGAGTGTTGTGGATCCGATGGCGTAGAGGATGTTTGCTCAATAGGCACTAGGAGATTGTGCTATTGCTTGTGAGTGAGTTACATCATTTGCTACGAATCTCCTATTGCTGCTTGTAGGCTAGTTGTGTGCACTACTAATTCTCTGCTCCTGCTTATACAGGTGAATTGTAGGCTGATTGATGTGAGTATTACAAGTCTTCTATTGTTGCTCACAAGCAAGTTGTCATATGCACTACGAATTCCCTGCTCCAATCACAGTTGAATTGTAGTGCTCATTAGAAGTTCCCTGCTATTATCCATAGACAGGTGGTTTGTTTGATACGAGCTGCTTGTCCACACCTATAGACTAATTATTGTGGGCACTATGAATTTGTTGCTCCTGCTCACAGGTGAATTATAGTGTTCGTTGTTATTGCCCGTAGACAGATTTCTATGCACTTCAAGTCTTCTATTGTATCCATTAAAGGTCTCGTGCTATTGCTTGTGGGCAGGCTACTGTGTTCTCTACAATTTTGCTAATATTGCCTGTAGGCAAATTGCTGTGCATATTGAAATCTTTGTTCACCGCAAGTCCATTGCTCATGCCCGTAGGCGAGCTAATATATTCATTGCAAGTACTCTATTCTTGTCCATAGGTGAATTATTTTGTTCATTAAAGGTCTTTTGATGTTGATTGTATGTGAATAGTAATCATTTGAAGTCCATCATTTTTGCCCGTAGACTGCTTTACAATTCCACTTTTGTCAATGCCCGTAGGTGAGCTGCCATTTACATTACAGCCTTACAGGTCCCTTGCTTGTTCTTTTATATTTGTTCAAAGCAACATAAATTGTATTCTAGTATTTGTATTTTCATCCTCATTATGCATTTAAGTTTTTATTTTGTTGCATTATTAAGTTAATATGTTGAAAAGTCCCCTGTTCATTAAAAAATTAGGTAGCCTCCTAGCATCTCCCCCATTTAGGGGAAATTTTGGGGAGTCTAGGCTTACCCATCACGCCAAGAAAGGTGTGCATGATCAATGTCAGATGACACCATGACCATGGTCTTCAATCCCATTACGCTAAGAAAGGCGTGCATGGGTCTTTAGGATGCCTGCATGGAAGCTTCCAAATTTCTCCGCTTGCATGAACATGCACGAGTACTTAATTTTACCCCACCGTGCTAAAAAAAGCGCGCATATGAGGTCTACTTGTTGGACCCAAGCGTCGACGATGGGATTTGAGGTTTAGAGTTTAGCGAGCCTTATACCTTTGCACGAGCAAGGTGACGATGGTGTCGAGATGAGATGGTAATAAGGGTCTCCATTATGTTGCGTGGAAAGTTTTATGTAAATCTAAGAAACAAGGTGGCCGAGGTTTGCAATCAACTGTGATGAGGGTTGGTTCTTTAAGGGCCAAATTTGCTTGGAACTTTATCTCAAAGCCAAATTCTCTTCTTAACAGGGTACTTGTGTCTAAATATGACAACGATATTTGGAATTTCGAGAAAAAATTGTATTCCTGTCCAACTTGGAAAATCATTTTGAATGGAGCTAAATTTCTGCATCAGATAGTGAGATGGAAGGTTTTTTCTGGTTGTGATATTAATACAATAAAGGATGCTTGGATTTTTGATAAAAGTATCATGAAGTGGCCTACGTTTGTTGCAGAGATAAATGAAGATACTCAATTTCTCAAGGCATTCAATAGGGATGGAGAGTGGAATGAGTCCCAGTTAAAAAGATTTTTCGGGCTGCAACTGGTGGAGGTAATCACGTCAGTTCCTATTCATACTGACTTGCAGAAAGATCAAATGGAACTGGTATTTAAATGTTCTGGGAAATCTATTTCGGCACTAATTTTAGAAAAATTATTTGAAGATGATGGAGATGACAGACATTGGAGATGGATGAAGAAGCTCAAGTTAAGGCCTCGGGTTGATATATTCTGGTGGCGTTTGTGTATCAATGCTATCCCCTCTAATGATTTTCTAATGTATAGGAGGCTTTTGGATTTCAATGGATGTCCAAGAGGGTGTAAAGATGTTGAAAACACATAACATATTGTTGTCAACTGTGTGAAGCTTTCTCAAGTGTTTTCTACTCTCAGAAAATGGGGATTTCATGTTCCGATTGTTGCTGTGATTGAAGAATGTTTTCGGGTCTTGGAATATCTTGCTAAGTCTAATCCTTTTTGTTGGTAACTTGTATTGCTCTGCTATTTTCTTCACTTGGAAGAGTAGAAATAAGTTGATACATGGTGGAATAGATGATAGTGTATCATTCATTGCAGCTAATTCTATTTGTTACGTTGTTGCTTCCTTTCATAATAATCTGATTCCGGAAAACTGGGATGCGAATCAGCAGGTTCAGCTGTCTCCTTCTTCTTGGCATCCCCCTCCTCCGAATTAGATTAAACTTAACATTGATGCTTCCTTGGTGAGCACGTATAAAGCTGGAGTAGGAGATGTTTTCAGAGATCATAGAGGAAGATTTTTATGTGCTTTTGGGTTCGGTAGTCTGCATTGGGATTGTTCACAATTGGAGTTGTTATCAATTTTATCTATGAGGAAAGTTCTTCAAGAGTGGATGTTTGAAGCTAAGGGTATCATTGTAGAAGGTGATAACTACAATGTTATTGATTATGTGCAAAGCATGTTGAACAAGAAAGTAGTCAAGGAGGTCTTACTAAAGCCGGATGATTTATCATTCCTTAATGATTTTAATCAAGTCTTATTTTAATTTTCTAGTATGAAATGTAATAAGTTAGCTGATTTTTGCGCTAACTATGCTGTCTTCTGATTTTTTTTGGGATGAATTAAGTAGCAATAATATTCCTCCTACCTTTGTTGATTTATTAAAGGAGGAATGTGATTTGGGGGATATCACTTAGCTGGTTGTATTTTGTCTTTGTTATTTAATAAAATTGTTTTATGCATTCCTTCAAAAAAAAAGAGATGAGATGACGAGGGGCCAAAAATATAAAAACTTTCTTTTCTCTCTCTCTCTCTCTCTTTTAATCTCTATTTTCTCTCTTTTTTATTTTACTTTTCTTCTCTTTTTTTTACTAATAATATTAATACTACTAATAAGAATAGATAAAGAGAGATTAAGCTAGAGAGAGAAACAAAACTCTGTTAGGGAGAGAGAGTAGGTTCTCTGTTTTGGGAGAATAGGGGCTGTTTGGGTGTTGGCTGTTTGGTGTGGAGTAAATGAGTTTGCTGCTGCTGTTGGGTTTGGTAGTGGATAGTAGGTGTGTGTAAGGAAGTGTAGTTTTGGGTTTTTGCTGGAAGTGGTGAGAAGAAGTGTTGTGGGTCTTTAGAAGTGGACTAAGTTGGGGAAGTGAGAAGAAGTTAGGCCTATCTCTGTTTAGTGTACAGGAGGAAAGGTGCTGCTACTGGCTTGGTAGTGGGTGCAAGCAGGAAGAGTCACGTGAAGGAGCTGCTGGACTTGGTGGTTGTAGCAGGTCGGTGAGGTGTGGAGTTTGAGTAGGTTGAGAAGAGGTGGAGTTTGGCCCTGCTTGGTGTGAGAAAGGAGCGGCTAGTTGAGGGTGTTAGAGTGGGCTTCAGCTGTGGGATCAAGCAGAGGAGATCACGAGGAAGAGAGTGGTTGTAGCGTGGGAAGAAGGCTGGAGGCTTTGACTCTTGCAGGAGAGGGAGTTGAGAGTGACGAGCTGAGAGGAGTTGCGAGTTTGGGTATGTGAGTAAATGAGAGTGCCGGTAGTCAATATGGGTAAGATTATTATCATGCGTGAAGAGACAATTTGGCGCCAATTTGAGCAGGATCAATGAATGGGGCAGTCATTTGCGGTTTATTTAAACAGGAATAGAGTATATATTATATTTTATATTTTATGATTATATATATATATATATAAAATAAAGTAAATGAATATTCAAATAGATAAACAGGGGTGAATTGATTCTCGTGCGCCTTGTAACTCGTGCAAATTTTGAGTTTTCACTAGTGTAAGGTCCCAGGCAATGTTACAATCATTTATAAGTGATTTTGGCATTTCGGCAATGTCCCGTTCGTAGTTAGTCGATTTCGATCGTCTTCACTCAAATCTACCGCGAGCAGATATTCCTTGGGTAATTTTGATATTCTGAGCGCAACAGTGAAGCCTGCTTCGTGTCGGGATGTCATTTGGGCAATTTTGTGCAATGTCACTCAAAATTCGTGCCAATTTTACATTTTTGCATTATACAATGACCTAGGCAATATTATAACCTTCTCTATATGATTCCGACGTTCCGGACACAACGACGAAGTCCATTTTGCAAACAGATGATGTTTGGGCAACGCCACGCAATGTTTTTTCCATAGTCTGGCGATTTCGATCGCCTTCGTTCAAATAGATTGCGAGGGGTGGCCCATTAGGTAAATTCGAGGCGCTGGTCACAATAGCGCATTCTATTGATGATCGGAGGTCGTTCCTCAAACTTTAAGGAAAATATCTATAGTCTAATGCCTAGAATATGATATAGAAGTAAAAGGATGGTGCCTATGACAACTCTAAAACAAGGATGGAAGGGTGGCCTAACTAGTAGGCTATATGGATGGCCAAAGTTCTTAGAATATTAAATAGCCTTGATTAGTGGTGAGGAAGACTACTAGGTAGATAAGTAGATAAATTAATGACCCTTGAAAAAGTTCAAATTAGATTGTCAAAGCTATGGGAATCAATAAAACTAATTAAGGTCTGATAATTTTTTTAGGAGCTACAGGGTGATAACAAGAGGGGGAAGTGCCCTTCAACGATATAGATTAATTTGAATGTATCAAACCAATTTTGAATGCTAAATATTACCAATATTTACCTCTTCATTGATGATGCCTTCATATCTTTCTTGTCTTTGAATCTTTCTCCTCTTTTTCATTTACCTTATATTCTTCTAGTCATCTGCTTCTCTTAGGATTCTTCCTTGAAATAGCTCTTCGGAATAATACCCCTTTCTTCCTCTAGGTCTCAAGTACAAAGAAAAGTGAGGTGTACAGAGAGAGATTTAACCAACTTTGGGAGGAGAGAAAAAAGGATAGTGAGAGGAGGAAGAGGAATTTGGAGGCTATAATGAGTTCAATTTCATTTATCCCCAATAAAATCCCTAATACAAGCTATTTATAGAAATAAACATGACTAAACATTCAAAATTAAATAAATCTTACAATAGCTTGGAGACACATTCTCCTAAATCAGGAATCAAAATCCAAACTCCTCCATCCTAAGAGAGGTAACCACATATGCTTAAGGATTCATATCAAACTTACCTCTCATTATCTTTGTATTTTGAATTTTAAACTTCCCATATTACCTCCTCCTTCGAGTATTTCATATTAATGGATTTTTTTTATAATTGGATGCTTTATGCATGTAGGAAAATAGGATAGCGAGTGACTGAGTTTTAGTATTTCCCCCATGCATGTTATCTTGCCATACAAAGCTGGTAGCCTTTAAATTGGCAGACTCTGAATACCCAAAGCCTCATGGATCATAGTGACACTTCCTTCCACTTTAGTGTAGGTAAACTAGCCCGTACACAAACAGTAGTTGATATGAGAAAGGGATGGGAGAGAGGAGAAATTATTACATGCGGAGTCCGGATGTAGAGCTACATCCGGACTCCAATCAAATGACAACACATGGCTAATACATACTGTGTATTGGCTAGTACACACTGTGTACTAATAGTGTGTACTAGCCAATACACAGCTAATACACAGTGTGTATTAGCCACGTGTCATCATTTGATTGGAGTCCAAACGTAGCTCTATGTCCGGACTTCGCATATAATAATTTATTGGGAGAGAGGCAGATATATATATATATATATATATATATATATATATATATATATATATATATATATATATATTACTTTGTATGAGAAAATATCACAATAATTGTTTGCGTAAAAAGTACTATGCACCTACAAGATCACCAGCCCATATGCCAGCTTCATCACCGCCAGTACCTGCCCTAACTGGAACCAATAGAAAAAAGGGATCCATTATAATAATATATCTTCCAAACAATAACTGAGAATAAGTAAAAAAAAAAGCTGACTATTTCATGAGTGATAGATTGCAAGTACCTTCCAGCAAAATATTGCGTGAATCAAGGGGATCGCTAGGAAGTACTAATACCTGAAAAACATTTACTATGGGCTTAAAAACTGTAACTAGATGTTTTATTGCTTTCAATGTTCAGAACAAGTGAAGAAGAACAAAGTGAATCCACCGGTTAAATATTCCTGCAATCTTAACCACCACCATAACAAAATTATCAAAAGCTACTACATCGTTAAACTATCTCTGTTAACCAGGCAAATAAACATGTCTTACTTCTGCAGCTAAGGTGTAAAATCAATGTCCATACCCTTATTGACATTTAATTTTGACCATCTTCCTTTAAGATCAACTAGTTGGGAAGCAAAGGTAAGAAATGAGCTTCAGAAACGTTGAGCCTAAAGCATCTTCGACATTTATTTAGTGACTTGCACTGAAATAAATGAAAAAATAATGCAGAGTAAAGCCATACAGATTGATGCAAGGGTGAGAGTGATAATGATGCAGGACTAATATGCTTTGAGTAGAAAATTAGGATTTGCACGATTTATTATAAGAGCAATTATTTGATTAAACTACTAGCGATCTAGAACGATAAAATAAAACAAAGGAGGGATGCTTGCGCTTAGGCCAAACCACATTAACAGTGCTTGAACAAATAAATAGATTGGAAAATCAAATTAAAGCTAACATAGTAGTTGTTCATTTATAATCCCTTAATTAACATTAAGACAAATAGACATATAAGGAACTCTCAAAACAACCCTACGTTTACTAAGCTGTTTAGCAGATCAAGCGGCGTGGACCTTTTACAAATTCATCACCACCTACAAGGTTAGAAGAGAGAAGAAGTAACTTGACGAGGGAAGAAAGTTCACCTTAACCGGGAAGAAATCGTCGTCGGAACGTTGTCACTTGAAGGATGATGGCATGGGTGAGAAGCCGTAAGAATTGAGTGAAATAACCTTTGAGTGTGGGAGTATCCGGAGGGGAAGACGTCGTGGTTCGGCCGAGGATGGTCCACCGTCCTTTCGTCCGTTGATCGTCAATCGTATCCACCAAAGTGATGTGGATCCGGTCGAAGTATTCTTCGATAGTGTTGTCGAAGTCGAATCCGACGTCGAAGAATGGGGAACGGAGGATGTCAATATTGTCGTCGTCGTCAAGTATCAAACCGTAATCCCATTCGGGGACTTCCATTCATGTTGGTGAAGACAAGAGGGGTTGGAGCCGAAGATACCTTGCTGCCCTTGAAGTTGCTCTTCAATAGATTGAAGATTTTCTTGGAGAATCAAGTTGGGAAAGGGTTGGGGAAGGGGCCGACCAAGGTGGGGGGTGATGGGGAAGTTGGTTCAGATTTTGGGAGAGGTAGAGTTAGGGTTAGGGTTAGGGTTTTGTGTCAAAATCTGAAGTTGTTTCCAGATTTGAATTTGGATGGAGGTAGGTAAGGAAATTAGGTTTAATTTTCAAAAGGTAGGATTTAAGGTGAGAGAGGGGAATTGGGGAGAGAAAGAGAGGGATTGGAGAGAGAGAGGGGGGCGGAAAAGGGAGGGGGGGCCGGCGGCAATGAGAGAGGGGTGAGGGGATTTGGGATTGATTTGGAGTTACCTAATTTAAGATATGAATAATTGGAAAGGTATAAATTAATCCTATTCAAATTAAATTCAAATAGGAGTTATTTTAGGCAACCTTCCAAAAATAGATTTAGTAAATTAGGAAGGTATTAAATGTTGAATTCAAATTGAATTCAAATTTAAACTTTCTAAATATACATCAAGTTAAATTAGGAAACCAAATTAGAGAGGGAGGGATGAGGGGGCCGATGGCTTGGGGAGGTGGGAGGGGACTTGGGTGGCCGGCGGTGGAGGGAGAGGGGCGGTTGGGCTGTGGGTGGGGAGTGGGGGTCTTGGGCCGTGGGGTGTGGAGGAGGGGTGGGGCTGCCGTAGGGGTGGTGGAAGGAGGAGGAGGCCGGCGGTGGGTTGGAGAAGGAGGGGAGGAAGATCCAACGGAGCGACCACGAATCCGACACGTCTAGAATGGTGGGTAATGCGCACTCTCCCTCTCCTAGGGATTCTTCACAAGAGCTCTCAAGACTCAACTCATAACACAAGAGTGGGAAATTTTGTAGTAATCATTCATTAAAATTCACACAATACAATAGTGACTTATAAATAGCCTCAACAAGAGAAATAAAGGAAAAGACTCAAATGCCCACATTGGGCTTACAAGTACGCTACCCTTAAGTAAGGGTAAATTGTAAGCTAACATAAACGAAACAAATAACATAATAAGTTCAGAAATATAAGACTCGATCGTGGCCGTAGATCGACGGCCACGTCTACGATAAACTTTCCAAGTGTGGATGTCCTCATCAGATAACACATAAGATAAAAATGACGAAAATATAGAAGAAGATGGTAAGACGAGAAAAAGGAAAGTGCTAAAAAACCGAAGTACTGAAGCAAAAGAATCCAATCCTTCCGTAATAACAGAAGAAAGAAAAATGGTTATTGTACTAAAATGAAAAGAAAAAAGGACATAAGCAACAACAAAAGACTAAATTAATATTAAACACAAAGGAGAAGAATTACTACTGCACAGAAAAACTCAAAAAAAAAAAGCTCATGCCTGCTAAATCTGCCATCTGCAATGTGCTGGAACAAAGAATGAACCCTTTTTGCTAGCTTCAATCAACAGAAACTCAACAGATTAATAGGTGCACCATACTGAGTGTCAATTACAGTTCATGACCCTATCTCAGCATGACCCAAACTGTCCACGAATGGCAAATCAAAATTGACTTGTTGAAGAAAAGCCTTATGCAACCCATAAATCGAATGGATTGGTGCTAACTCGATCATTTTGGGTTAACATGAATTCTTTGGTAGCTATGTGATTGGGTCCTAACTGGCTGGTGCATCATGGTTTGGCCACAAAACAACCTGGCAATCCCACTTAAAATATCCAAAGTTTGACACTCCAACCCAAATTCAAACCTGATGCTTTCAATTCTTAACTTTGGGCCAAGACAAATAGAAAGAACCAACTCAACCCAGGTTTTGTTCTAACTGATTTCTCAGGTTGGTTAAGAACTTAACACCACTAGCTAACATGTAATTGTCAAGTGAGTTTAATGTTCTTGAGAGTAATTTCAAAAGATTTAAAGTGTTCTCCAAAATAATGAACTCATAATCATATCATGAAAGACAGCAAACCAAACATTTTTTTCATTTGGACGACTCCATTTACCGCACAGTTGCCAGGGATCAACACAAGTTATACAAATAGTAGTTGTTTAATCTTTAAAGTGGCTCAATCAAATTTCCCAAAAACCAAAAGAAACTAATCTTCTACAGATAACATTAATATATAGATTAAGGTTACTAAAATGAACATTTAGGAAAATAGTACTAATGCATAAGGAATTCAATATTTTGAAATGAACTACTAGGTATGGTGATATTAAAGGTGGAGTTTGGTGGTGACTTTTTATTTGGTGATAAAAGATATAGAATGCATTATGGACTTTTGAAGATGAAAGATCCAAGGGGGGCCGAGACCTACAAGAGGAGTTCTAGATGTAGGTAGATTTGTGTTGGCTGATTTTGTGAGGAGCTTAGGGGAAAGTTTGGTTGAGTTATGAGGAGTACGAGTTCTCTTTGAAAAACTAATGATGTTAGGAATAAGATTCTGGAGTTTTTTTTATAGCAATTATGTGGAGGTATTAATGTAAAAAGTGAAAGGAAGGTCGGCTGGCTGAGTTTTGACAGATTTTGTGACTTGGATATTTTGTAAATAGCTTGGTGTAGAGGTGTGGGAATAGAATGTGCAACTTCAGATCATTAGGGGGAAAAAGAATAATATAATACTGGAAAAAAGAACAAGGAAAATGCATTGAAATAAAATCTCAAACCACTCACCAAGGAGAGAAACTCTAGCCAAGCACTTGGGTGTTGTCACCAAAGAAGCCACCAAGGAGAGATATACCTCTACAAATTAGAATTTTACCTTACAGATTTTGCCATATAAATTGAAATTTCAACACTAGAAGAATTCAAAACAACACTTAGAAAATGATGAAGTGGTTGGCCACATGAATGCTTATATGAAAATTTCTTTCAAAGCGTAATAACTCATTGGAATCAAATGTGTTTCGGATCTCTTAATTATAGCTATATTGGAAGATGAAACATCACTTATTGTAACACCCCACAGTACCCCTTTTCAGTACTGAGAGTATTACTAACATAAAGATAGTAATTTCATCAATGATCATACTATACTTTTGAGTATTTGAAAATTTTTATAAAGCATCCAATAGTTATCATTCATCTCTTTAAACGGAAGTATCTAATAATTTAAAATTTCAACAAAGACATAATTACAAAGCCACTAAGAAAAACCAAATAAACCCTTCATTGGAATGTTTCCATACCTTATGTTTAGTCTTATACACAGATTTAAAAACTATCATATAAAATTGAAATACTTGCAACTTAGTTAACATCGATCTTTTCTTTTCCTTTTCCTGTAACAACAGCCAGTAAGAAGTTTACTGGTGAGCTATGAGGCTCCATAAGTTATGCAACTTTAAATAACATTTTTATATGCATGAAAATTCATAACATTGAAAACATAAATAAAAGTTAAACAAACTTGAGAATACATCATAACATCCCGTTTGGCATTAACCTTTATTTTCTCTTAAATCCATACTGAATATCAATTTTAGTCATCAAAAGATTTGGCTATTCTTTCATAAAAATATTCAATGAAGCCTAGGTAAACCTGGTATTATTGCCATTGAATTACATAGAGGTTTCTTTTTGCCTCTTTAGGGGTCCCTTTTGCCCCACCTGCTATACAGATAACATATCTCTGGGATCCCTTTTGCCCCACCTACTATGCAGGTAACATATCTTTGGGGTCCTTTTTGCCCCACTTACAATGCAGTGTACATGAGGACCCTTTTGTCTCATCTGACATTGTAAGTTATACATCTTTTTATAGCCAAACTTTACTTTAAATAGATATTCAGTACACATTTCATATTCATTATTCATACTTGACTTGTCATGTACAAACTTGTATAAGAATCTCTCTTAACATTTACATGCCAGAATGTATTGACAACATAAAATAAATGAGCTCTATTCAATTTATAATCAACTAGAAAAATATTACAATAATCATCATGAATCGTATATTAAACTTCAATGATACATACATGCAAGTGGTTGATCATACATGAAAACTTGAAAGTATAATCATTTGCGTTATTAGAATCTTCATAATGCATTTATCACTTCAATTAATTCAAGTGATATCATTAATCTACCTAGAAATATTAATTCTTGCATTTGTAAATAAAGATTTACATAGCTTACCTTCCTGATGAGCCGTCTCTTCTAATCCAGTATCTCGTACTCTTCTACGCTTGTATGTCACCTACAATTCCCTTATAATCTTATAAATATGACAATCTATTATTCCATCAAATGTATAACATAAATTTATGATTAACATAAATTTACCTCAAAAATTTCCTTATGCATAGATCTGGTGAATCCTAAAATACAATTAGAATGCATTTCTTTAGAACTTCACTGTTTTTAGGGAATATAAAAGGTAACTACAAACATTAGAATTCTTACCACCTTTTTTCCTTTAATTCACTATTAATCTCTTTTTACTGAAATAGTTCTTCTCCCAACCTAACCTCTTAATCTTCCTTCACTATTTCCATCATTAGTTTGCACAAATTATAATTATTACATCGTTCTAAATTAATTCTATCCAAATCTTAATGACAGTAATCAAATGGTATACTTACCGTGCCGAATTCCTTTCCATTCACTATGCCAGATTCTTCAGCCAAGCATTGTGCCGCACTATTCTTTCTTAATAGCACTGAATTGTGCTTTAAAACAATTCCTCACACTCACGGTTCCTTCACACTACTACAAATCTTCACAAGGCTGATCTTATCTTCACAAAGCTGATCTTCTGCTTGCATTCAACACTCTTCATTGCTTTCACTTGGCTACCATTCCCTCACAAACATTCCGTGTCCAAAACACAGTGCCGAAAATCCATAGCATTCCACTATGCTGAATCATGTATTGTCAATTCTTCCTACAGGATATCCACTGCCTGCTTGCGGACTGCTTGTGGAACTTTTTGCTTGGTTGCGTGAATTCTAAACAGAGAAATGAAAGCTTGCGGCTATTCAGTAATTTCCCATCCCAATTATCAAAACCAAGAGGTCCACCCTCAGCCATATAACTGCTTTCATTCTCATCCAAATGGCATGCGTGAATTCCAAATTAAAGGAGGAATGCGAGTGAAGACCCACACAAATACATAACTGAATTCCAAATTAATTCTCCACCAATATAAGCATCCATTTGAATAAAATAACTACTTATCTATCTTATTTAAATTACTTAATCATTTTATATGTTAATATTGATTTAACAGTAATTTATTATTAAGCTTAAAATAAATTTTACAATGAATTTAATTAATTTAAGTGTACCTGTTTGAGTCTTACAAATCTTCCCTCTTTATTAGAATTTTGTCCGCGAAATTCAACTTTTTCATACATCTTCAAACAGAGGAGGAAATTTTCATCACATGACTGTTTCTTCTTCCCATGTGGCATCTCTCACTGACCCGTGCTTCCGCTGAACTTTCACATAAAGAATTAGTCTGCTTTTCAATTTACGAACATCTTTTTCTAATATCCTTTTAGGTTCTTCAATAGACGTCAAGTATTTTTGAAGTTCAATGTCATTTTGAGAAATCCTCTGGTTTTCATCTGTAACCCACTTTCTGAGCATTGAAACATGGAAAATATTGTGTAGGTAATGTCAACTTATAAGCAACTTATCCCACTCTTTCAACTATTTCAAAAGGACCAATATCTCTAGGACTGAGTTTTTCACCTTGGCCAAATCTAGCCACACCTTTCATTGGTCTCACCTTTAAGAATACAAAATCTCCCACTTCAAATTCTACAAATTTATGCTAGGATCATAGTAATTTTTTTTTGTTGATGATCTTGAGCTGCTTTTAATTCGTCTCTTATTATTCTGACTTTTTCAGTAGCTTGATCCACTAACTATGGACTCAACATTTGCCTTTCACCAACTTCAAATCAACTTAAGAGAGTTCTGCATTTTCTACCATATAAAGCTTCATAAGGAACCATCCTGATACTGGATTGGTAGCTATTAATGTAAATAAATTCTATCAATGGAATATGATCTCCCCAACTACCTCCCAAAATCCAAAATACACAATCTTAACAATCTTCTAGTACTTGAATCAGTCTTTCTGATTGACCATCTGCGGATGAAATACAGTACAAAATTTTAATCTTATGCCCAAACTTTCATGTATAGTTTTCCATAATTTGGATGTAAGACGTCCATCTCTATCTGACACAATATCCTTAAGAAATTACATGCAATCTGATAATTTCTTTCAAAAATAATTTGGCCATTTTCTCCACTGAATCAGTTTGACGAATAGGAAGAAAATATGCTGACTTTGTTAACCTATCAATCTCAACCCATATACAATCATGCCCTTGCCTAAATTTAGGAAATCTTGTACAAAGTCCATGGCTATTTCTTTCCACTTCCATTCTAGAATTGATAATGATTGTAACATGCCATTGGGTTTCTGATGCTCAGCTTTAACAACTTGATATTTTTCACATTTAGCCACATATTATGCTACTTCTCTTTTCATTCCCGGCAACCAAAATAAAGTCTTTAAATCCTTATACATCTTCGTGTTTCTTGGATGGATTGAATAACCTGAATTATAATCTTTATATAAAATTTCTTGAATCAAATTGATTACTTTGGTATCCACAAATTCATATTGTTCTTGATTTTTCCCTGTTCATCAACACTGAGATCCTTTCTTATTCTTGATTGTCCTTGCTCCTTAAGCTTCTGATATTCAATACTAGTCTTCTGAGCTTCAGTGATTCTTTCTTCTAAAGAAGGATGAATTGTCATCTGATTAAGATTAACTGAATCTTGATCTTTCTGCATTCTGACTTCCAATTGTAAGGCTTTTATTTCTTTAATTAACCCTTCTTCTAGAGTTAAGATACAATTCATCTGTGTTATAACCTTTCTTCTTAATGCATCAGCTACTACATTAGCTTTGCTCGGGCAGTACTGGACGTTAAGATCATAAACCTTTATCAATTCCAACCATTTTTTGTCTCAGATTTAATTTCTTCTGAGTGAAAATATATTTTAAATTTTTATGATTTATAAAAATTTCGCATCTCACCCCATGCATATAGTGTCTTCAAAAAAAAAATTTATTGCAAACACCACTGCAACCAATTTTAAATCATGAGTTGGATAATTCTTTACATGAGGCTTCAATTGTCTAGAAGCATAGATAATCACATTTTTATTTTGTATCAACACACAACCCAGTCCTTTTAGAGAAGCATCACTAAACAATTGAAATCCCTCAGTTCCAGAAGGAATTGTCAACACTGGTGCAGTTGATAAACATTGTTTCAATTCTTAAAAACTCTGCTCACAATCATAATGTCTTTTCTGGTCAACTTAGATAAAGGCAAAGCAATTTGAGAAAAGCTTTTAATGAATTTTCTGTAATATCCTGTCAGTCCCAAAAAACTTCTAACCTCTGTCACATTTGTTGGTCTTGGCCTCTTTACTACTGCCTTTATCGTTTCTGAATCCACTGATATTTCTTCTCCACTGACAATGTGCCCCAAGAAAGAAATTTTTTTTCAGCCAGAATTCACACTTAGAATACTTGGCAAACAGTTTATGCTGTCGAAGTAGTTCAAGCACAACCTTCAAATGATCTGCATAATCCTTATCATTCTTAGAATAGATTAATATGTCATCAATAAACATAATTACAAATTGATCCAGATAAGGTCTAAAAATTCTGTTCATCATATCCATAAACACTGTAGGGGTATTGGTTAGTCCAAAGGGCATAACAAAAAATTCATAATGTCAATACCTGATACCAAAAGCAGTCTTCTCAATATCACATTCTTTCACCCTAATTTAATGATAACCTGATCTCAAGGCAATCCTAAAAAATACAGAAGCATCTGCTAACTGATCAAACAGATCGTCAATTCTTGGAAGAGGGTACTTGTTTTTAATTGTCATCTTATTTAATTCTCTGTAATCTATACAGAGTCTCATAGAACCATCCTTCTTTTTAACAAATAACACTGGTGCACATCAAGGAGATGAACTGGGTCTGATAAAACCCTTCAATCAATTTAGCCAACTGACTTTTCAACTCTTGTAATTTCTTGGTTGTCATTCTGTAAGGTAATTTCATAATTGGACTTGTTCTAGGTTGAATATTTATTAAAAATTCTACATCTCTTCCTAGAGGTAAATCATTCCATTTCTCAAAAAAAATATCTACAAATTTATTTACCACAGGAATAAAATTTATATCATCGCCTTTCTCTTTAGTTATTTCTAACTTTGCTAAGAAAATTAATTCACCTGTTTTTAGATTTTTATGCCCTGACTAGAAGCAATCAATGAGGAAACTGCCCCTCTTTCACATTGAAAATAAAATACTTCTCAGAGAACATCTGTCTATTTTCTTCCAGCATTTTATAGTGGCAAAATATTTAACCAACCAATTCATTCCCAAAATTACTTCAAACTCCACCAATGGAAGCACTATCAAGTCTGCTTGAAACTTCCTACCAGCTATCATAAAATTAACTGATATTGCAGGGAATCTTATAGACTGCTGCTGTTGAATCTGATGAAATTTCTACCTTTTTGATGATCCACCCCTATGATCACTTTGTCTCTTTCTACCATCATTCTTCCATTTCTATTTAACTACCTCTATATTATGCTCAAGCCATCTAGCACTTTCTACTAATTCGATAAATTCTTTTATACTAAGAGGGATTAATGGATGTCTCAATGAATCCTTCAGGCCTTTCAAAAATCTATAACATTTATCAGTAAGAGTACTGATAAGCTGTGGAGCATATTTTGATAGTGATTTAAATTCTGCTTCATACTGGATAACAATCCTTGCTTCTTGCTTTAGATTTACATAGCTTTCATGCATTGTCTGTCTTGCTGAGGGAGGAACCTACCTCTCTCTTAAGACTTGTTTAAATTCCCACCAAACAATTTGATCCTCAGATCTACCTTTGATTTTTTTTTCCAGTTATTGTCCCTTCCACCACCTTTCTACTTCACCTTCTAACATAAAAATTGCCAGGGACACGTTAGTTCTTTGGACATCTCATTCCATTAAAAATTTTTCTCGGTTATGATAATCCAGTCTTCAACACTTCTTGCATCTACTCCTTTAAACAATGGAGGTTTTAAACTTTGGAATAACTTTAAATGCTTATCCACTTTTGCTCCCACGGGGTCACCTGCCTCAATAATTACACTACTACCAAAAAGGATAGGAGTGACTGGTGTAACAATAGGTGAAACACTAGGTGCTGCAGATCCCACCATAGATTGCATCTTTTTCATCATCTGCATCATCATATTCATCATTTGCATTTGCATTAAGTTCTCTGACATTACATTAGCAGCCTCAGTTCATACTGGTGTATGATCTACTCTGGGCGCACTGTCTCCTACTGGTGAAACATTTTCTGGATTCTCAGAGATCCTAATAGACTGAGATGACTGACCTTTAGTCCCTTCATTTATTCTTTCAATCATTATATCTACGATACGTTACATCATGAATTATACATTTATATAATCAGGTACGCATTTATATAATCATGTTCACTTAATTAGATGTTACTTTCTTATGCTTATATACAAGCGAGGTTGAAGTTAGACTTATTACTAACTTAGAACATATCTCTCTCCTAGGCTCTGTAATAATTCCTTCAGATCCAATCTTAATCTTTTAGACAACTCAATTTACTTATGCTTCCGTAATTAAATCCTCAGAACCTTAAATCTTTGCTCTGATATCACTTTTGTAACACCCCACAGTACCCATTTTCAGTATTGAGAGTATTACTAACATAAAGATAGTAATTTCATCAATGATCATACTATACTTTTGAGTATTTGAAAATTTTTATAAAAGCATCCAATAGTTATCATTCATTTCTTTAAACGGAAGTATCTAATAATTTAAAATTTCAACAAAGACATAGTTACAAAGCCACTAAGAAAAACCAAATAAACCCTTGATTGGAATGTTTCCATACCTTATGTTTAGTCTTACACACAGATTTAAAAACTATCATATAAAATTAAAATACTTGCAACTTAGTCAACATTAATCTTTTCTTTTCATTTTCCTATAACAACAGCCAGTAAAAAATGTATTGGTGAGCTATGATGCTCCATAAGTTATGCAACTTTAAATAATATTTTTATATACATGAAAATTCATAATATTGAAAACATAAATAAAAGTTAAACAAACTTGAGAATACATCATAACATCCTGTTTGGCATTAACCTTTATTTTCTCTTAAATCCATACTGAATATCAATTTTCGTCATCAAAAGATTTGGCTATTCTTTCATAAAAATATTCAATGGAGTCCAGGTAAACCTGATATTATCGTCATTGAATTACATAAAGGTTCCTTTTATCTTTTTAGAGGTCCCTTTTTTGTAACACCCCACAGTATCCCTTTTAAGTACTGAGAGCATTACTAACATAAAAATAGTAATTTCATCAATGATCATACTATACTTTTGAGTATTTGAAAATTTTTATAAAAGCATCCAACAGTTATCATTCATCTCTTTAAACGGAAGTATAGAATAATTTAAAATTTCAACAAAGACATAGTTACAAAGCCACTAAAAAAATCAAAATAAACCCTTCATTGGAATATTTCCATACCTTATGTTTAGTCTTACACACAGATTTAAAAACTATCATATAAAATTGAAATACTTGCAACTTAGTCAACATCGATCTTTTCTTTTCCTTTTCCTATAACAACAGCCAGTAAGAAATATATTGGTGAGCTATGAGGCTCCATAAGTTATGCAACTTTAAATAATATTTTTATATGCATGAAAATTCATAACATTGAAAACATAAATAAAAGTTAAACAAACTTGAGAATACATCATAACATCCCGTTTGACATTAACCTTTATTTTCTCTTAAATCCATACTGAATATCAATTTTAGTCATCAAAAGATTTAGCTATTCTATCATAAAAATATTTAATGGAGCCCAAGTAAACCTGGTATTATCGTCATTGAATTACATAAAGGTTCCTTTTGCCTTTTTAGAGGTCCCTTTTTTGTAACACCCCACAGTATCCCTTTTAAGTACTGAGAGCATTACTAACATAAAAATAATAATTTCATCAATGATCATACTATACTTTTGAGTATTTGAAAATTTTTATAAAAGCATCCAACAGTTATCATTCATCTCTTTAAACGGAAGTATATAATAATTTAAAATTTCAACAAAGACATAATTACAAAGCCACTAAGAAAAATCAAATAAACCCTTCATTGGAATGTTCCCATACCTTATGTTTAGTCTTACACAGATTTAAAAACTATCATATAAAATTGAAATACTTGCAACTTAGTCAACATCGATCTTTTCTTTTCCTTTTCCTGTAACAACAGCCAGTAAGAAATATACTGGTGAGCTATGAGGCTCCATAAGTTATGCAACTTTAAATAACATTTTTATATGCATGAAAATTCATAACATTGAACACATAAATAAAAGCTAAACAAACTTGAGAATACATCATAACATCCTGTTTGGCATTAACCTTTATTTTCTCTTAAATCCATACTGAATATCAATTTTAGTCATCAAAAGATTTGGCTATTCTTTCATAAAAATATTCAATGAAGCCCAGGTAAACCTGGTATTTTCGCCATTGAATTACATAGAGGTCCCTTTTGCCCCTTTAGGGGTCCCTTTTGCCCCACCTGCTATGCAGGTAACATATCTTTGGAGTCTCTTTTGCCCCCACTTACAATGCAGTGTACATGAGGACCCTTTTGCCTCATATGACATTATAAGTTATACATTTTTTTATAGCCAAACTTTACTTTAAATAGATATTCAGTACACATTTCATATTCATTATTCATATTTGACTTGTCACGTAAAAACTTGTATAAGAATCTCTCTTAACATTTACATGCCAGAATGTATTGACAACATGAAATAAATGAGATCTATTCAATTTATAATCAACTAGAAAAATATTACAATAATCATCATGAATCGTATGTTAAACTTCAATGATACATATATACAAGTGGTTGATCATACATGAAAACTTAAAAGTATAATCATTTGCATTATTAGAATCTTCATAATGCATTTATAACTTCAATTAATTCAAGTGATATCATAAATCTATCTAGAAATATTAATTCTTGCATTTGTAAATTAAGATTTACATAGCTTACCTTCCTGATGAGCCGTCTCTTCTAATCCAGTATCTCGTACTCTTCTACGCTTGTATGTCACCTACAATTCCCTTATAATCTTATAAATATGACAATCTATTATTCCATCAAATGTATAACATAAATTTATGATTAACATAAATTTACCTCAAAACTTTCCTTATGCATAGATCTGGTGAATCCTAAAATACAATTAGAATGCATTTCTATAGAACTTCACTGCTTTTAGGGAATATAAAAGGTAACTACAAACATTAGAATTCTTACCTCTTTTTTTTCCTTTAATTCACTATTAATCTCTTTTTACTGAAATAGTTCTTCTCTTAACCTAACCTCTTAATCTTCCTCACTGTTTCCATCATTAGTTTGCACAAATTATAATTATTACATCGTTCTAAAATAATTCTATCCAAATCTTAATGACAGTATTCAAATGGTATACTTACCGTGCCGAATTCCTTTCCATTCACTATGCCAGATTCTTCAGCCAAGCATTGTGCCGCACTATTCTTACTTAATAGCACTGAATTGTGCTTTAAAACAATTCCTCACACTCACGGTTCCTTCACACTGCTACAAATCTTCACAAGGCTGATCTTATCTTCACAAAGCTGATCTTCTGCTTGCATTCAACACTCTTCATTGCTTTCACTTGGCTACCATTCCCTCACAAACATTCCGTGTCCAAAACACAGTGCCGAAAATCCACAGCATTCCACTATGCTGAATCTTGTATTGTCGATTCTTCCTACAGGATATCCACTGCCTGCTTGCGGACTGCTTGCGGAACTTTTTGCTTGGTTGCGTGAATTCTAAACAGAGAAATGAAAGCTTGCGGCTATTCAGTAATTTCCCATCCCGATTATCAAAACCAAGAGGTCCACCCTCAACCATATAACTGCTTTCATTCTCATCCAAATGGCATGCGTGAATTCCAAATTAAAGGAGGAATGGGAGTGAGGACCCACACAAATACATAACTGAATTCCAAATTAATTCTCCACCAATATAAGCATCCATTTGAATAAAATAACTAATTATCTATCTTATTTAAATTACTTAATCATTTTATATGTTAATATTAATTTAACAGTAATTTATTATTAAGCTTAAAATAAATTTTACAATGAATTTAATTAATTTAAGTGTACCTGTTTGAGTCTTACACTTTAAATTCTCTAAAAGCATTTTGAATGGCTAGCCAAGTAAGCATGAGATATCATCATAATCATGTAAAAGTATCTTAACATTGATTTAGAGGCTATTTGGTTTGATGAAAAATGAGTATAAAACATTGTTAAATATAGAAATTTTAAAAATTTTGGTGCTTGATTTGATGAAAAAGAAATACATAGTAAAATTTGAATGAATTATAAATTCACTCAATAATTCATTTTTGATGTATTCAAAACTCATCCATTTTTTTATCAAATTTCACATACACTGCAAGCTAACTTGATGCATGCAAATTTCAATTTATTTTGGTTTCTTTTATTGTAATTTAAATATTATAGTTTCTTTTGATTTTTTTATGCTACACTATGATGGAAGACATCCAATGAGCATGAGTAGGTAGTGCTTGGGCTTGACAAACTTTGGGTGTGCTAGCTATTTGGGTTCTTTGGGTCTTTGGGCTGCTGGTTGCTTCTCGGGTTGGGCTTGGCAGCTCGGTTTGGGGCTGTGTTTTTTGGAGCTGCTTGGTTCTAGCTCATTAATGTTTAAGCTGCTGTTTTAGCTCATTAATTTGGAAAGTTATGTGGAGTGGAGTCTTGCCTATTCCCCTTCTCTGTGGCCTTTCAGTTTTCCCACCTGGCTCCTTTTCTGTGTCCGGTTCCATCCCCCTTGGTTGCCTATTCCGGTTCCCTGTGTGGCCTATTCCTTTTTCCCGTGGTTGGTTCCTTTCCCCTTGGCTGCCTGTTCCGGTTCCCTGTAGTGTCCGTTCCTGTCTCCCGTGGCTGCCTTTTTTCGGTTTCCTGTGTGGTTTTTCGGTTGCTATTTTTGGATGCCTACTGGCCTTCCATTTCTCCTATTCTGATTGGATAGGTTGGAGGTGGGTTTTGGCTATTTGGCTGCCCCTTTTCCTATAAATATGAGGTGTTTTATGCATAAAAGGTTGTTGAATATTGTAAGCAAAGTCTCTAAAAACTTGAGGGTTTCTTCTTTGGAAAAGCTTGAGAGCTTGTTCCATTTATCTCTTCCTCCTCTCTATTTCATCTTGGGCTTCGAACCTCTTCTTCTCTCCGCAAGTTCCACTCCACTTGTATCTTTCTTCTTGAGCTATTGGAGGTGTTAGTTGGCTGATTTAGTAACATTTGATGGAGTTTTGGTGGACGTTGGACCTTGTAGCTGTGGTGGACTCTTGGTTTGCAAGCCTTAAACACTTATTTTATATTGCCTACTTTTTTCGTTGCATGTGAGGAAACAACTTGCCAGTTGGTCTGAGGGTAGTGTTTTTTAATTTTAATTTTGTTTAATTTGTTTGGCTTTCTTTTGTCTTGGTGTTTGTTTGGATGTTAGCTTACTAGTTTTTGAATTGAGTTATGTTCTACTAGTCCTAGTGTTCTCCTCTCTTAGCTCTTTCTTTCTAGTTTGTTTACATCAAGTTTGGTATCAGAGCCTAGGTTAGCATATCCTAGGCTAGTGTGTGAGTTTTTTTTTTTTTGAATCATAATGGCTAATCAAAATAATCCAGGAGATTGACAACAAATGATGCAACAATTGAATAATTTGCAACAACAAATAAACAACATGGCTGAAGCAATTGTAAATTTGAATGTTAATAATGATAATGTCAATCCTAATGTTCAAACTTCTGAAAGTGAGGAGGAGGTCCCTAGAAATCAAAACAGGAGACAAAGAAATTGGGATTATGGGATTAAAATCGATGTCCATAACTTTGAAGGAAAACTGCAACCCGACCAATTCCTCGAATGGGTAGAAAAGATGGATCAGTTTTTTTAGTGGAAGAAAATACCTGATAATAAGAAGGTTAAATTTGCAAGCTTAAAACTCACTGGTTATGCATTAACATGATGGAAGAACCTTCAAAAAAATAAATTAAGGCGAGGTAAAGAAAAAAATTCAAAACGGGGAAAGGATGAAAGAAAAAGAGAGGGAAATTTCTGCCTTCAGACCACGCACGAACTATCTTTCAAGAATTTAATAACCTTCGCCAAGGAAATCAATCTGTTGAAGAATACACTGAAACTTTCTATAAGCTTCAATCTAGAAACGACTTAGATGAGTCCGAAGAGAGAACTGTCACTAGAAACATCAACGGATTAAAATGGACAATTCAAAATCAACTTAGTTTGCACCATGTAATTAAACTAGACGAAGCTTATCGAATGACACTGAAAATTGAAAAGCAACATCAACGAGGTCAGATCAAAGTAACTGAAACTTATAAACGACGACAAACCGGTGGGATTAAAATTCAATCTTCACAATCTTCTGTAGGAACATCTAGTGTGCGAACTAAAACATTTGAAACTCAAACTTTGGATAAGGGTAAAGGATTAATGGGACCTAAACCTACTGAACAACCCAAACTGATTGGACCATGTTATAAATGCGGGCTATATGGGCATCTTTCAGCTGCTTGTAGAAAAAACAATCCTCCAAGAAATAATTACATTGAAAATGATGAGGAAATAGAAGAAGAGGAAGAAAATGAATATGAACCTGAAAACGAAATTGAATTGGACAAAGTTGATGTAGAGGGCGATGAAGGTGAACAACTTTTAGTAATCCGACAAGTTTTAACTGCTAAAATGGAAAATGGGGATAGGTGGCTTAGAAGAAACATTTTTAGAACCACTTGCACAGTTGAGGGAAAAATTTGCACTCTAATGATCGATAGTGGAAGTTCAGGCAACTTTGTTTCACAACTAATGGTTGATAAACTCAAATTGAAATCAAAACTACTTGCTAAACCTTATAAAATCTCTTGGTTTAAAGAAGAGAGTGAGGTTCCAATAACAAAACAATGCACTGTTAATTTAACAATTGGAAGTTCTGACAAAGATCAAGTTGTTTGCGATGTCGTACCTCTTGAAGTCTGTCACATCTTGTTGGGTCGTCCTTGGCAATATGATCACAAAATCATTCATAACGGGAAAAAAATACCTACACTTTGATTCGAAATAATAAGGAATTCACTCTTTATCCTCAAAAATACATTCCTGACTTGCCTGCCAAAAATATCAAAGTTGCAAAAACAACCACTCCTGAGCTGCTTCTTAACTCTAATGAATTGAAACAATCTGAGGTGGCATATCTGGTGTTAGGGAAAGAATCTGACCCAATCATTCAAATTCCTAAAGAAATACAACCATTAATCGATGCATTTTCTAATTTAACACCTAAAGAGTTGCCAAAAGGTTTGCCATCGATGAGAGACATTCAACATCACATTGATTTAATACCTGGAGCCACTTTGCCTAATCTTCCCCATTACATAATGAGTCCAAATGAACATTAAGAATTACATAAGCAAGTGCATGAACTTTTATAGAAGGGTTTAATTAAGGAAAGCTTAAGTCCCTGTGTTGTGCCTGCTTTACTCACTCCTAAAAAAGATGGAACCTGGAGAATGTGTGTGGATAGTTGAGCTATAAATAAAATCACCATTAAGTATAGGTTTCCAATTTCTAGGTTGGATATGTTAAGTGGTGCTCAAATCTTTTCTAAAATTGACTTGAGAAGTAGGTATCACCAGATTAGAATAAGACCGCGAGATGAATGGAAAATTGCTTTTAAAACCAAGGATTGTACGAATGGCTTGTTATGCCTTTTGGGTTGTCAAATGCTCCTAGTACTTTTATGAGAACAATGAATCATGTTTTAAGACCTTTTATAGAAAAGTTTGTTGTGGTGTACTTCGATGATATTCAGATTTATAGCATTCACCCTTCTGAGCATCTTAATCATGTGAAACAAATTCTGCAAACTCTAAGAGAGCAAAAATTATACATCAATCTAAAAAAATGTTCTTTCATGACTTCAAGTTTGACATTCTTAGGATACATCGTGTCTGCTAAAGGAATTAAAGTCGATCCTGTAAAAATTGAAGCAATTCAAAAATGGCCTACTCCTAAAAACATAAGCGAGGTGAGAGGGATTCATGGCTTAACTTCTTTCTATCGAATGTTTATTAAAAACTTCAGCTCTCTAATTGCTCCTATCACTGATTGTTTAAAAAAGGAGTCTTTAAGTGGACACCTCAAGCTGAACAAACTTTTCAATTAATTAAGACAAAAATGAGTCAAGCACCCATCCTTAGCCGGCCAAATTTTGAAAAAGTTTTTGAAGTTGATTGTGATGCTTCGCATATTGGTATAGGTGCTGTACTTAGCCAGGAAGGAAAGCCCATTGCTTACTTTAGTGAAAAGTTGAATAATTCTTGATCTAAATATTCTACTTATGACTTGGAATTCTATGTTATTGTTCAAGCTTTAAAATTCTGGAGATATTATTTAATTCAAAGAGAATTTGTTTTAAACACTGACCACGAAGCTTTGCGATTCTTAGGCTCTCAAAAAAATCTGAACAAAAGACATGCCAAATGGACCTCTTTTTTGCAAGAATACTCTTTTCATATTAAGCATAAAACTGGGGTGCTAAACAAAGTGGCTGATGCTTTAAGTAGGAGGTCTCATCTTTTGGTAACTGTTTACCCAACTATAATTTCTTTCAATTTTTTAAAAGACACTTATACTAATGATTTAGATTTTAAGGGTATTTGGGAATCTTGTCTCACTTCTGGCACTGATCAATCTGCTCAATTTGTCATTTAACAAGGTTTTTTGTTTAAGGGTTCTAGACTTTGCATTACAAAAAATTCTTTATGAGAGCAACTTGTGCAAGAACTTCATAGTGAGGGTTTGGGTGGGCATTTTGGTCAAGGAAAAACTATTGCCTTAGTGGAAGAAAAGTATTTCTGGCCTCATATGAGAAAGAAAATTGCTAAGCTGGTGAAACAATGTAAAATCTGTCAAGCTTTCAAAGGAACATCTCAAAACACTGGTTTGTATTCTCTCCTCCCAATTCTAAATAAACCTTGGGAAGATATTTCTATGGATTTTGTTTTAGGGCTGCCTGTTGCTGCATGAAAATATGATTCTGTATTTGTCATTGTGGATCGTTTTAGTAAAATGACACACTTTATTCCATGCAAGAAAACTCTGATGCTTCATATATTGCTGATTTATTTTTTAAAGAAATTGTTTGTCTCCATGGCATTCCTCGAACATTTACTTCTGATAGGGATACTAGATTTTTGAGTCACTTTTGGAGAACACTATGGGCTAAATTAGGAACTACTCTTCAATTTAGTAGTGCTTATCATCCACAAACTGATGGACAAATTGAAGTTGTCAATTGAAGCTTAGGAAACTTACTGAGATGCCTTGCTAGTGAAAAACCATCCCATGGGATTTGATATTGCCCCAAGCTGAGTTTGCATATAATAATTCTGTTAATCGCTCCACTAGTAAAACTGCCTTTGAGTTTTTTTATGATCAGCCTATACCTCACATTTTAGATAGAAATTGTTTGCCATTACCTAATAAGGTTAGTGCTGAAGCCACAGAAACTTTTGATCATATCAAATCTGTCCAATAGCAAGTCCTTGAAAAACTCCGAATGGCTAATGTTAAATACAAATCTGCTGCTGACAAACATCGGAAGGAAGGAGGGTGATTTGGTTATGGCTTACTTTCGTCATCAATGATTTCCTGTTGGTACTTTTGGCAAATTAAGAAGGAAGAAATTTGGGCCTTTTTGTATTCTACGAAATTTGGGCATGAATACCTATCTCTTGGATCTCCCTATTACTGTTGGAACTTCTGTGTTTAATGTTTCTGACCTTTCTTTATATGAAGAAAATTATGATGATTCTGTGGAAGTTGAAACTTTACCACTTTCCACTTCAGTTCTAAATAGTGATGATCAGGTTGAAGATGTTATTGATGTCAGGATTACCAAAACTAAACATGGCGAGCACAAAAAATTCCTGGTTAAATGGAGCAATCGTCCATTGACTAACTGTACATGGATGGATGCTATTGAGCTTAAAAATCGTCATCCGGATCTCTATCGAAGAGTTGTTGAAGCCTTCTCATCAGGAGATGAGCTTTTCCCACCAGGGGGGAATTGATGCATGCAAATTTCAATTTATTTTGGTTTCTTTTATTATAGTTTCTTTTGATTTTTTTTATGCTATCCTATGATGTAAGACATCCAATGAGCATGAGTAGGTAATGCTTGGGCTTGGCAAACTTTGGGTGTGCTAGCTATTTGGGTTCTTTGGGTCTTTGGGCTGCTGGTTGCTTCTCGGGTTGGGCTTGGCTGCTTGGTTTGGGGCTGTGTTTTTTGGAGCTTCTTGGTTCTAGTTCATTAATGCTTAAGCTGCTGTTTTAGCTCATTAATTTGGAAAGTTATGTGGAGTGGAGTCTTGCCTATTCCTCTTCTCTGTGGCCTTTCGGTTTTCCCACCTGGCTCCTTTTCTGTGTCCGGTTCCATCCCCCTTGGTTGCCTATTCCGGTTTCCTGTGTGGCCTATTACTTTTTCCCGTGGTTGGTTCCTTTCCCCTTGGCTGCCTGTTCCGGTTCCCTGTAGTGTCCGTTCCTGTCTCCCGTGGCTGCCTTTTTCCGGTTTCCTGTGTGGCTTTTCGGTTGCTATTTTTGGATGCCTACTGGCCTTCCATTTCCCCTATTCTGATTGGATAGGTTGGAGGTGGGTTTTGGTTATTTGGCTGCCCCTTTTCCTATAAATATGAGGTGTTTTATGCATAAAAGGTTGTTGAATATTGTAAGCAAAGTCTCTAAAAACTTGAGGGTTTCTTCTTTGGAAAAGCTTGAGAGCTTGTTCCATTTCTCTCTTCCTCCTCTCTATTTCATCTTGGGCTTCTAACCTCTTCTTCTCCCCGCAAGTTCCACTCCACTTGTATCTTTCTTCTTGAGCTATTGGAGGTATTAGTTGGCTGATTTGGTAACATTTGCTAGAGGAGTTTTGGTGGACGTTGGACCTTGTAGCTGTGGTGGACTCTTGGTTTGCAAGCCTTAAGCACTTATTTTATATTGCCTATTTTTTTCGTTGCATGTGAGGAAACCGCTTGCCGGTTATTCTGAGGGTAGTGTTTTTTAATTTTAATTTTGTTTAGTTTGTTTGGCTTTCTTTTGTCTTGGTTTTTGTTTGGATATCAGATTACTAGTTTTTGAATTGAGTTATGTTCTACTAATCCTGGTGTTCTCCTCTCTTGGCTCTTTCTTTCTAGTTTGCTTATATCATAACTCCACTCTCATCCGCCAGCTGCCACACATTACCGTTGCCGACCAACCACCCCCACCGATGTCAACCACTATCACTGCCACTACCGCCAACCAATCGCCCCCGACACCACCAATGGCCCTTCCTAGTTATCATTGGTCGCTTGCCGTTGACTCTAATCGCTACCCATCGCCACCAATGGCTACCACTATAGTTGAGCTTTACATTGTATTGATTTTGCTTCAAGTTAAACAAACAAAGTAATCACTTGCATTTGTTTTAAATTCATCTAAATAATTCTAAATATTTTAAATACAATACATTCATTTTATTTCAATTTACTCTACATTCCTTTTTCAAAAAACCAAACAGCCCTTTAGACTAAAATTCAGTTCATATGAGACTTAACAAGTTGACACTCGTATAATACAACTAACATCTAATGATTACATATGCAAAAGTCAAAATAAATAACAAATTTGATAATTAATGAAAGCTATGTGCCACAAGTCCTAGTCATGGATCTATTGATTGGTCTATGCTGAACCTATCCTGTATCACTAAGTCAATGTTTAACACATAACAACTGAATATGCTCTTCAGAACCAAAATTCTCCACTACAATAATCAATAAAATAAGGTGACTGTACCGAAAAATTATACAAAATGATAATAAAAGAAGACAAGGACCTTATATCTAGTAATTAGAGGCGTTCTTGAGGACTACAAAAAATTAAGAATTCTCTAAACTACTACTTTCTTGCGAGAGATGGACAGCAACTGTGAGGAGGGTTGAAAACACTTGCCAAAGTGCTGGGAGAAAAGAAATGGCAGCAGGAAGGAAAGAAAGACCCCTGGCTGCTTGCTGGTTGGGCTGTCCTAAGGGCTAGAAGGCACTGACAACAGCAAGAAAGTGGCTGTAGTTGAGAAGGAAGGGGTCCGGTGGCTGTGAAGGGCTGATCCTGTGGTAGTGTGATGCAACTTGGAAGCAAAAACAACAAATTAGATAAATAAATTGTAGGAACACAAGTATAGGGGCTGATTTTTTATTACTCCAACAATAACGAAAGATACAATTGATCTACTATTTGAGAGGTAGATTGGCTCTCCCATAAACCCCAGCCTCCGTTAGGAACAACTCCAAAGAGAACTACAGCAGATACAAATCTCCTCATACTCATAAAACAACCCAATTAACCCTAATATAATCCTTCCTACTTCCCTCCCAAAATCTGAATTAAAATCAGCCTTTTTTTCCTAAATTAAAATCTTCTTAAACAGCTCCCCCATGATTCCTCCCTCTTACATAATGAATAATAGCTCCCCTAGGCCCCACAAGGGGGGCCAAACTTCCCCCTTCTGCTGCCCTTGGTTCCGCCCAGCCACATGTCTGGTTCGGCCTGGGTTGATCTAGGTCGGGCTTATCAATACTGATGAAGGTGGGGGTAGTGAAGACGGTGTGTGATCTCCTATCACACGCCTCAGTTGTGAGACATGAAATTTGGGTGCAATGCTGATGAAGGTGGTAATCCTAATCAATAGGCCACTGCTCCAATGCGCTCCAAAACTTCATAAGGCCCAAAGTATCGTAGGGACAATTTCTCACTCCTCTTGGGCTAGTATCTTCTGTCAGTACGGTCTCAGCGTCAAGTAAATCATATCTCCTGGCTCGATGTGTACTTCTCTCCTATGCTCATCAGCCTTCATCTTCATGATCTGTTGGGCCCTGAACAGATGTCCCTTGAACTCTGCTAATATCCTATCCCTCTCCTCTAAGCACTAATCTAAATTAGATGCTGGTGTAGTGCTATGCACATAATGTATCAAATGAGGTAGATCTCTCCCATAGAGAATCCTGAAAGGGGTGGTATGTGCTGCTTAATGGTACAAAGTGTTGTACCAATACTCAGCCCAAGAAATCCACTTTGCCCAACTCTTCGACGTATCTGATACAAAGCATCGCAAATAGGTCTCCACACTTCTGTTGACCACCTCCGTCTGGCCATCTATTTGGGGATGGTATGTCGTGCTCCTTTTTAGGACTGTCCCCAGTAAATGGAACAACTCCTATAAATGATTGAGGAACACATTGTTTCTATCTGACACAATAAATTCTGAAAATTCATATAAGCACACCACCTCACATATGAAAACAGTAGCCACTGAGACCATGATAAGGGTGCTTCAGAGGGATGAAGTTTGCATACTTGCTCAGACGATCCACTACTACCTGTATCACAGAAAATCCCTCTGAACATGGTAACCCCTAGATGAAGTCCATCAGCACCTCCTCCCAAACCCTCTCTGGTAAAGCTAGAGGCTGTAGTAAATCCTCCTGGCGTCATGGCCAAGTACTTGTATCGCTGACACCATCACATCTCGACACCTAGTCCTCCACATCAAGGCGCATCCCTACCCAGTATAACTCCGCGGACAACCGACTATAGGTTTTCTGAACTCTTGCAACAGCTTGGGAATGTACTCTGATGTCCTTGGTAAGACGAATAGCCCCTGATGTAGCAGCTGGGGCCCCCTCAACGTGAAACCGGGATAACTGTCTGGGTCCTACAAATACTAGGCTTTGATATTTCTCAGACCCTCATCGTATTTGCTTCCCTGTCTCAGGGCTTCCCAGTCTAGGACCATAGGTACTAATAGAGCTGTCAATTATGGCTCGTCCATCTTCCTCGATAGTGCATCCATGGCCTTGTTATCCAATCTTGGGCGATACTGGATCTCAAAATCATATCAAGTTACTTGGATAACTACCTCTGATTCTCCTCAGTTACCATCCTCTGCTCCAACAGAAACTTCAGACTCCTCTGGTCTGTCCTGACGATAAAGAGTCGCCACAACAAATAGGGTCGCCACTTTTGGATGGCTAAGACAATCACCATCAACTCTCGCTCATATACAGACTTGAGCCTCGCCTAGGTCGTGAGCACTTGATTGAAATAAGCAATGAGTTGATGATCCTGCATGAGTACTGCTCCTAGTATGTATCCTAATGCATTTGTCTCCACCACAAATGATCTGCTGAATCAAGAAGTGTTAATACCGGCACGCTCGTCATGGCTTTCTTCAGCTACTCGAAGGCATGTGTTGCTACTTCCCCCTAGTTGAAATTATCCTTCTTTAACTACTCTGTCAGTGGCCATGCTATTGTGCCATACCCTCGCACAAACTTTCAGTAGTACCCGATGAGACCTAAGAACCCTCTTAACTCATTCAGTTCTTAGGTAAAGGGAAATCCAACATAGCCTCAATCTTGCACTGATATGTTGTACACCTGCTCTGCTCACCACATGTCTTAGGTACTCCACCTGTGGCTGTGCAAATGAACATTTCCTCAAGTTGGCATACAGCTTATGCTCCCTCAAAGTTTCCAGTATAATCCTCATATGGCCCGCATGCTCTGCCTCCGTATGACTATAGATCAGGATGTCATTAAAGAATACCAAAACGAACTTTCTGGGGTAGGGTTGAAAAACCCAGTTAATGAGGGACTGAAAAGTGGTTGGAGCATTGGTAAGGCTGAAAGACATCACCAAAAACTCGTAATAACCCTCATTGTTCCTAAAAGCTATCTTGTGCACATCCCCTGACTTCATTCTGATATGGTAGTACCCTGACTTCAGGTCATTCTTCAAGAAGATGATCGCCCCAAACAGCTCATCAATCATAGGATAGGAAACTTATCCAACACAGTTTCCTTGTTTAGGGGGCCCTATAATCCACGCAAAACCTGCAACTGACGTCCTTCTTTTTCACAAGTAAAATTGGGCTAGAAAAGGGGCTCACAGGGCCTGATAATCCCTGCCTTAAGCATCTCTCTGATGAGCCTCTCTATTTCATCCTTCTAAATCTGTGGGTATCGGTACGGTCAAACACTGATAGAAGAAACACCCTCCTTCAAGGTAATGACGTGCTCGTGCTCCCTAAATAGAGGTAATCCTCTAAACTACTGAAAAATCTCATAAAATTGTTGCAGAAACTGTTGTACACACTTAGGACCGGCTTTGAATCTCATACCTCCACCAGGCTCTACAGCTCCACCGAGTAGCCCAACCTGCCCCTTATATCGCCTTGACCATAGTTTTGAGTGAAACCATGGTTCTACACAGGCTGGTATCTCCTCGTAGCACCTCCTCTTCCCCTCCACAAGAATCTCCATAGTCAAAGATTTTCAGTCCACCTTCGTCTCCCCAATCGTCTGTAATCACTTCATCGCTAGGATCGTATCAGGGCTCCCAAAATTCAAAGGAAGAAAAATCCTCCATTATCTATAGACCCTGGAGTGTCAGCACCAACCCCTTGCAAATCCCCCTACTCTTCTCCACCTTCCTTGTTACCATCATGACTCCAAAGCTCCCCGTATCCACCAACTTTAATTCCAACTGGTCCACAACCCGATTTCAGATGAAGTTATGAGTAGCCCAGCTATCCACCAAGACCACGATTAACCTCTCCCTGATTTGTCCCCTCACCTTCATGGTGTGATTTGGAGTAAATCTCACCGCTGAGTTAAGGGACACTTCTGCCACATCAAGGTGTAAGTGCTCTCCTTCCGCTTCTGCTTCCTCCACCAACTCTTCGCTGTCGATCTCCTCCTCATCACAAACCGTAAGGACCTGGAGTGTGCGGTCCTTGCACCGATGGCCTGGTGTATACTTCTTATCACGTTGAAAGCACAAACCCTTCGCTCTCTTGTCCCACACCTCTGCCTTTATGAGGCGCTTGAAGTTGGCCCAGGGGCGAACTCCCCCCCTCTTCTCCCTTGGTGTCTCCCGCTGAAACGACACCGTATGGGTTCTTGGAGATAGCGAAGTCAAGGCACTCCTGTAGGAGCCTCCCATAACTTCGCTCCTACCAGTCCTCTCCATATGTCTCTAATCCTCCACCATCTGGGCTAGCTCAATCGTCTCCCTCAACCCCCTCGGTCTCAACAATCGGAGGTCTACCCATATGTCGGGCTTAGGCCCTTCATTAAATCCCCCTCAACAGCCCCAGCAGCAACTCAAATCTCTCTATATACTCCATGATGGTCCCCTCTTTAAGTCAAGGCAAAAAATTGCTCGTGTAGGTCTCCTTCCCGAATAGCTCGTTTAACAATCGGAGGTCTACCCGTATGTCGGGTTTTAGGCCCATCATGAAATTTTCCTCCAACACTGTCTTCAAATCCCCCTCAACCGCCCCAACAACAACTCAAATCTCTCTATATACTCCATGATGGTTCCCTCTTGAGTCAAGGCAAAGAATTGCTCGTGTAGGTCTTCTTCCCGAATGGCTCGGAAACACTCTAACAAGCAATCATAAAACTCCTCCCAAGAGCTGATCAGATATCTAGCCTCTATCCACTAGAACCAAGCTAAGGCTTTCCCCTTCATACATAACCATGCGGTCAACAGCTTCTCTTTCTCATTCAACCTATTCACCGTGAAATATTATTCCACCCGATACACCCACCACCCATGGGCATCCTCTCCTTCAAATATCAACATCTTCAACTTCCTCACCCTAGCATCTCCACTCCAACTTCCTCTCCCTCCAACTGTTCCCCCGTGTATCGAGGGTAGGAATCTCACCTTTCTTCTATCCTCCTTGTATGACTTGATTCCCACTCCATCTCCGGTCGCCCACTCCTCCTGCCCAAAATGTCTCCCATAATGGTTGGCCACCACTCCACCTTTCCGACAAAATTCCCTCCTTGTTGTCTCCCCCATCCAAAAACCCTGATCCACCCCTTATCAAATCCCTACGAGGTGACTCTTAATGAAAGAAACTCTTCTTGTCAAAACTCCTCCCATCCAATCTCCTTTCCCTTAGATTCGACGAAGGGAATCCCGATCAAATCTTGGTTAAGTTTGGCAATCGGAATCGCCAGTGGATTATTGGATTGCATCTCCATGAGCTTCCTCATCATCTCCTCCAACCCTCCAAATCGGCTCTTCATATGATTCTCCATAGATGAAAAATCTTCCTTCGATGGTTGAGAACTTCTCCTCCATCCAAAATTTGATTTGCTTCACTTCACCTTCCAATGCATCCACCTTCTTTGCTGTCATCTCTCCAAAACCTTGTTCTTATACCAATTTGATGAGACTTGGAAGAAAAAATAGCAATTAGATAAGAAGAAATTGCAGGAACACAAGTATGGGGGCAGATTTTTTATTACTCCTCCAATAATAACGAAATATACAATTGATTTACAATTCGAAAGGTAGATCGGCTCTCCCACAAACCTTAGCCGCCGCTAGAAACAACTCTAAAGAGAACTATAGCAAATACAAATCTCCTCATGCCCATAAAACAACCCAATTAATCCTAATATAATCCTTCTTACTTCCCTTCTAAATTTGAATTCAAATCAGTCCTCTTTCCCTAAATAAAACATTACCTAATTCAAATCAATGCTCTTTTCCTAAACTAAAACCTTCATAAACAGCTCCCCCTTGATTCCTCCTTATTACATAATAAATAATAGCTCCCTGGGCCCCACAAAGGGGGTCGAACTTCCCCCTCCTGCTGCTCCTCGCTCCGCCCAGCCACATGGCTAGTTAGGCCTAGGTTAAGCTGGCCGACTGGGCAGGCCAAGCCGGGCTGGTCTAGGCTAGACATATCATAGTGCTGAAGGTTTCTGGCAGTGGAAGGGTTGGAAAGGGACTAAGCTAGCTATAGGGGTAGTAGAGCTGACGACTGCAGGTATGGCGGCTGTAGAAGAGGCATCGAAGGAAGGGGCGGCTGTGTTGTGGGTGAAGAAGGGAGGAACCGGCGGTGGAGGAGGAGGACCACCACCTGGAAGGGACTACAAGATACAGAAGAAAGAACAAAGCCAGAAAATCAATTTTTGAAATTTTACTTCTAATAAAAAACTGAACTACAATAGAAAGAGGAAACTCTATCTATAAGAATTGAGCCCCTTTATGACTAGGATAGGATAAGAGCTAATTCTATTGATGACTAGGATAACTACCAATAGGATTAAACATAAAAAAATCTAAGTTGGGCCGATTGATGAAACTGGTTGGCTATACCAACCAGTCTTGGTAGCACCAGCATCACTGACTTTGGAATCATTCAAGTGTTCATTTTAATTTATAGAATGAATATGTAAATGCAGATCGATAAATGAATCAATCTTTTGATATTGCTGCATCTTAATCAAGATCAAATTCAC